>JAGSMZ010000052.1:770000-1370000 GCA_029286645.1 Papilio protenor | reverse complement strand
TCAAAATTCGGTGCGGCCCCGCGCCGCTGTTGCCCGTGTGTTTTAATATATTGATAACTTCTAGAATCTTGCACAGAATTACATACTGTAAAAGGCAATTATGATCTACATATAATACTCTATCGTGAAAACATTTTATTCATACCAAATAAGAATAAAAGCGTTTTAAATAAAGTCGATTGCACTTATTTGACGGTTTTCTCGAAACAAACGGTTATTGTGCGACAACCTTAATAGATAGATATATGCTATCGCAGACTTTAATTCAGCTAATTGAATGACCTACAAATCTTTCATACATCATTTTTATGTAGGTCTTACAGTTTAGGCTACGTAAGCCAAGAAAGCAAACTTTGTTACAACTTGGTATTTTTTTCTGCGACTCGTAATTTGCTATTTATGATATCTCCTAAACTATGATCGGAATTACACAGTTCCAAGGGTATTTATAATCTACATTAAATTCTCTTGATGATGGACACATTTATTTTGATAAGGATTCATACCGAACACGAGTAATAGCGTTGAAAGTGGGGTATAGATTTTGATCGAAATTTTAATGAAAAAAGTGGTTATTGTGCGACAACCTTAATAGATAGATATATGCTATCGCTGACTTTTATTTAGCAAATTTAAAGGGCTACAATTCTTCCGTACATAATTTTTGTGTAAGTCTTCTAGTTTAGGCTACGTAAGCATAGAAAGCAAAAAGACACCAAATTTCGTCACGCAATTTGAGCTAAACTATTTAACTACGCCGTAGTCTTTGACTCCAAAAATCAAACAAAAAAATGGGACCCACCTGCAAGCACTACCTCTCGGATAAAAAAAGAATTTTCAAAATCGGTCTACCAGGGGCGGAGTTATGCCGTAACACACATAAAAAAAAAAAAAAAAAAAAAAAAAAAAAAAAAAAAAAAAAAAAACATATGGACGAATTGAGTACCTCCTTCTTTTGGGAAGTCGGTCAAAAAGAGTAAGAGAGGCAATGGCGAAAATCAAATAGACATAACCATAGTTTATATCCTGTCCATTTATAAAGGTCAGTAATCCCATAACAGTTGAACTAAACTATTTTACAAATCGTTTCGTGTGAAAAAGCATTGGTCGAGTGATTTATGATCGCATCGCAGAGAAATGCAGATCGCAAAACTTCACAACATTTTCACGTGTCATAAAGCGCGCACATTCGTCACGATGTCGTGTGCACGAAGCGCTTTCGCAATATTACTATCGCTGAAATTTAGTAGCGCTGTAAGCGCTTTATTGTTTCATATCACTGAATTTACTATTGAATTGTTGTGTCTTACGTCCAGTTTCTGAAATACTAATTAATTTACTATTGTACGTGTAACGTGTAATATTTTATCGGATTGTTAGAATATCAATTCAAATAAAGAATTGAAAGTCTATCATACTTCATACTAATATTATAAATGTGAAAGTTTAGATGGCTGGATGGATGTTTGTTAGAGTTTGTAACCTAAACGGCTGAACAGATTTCGATGAAATTTGGCATAGACGTAGAGGATAGTTTGGAAGAACACATAGGCTACTCGATTTGTTTTTTTATTTCCACGCGGACGGAGTCGCAGGCGAAAGTTAGTTTAGTTATAAAGTGATTTTAATGTCAATCATAAATCTTTTTTACCATTAGAGGAACATTGTCAAGTGCATTTTAATGGTATTATTTAATAGTAATAGATATATGTGCGTAAGCAATATAATATTTTAGCTCGTATTGTAAAGGCAGCGTGGCCGAGTGGTCTAAGGCGCTGGTTTTAGGCACCAGTCCGAAAGGGCGTGGGTTCGAATCCCACCGCTGTCAAAACTATTTTTACTTACTTCCTAGTTGGAAACGGCATCCATTCGTTTTGTTGTTACCTTTTTAGATGGAATCTGTTGCTTTAAAAAGATAGAATGCTACTTTATTATTTGTTTTTACTGTTGTTTTGTCTTTATTTTTCATGAACACGTGTTTTAACAGTAAAACTAGCAATAATAATCTTAGAAATAAAATAAAAATCACACCTTAACATTTATTATAGCTTCTTTATTATTAATACTCATATCACAATAATATTAATAATATTTAGGCATAAATAAAAACATCATATTTGAGATCTTTTCCTTTATCACTCTTCATTCGGAGGTTGACAAATGAAAAACCAATTCCTCCCGCGGTGACGTTGGCCGAGGCATCGGAGTTAGTCAGGTCGTAAGCCAGCACTCCCTAGTTAAACAGAAAGGATTTAATATCTACAACCTGTAACAGGGGTGACCAACCACTGGCACGCGTGTCATAAATGGCACACGACATGTTTTGGGTACGTCGGTAATAAAAACACTATGAAAAAATAATGAAGTAGTATACCGTGGAATTTTGGCACTTTGGTGCATAAATGCTTGCCACCCCTGACCTATAACTATAACCTATAACTGATGTTGGTAACTTAAAGAATATCATACAGCCTTTCAGATGGATTTTTTGTCGCGTTAAGCCACACATCTCTTGTCTCTTTCTTACATACACGTGACACGCGAAAGACTAAATTCGCCTAACATTATCCTGATGATATTCGGGTTTAAAACAATCATACTTCATTCTAATATTATAAATGCGAAAGTTTAGATGGATGGATGTTTATTAGAGTTTGTAGTCTAAACGGCTGAACGGATTCGATTGAAATGTTGTATAGATGTAGAGGATAGTCTGGAAGAACACATAGACTACTCGCTTTTTCTTAATTCACGCGGACGGAGTCGCGGGTGAAAGCTAGTTTTAAAATAAAAACATCCCCTATTTATTTGCTTTAGACTCACCTGAATGTAACGTCCGTACAGTTGATTATATGGTATAGTGATGTTCACAGTTTCGACTCTTTTTTGAAACATTTTCGAACTGTATTTGACTTTACGTTGGTACACTAACTCCTTTTGTACACTCGTGCCCATAAATGTATGGGAACATTCGACTATCACAACAGCTGCTATCAAAAATGATACTATGAATAGTTTCATTTTTTTATTCAATATTTAATTTAACGTTTCGTTAGTAAGTAAAATAGAATTGAATACTATTCAGAATTTATTTATATACTATTGCTATAAAGTAATTAAGATAGTTACTGATTAGAAACAACCGCAACGATATTGTTTATTAAATCATCCTCAAATGTAGGTAGTTATAAAAAAGTAATTAAGATTAACTAAGTAAACAATTAACCAGTCTTTACATTTAAAGAATATAATTTCTTTTGAGTGTTTCAATTAAGTTGTTAACTTCTGTAATGCTTTTCCGTATAAATATTATATGAAAGAGTTAACTGCGTAAGTGAATGTACAAAATTTTTCCTACTTAGGTAAATGTGGAAGAAATATAGTAAATAGTTAAATGTTAAAGGTTGCACAAAATTGAACAAATATCGTTAAAACGACATAGAAGACGTAAGTGAGTAGAGTGTACACGAGTAAAAATTATTTCATCTTACTAATATTCATCATCATCATCTCCTTATCCTACTCCCGTAGGGTCGGAGCAACAGGTTTTTGTCCTCCACATAACTCTATCATACGTCTTCTCTTTTTTTTTTTTTTTTTTTTTTTTTTTTTTTTTGTGACTGAGTTGTCACTGTTTGCCTTAAAGAGACATTTACAGATTCACCGGGCTTGAGGTGGCCGAGCGCAGTTGGCGCTTAGCCTAAACCTCGTTTATGAGTAACTAGGCTCGAGGGCTCCCTCAGGAGCCTCGGCTCGGGCCGTTACTTCGTTATTATTACCGGATTGGGAGGCCACCGAGCTCTTAGATCGCTTCGGTGGACGCTCCATGGAGTGACTAGCACAAGGGCCCCGAGAGGGGACCTCGGCTTGGGCTGTCACTCAATACGCGTTTAGCATTCCGATTCAAGGGTGCCCAAGAGGGCCGAACTCGGCTTGATCGGCTGCTGCTATCTGATTACTATTATTATTAATACATCTAATATTACTACCACTTCGGAAAGCGTTAGCGCTGGGAGAAGAAGTGCGGGAAGAAGAAGAAACTCCAGCAACGCTTCTATCATTGGTAGGAGAAATCCTGCCTGCTATGAGGCCGTATCGCGGAATGATTGCCCGTAGTCGACAGCGACTACGGGGTTTTGTCTGTCGTAGTTGTTTAATCCTAGCCTGAGCGATTGTTGTTGCATCGTCTTGGAAGTCAAGAACGTGCCTAGGTCTGCGATGATCACGTCGAAATTTACCGAGCGCGATTGGGTTGTAGGTGGCGGCACCGACAACTAACGAATTCACGAAATTAGGATGACCGACGGCAGAGTCAAAATAACGACGCGACGCCAGCTTCAGGTGTTGGGCTATGGTGGGTAAGTCCAAGTCTATGTGAAGATCACTATGCGCATGTACCACGGGGCCCCCGTGGCTCTGCGCATGAATCTATTTTGAATTACCTGAAGTCGGTGTATTTGTTTCGGCGAGATGTGCGCGAATACCGGGCTAGCATACGTCATGACGGGACGCACTACTGGATTTATAGAGTGTCACCTTATCAGAAGGGACATTTTGCTCTTTTTATTAAATAACGCGGAAAGACGACCTAAGATGAAAGCCGCGAGGTTCCTAGCCCGGGTCACGTGTGCGGAGAAGTTGAGTTTTGTGTCAAGGATGACACCTAAGTATTTACTTGGTCTTCCCAGGGTATTGGGCTGTCCAAAAGCTTAACAGATGTGAGACGAGGTTCTTGCTGCGTGAAAAGTATAGAGCCGCGCTTTTGTAGGATTGATTTCGATCCTCCATTTCCTAAACCAGGCACCAAGGGTGTTTGCTGCAGTCTGTAGACGTCGGCATATAGCATCAGGCTTACGGCCTGATGTGAAAATGCAGGTGTCATCGGCAAATGACGCTCAGTTCCACACCACGTACGCGCGGAATATCGTTGGTATATAGTGTAAATAGGACTGGCCCTAACACCGACCCTTGGGGCACCCCGGCTCGAACGGGATGTGATCTAGAGCAAACTCCCTCGACGCGGTAGCGAAACGTGCGACTACTTAGGAAGTCTCGTATTATGCATACGAGACGATCGGGTACTCCATACTCATATAGCTTGTATATGAGTCGTTGTGCCATACTTTGTCGAACGCTTTTGCTACGTCGAGAAAGAGAAGATAGGTGTAAGGCCGCGTTGAGTTTAGCTAGTAGTTGTTCCGTGATGCGGTGCACTTGAGGAGGTGCATGAATGTTTGGCGCGAAATCCAAACTGTTCGGCGATAGGCATTACCTTTCGTGGCCATAAAAGAACGTAAGCGGGCTAGTATTAGGCGTTCATAAATCTTCCCAAAGGTTTTGAGAAGACTTATGGGACGATATGATGTGGGATTTGTCGGCGGCTGGATGGTTTGAGGAACCCTATGAACTTCAGCGTCTTTCCATTCGCGGGGAAAGACACCTTGAGTCATTGCTACGTTATATATGGTTACAAGAAGCTGTATAATAGCAGCAGGAAATAGTTTGGCCACCCTATTAGTGATGCCATCTGAACCGGGTGCTTTGCGGGGGCGTAAGTTTTTAATTAATTCCTCAACCTCATCGCTAGTTACCGGAGGAATGGAATCAAGAAGGGGTACGTTACTCCTCCGCTCGACTTCTCTGTCCACCTTTCGGAGGTGTTCAGGGTCGACCGGTAGGCTACTAGGGGAGCATTGGGCCTCGAGACTGTCAGCCAGGCATTCGGCTTTCTCATCGTCCAGCATGGCTGGTATCATATTTGGACGTGAGAGTGGCGGCATCGAAGGGTACGTGTCGCCTTTGAGTGATTTAGGGAGTTTCCAGAAAGCTAGATGCGATGGCTTTAAATTACTGAGATCTGAATCCCACCTTTCGTTCCTGAATGCAGCTAGGCGTGTTTTGACTCACGCTGTAGTTTACGTAGTTGTTTTCGGTTCAATTCGGTGGGATACATATCATGGGCACGGGTAGCCGCGTTCTTGCGCCTCAATAAGTCTCTAATGTCTGGTGGTAGTGACCAACGATGGTTATTTATCTCTGGGATCTGCCTTGAGCAGTCCTCTATGACGTTTTGGACATGACGTGTTAGAGAGCCGATCGCGACACCCATGTCTTGTTCAGTATTTAATTGATCAGGGATGATATCCAAGTCGGGTGAATTTACAATTTTAAGTTTGGCTCTGAGCTTGTGCCAATCGATTACTGTCTTAATTTGGGGAGCGGTAGGTGCAGATGGCCCTAGCTGTAGGAGGACTGGCCGGTGATCCGAGTGAAGCTCGTGAATCACCTTGACATCGCATAGGTTTAAGTTAATGTTTTTGACGATTGCAATATCAAGCACATCCGGTGTGTGTCCCAGTACATGGGGATAGTGGGTGGGCTCTATGGGCGCTACGATTTCAAAATCGAGTAAGTCAGATAGTGAATCGAGCGCACGGCCTCTTTTGCTGATTCTAGTTGAGTTCCATCGGGTGTGCTTGCTATTGAAGTCGCCAGCAAGGATTGTAGCGTCTCCTATAGATAGGAGGGCTTCAAAGTCCGAGCGTAAAATTGTTGCGCTTATTCTACAAGGAAGGTAAACTGAAGCTATTGTTATGGGAGCGTGGCCTGTCATGGCCAGCTGACAGATCGAGGCCTCTAGGTGCGTTACGTGGGCGTGTCAATCGGTACGCAGTGCAGGGATTTTTTGTAGTAAATGACAGTACCGCCGCCTGGGGCGCCGGTCCTATCATTTCTAACGATGTTATAGTTAGAGACCTTCGGGTCCCTCATTGATGGTTTCAGAAATGTTCCTGCACGAGTAACACGTCGACTTGATGATCGCGAAGGAAATTATAAACTTCGTCCCGTTGTTCCCTAATACCGTTCGCGTTATAGAAAGCTACGGTGATCGAACGCGGTTTGACTCTGCCGTTATTACGTGCGAGAGACGGGGGGGTACTATTATTTCCGTTTGGTTGTACAGCCATACTAAAACAAAAGTATTATTGTAGAGCACGGATAATGTGCTCGTATTTTAGTAAAACGTCGACGCGCGTGATTATATCACCGGTGGAGTTTTGAACGCATGAGCGAAGTCTAGAACCTCGTTCATGTCGAGAGACCGTAGTTTGTTAAGTGATTCAAGGGGATCGGTCCCTGTCACACGGTGTGTAGGTGGCACAAATGCCGGCCTAGCGGGGGTTGGTTTAGTAGCGGACGCGGCGTGTATGTTATTCGGGGGCGCGATAGGGATGGTCTTTGCTCCCGCACGAGATGCGTACGAAGTAAAGCGACGCTCTGGATGAAGAGGTGGGAATGACTCTGATGTCGGTACCGGTCGAGGTCTTTGGGCGAGGTACCTAGCAGGGTTTGGCATAAAGTCCCTACGCTTGGGTGCTTTAGGGCACCCCTGGTAGTTAGCCGTGTGGGCGCCGCGACAGAGGACGCAAGCGGGTTTGCCGTAGGCTTCTAGGAGCACTTTGTCCTTTGGTCTAGGACAATCGATGGTGGCGTGATCATCTAGGCACTTAACGCACCTAGGCCGAGCAAAGCAGTTGCGGGCTGAGTGCCCATACATTTGACACTTGTGGCACTGGCCAGGGAGAGCGCTCTTACGAGGCGGCTCTACGACTAGGCCACTAAGGCCGCAAATTGATCTTATGTCGAAGATGGATTTGCCCTCGGGAGTTAGTTCCAACTGAACTTTCACCATATCAAGAGGTGATTTGGTGCGTCTGTTTGTCATCCTGTGCACTGCAAGCACAGGGATGTTCTGTGACTTAAGGGATTCAACGATATCTTCAATTGGGATTTCCTTCGGGATCTTCTTGACGATCGCCTGAAGTATTCGCTCATCTGCGAGCGTGTACGTGTGATAGTAAATCTCCTGCTCACGGAGAAATTTAGTCACATTGCGGAAGGCATCAGTTGTATCTAATTGTAGTCTAATACCCTGTTGGGTAGGCGTTGCTACGCACTTAATTTTGTTGGAAAGTGCCGATTTGATCGTCGGCCACTTTTCTCGAGCTTGGATATAAATTGGGGGAGGGTTTTTATCCTGTAGCGCACGGATTGCGGGAGGCGCTAACGGACAGATGGCGGTTGTTCTACCGAGGATGATATGGGCACCTCAACGGGGACCGACAAAAGGGCTGGGATGGGAACTGGCTGGGGAGTTTCGGACTCGACAGTTGACTGTGGGCGCGGTGCCTTCTGAGGTACAGGGGACGGGGACGGGGAGGATGATGCCGAAGAAGGGGCTGGGGACGAGCGCTTCTTGCGCTTCTTCTTAATGCTGACAACCGTAAAAAGGCCGCCAGCATCTTCAGGGTTGTCTGGAGATAGAGGAGAGTCCAACTCCATCTCCTCCGTGTCGCTCGTCGGTAGCGAACCATCGCTGTTTAGATGGGAAGGCCCTGCGGGGGCCCCAGTTGCCCCGTTTGGGCACGACGCGGAAAGTGCCCTAAATACTTCTACGTCATCTCAGTCATCACTCCCTTTTTGATCATGTCACCTTTTACACAATCCATCCATCTCTTTCTAAGTCTACCTCTACCGATGTACCCTTCCACACTCATAACTAACGTTCTCCTTGTAACATGCGATTCATCCCTCCTCATAACATGCCCATACCATGCTAACCTTTTACTCGTTACCTTCTCTACTAATCTTACTAATATTATAGATGAGAAAGTTTAGATGGATGGATATTTGTTAGAGCTTGTATCCTAAACGGCTGAACGGATCTCGAATAAATTTGGCATCGATGTAGAGGATAGTGTGAAGGAACACATAGGTAACTTTTTATTTCGACGCGGACGGGGTCGCGGGTTAAAGCTAGTCTTGAATAAATTATATATTAAAACCAACGAAGTTGATAAAAGACTTTCTACATAATCTTGTTGTTAAAATATTGTCTATATGTGACATTTGGAAAGCGTTTTTTTAAAGTTATTTTTATTTTTACAGGGAGTTGTTTGCTATCAGCTTCGAATTTCAACATTCTGTCATTCACCGCAGCACTCGACGTCGCGTCGCGTCGCTCACATTCTTCTTTGCTATTAGAGCCGTTGTATGTCTTTCAATTTTATTGCCATCAAACTGCGGTGTTTTGTTTCCTGTTTCACACAATCCTTACACTTCGGTATTCCTCTACCTTTGTAGCTGTCCACTTCTATCTTAACGCAATTAAAAATAAATTAAAACAAGTAATTAATCTATATCTATATCTATACTATTATAATAAAGCGTAAACACACACTTCTTTGTTGCCTAAGATGTCAGCAATTACAGCATATTTTTGAATAATTCTTTTTTTAATAAAAGACCCTACACTTACGTCATGCTTTAGGCTATATATTTTCACGCCATTAAACTTAGGGGGTAGATATTTTTGATAATAACCCTAATGTGGGAAAGATACCATAAGTTGCTGCCAACATCAAGAAAGCAAGATTGCTAAGGTTTGTCATGTCATGTCATTTTGACATTTGCTATTGATAATTTGACAAATGTAAACAATAAAATAAAATTTTCATAATTTCATGCGGATGAAGCCGCACGAGAACAGCTAGTATTGTAGAAAATAGTCTTTAATTGTTATACAGGGGCAGTTTGTTTAATGGTTATGACCAACATATTGAGTTAAAATTTTTATTTTATTTGAAAACATTCGTGTTTTCTTCCATATTCATCTTATGCAACATGTGACACTATTCCGCGAGATTTCACTGCATCGATCGGACCAGCTGTGTCCAGAGAATAAATTTTATTTTCCTAAAACTTCTTAGATAAAATAAATTATTTTTAGACTCAGGTATTTGGATTAAGGGTTTGTAAATTATCTTTATACTATTCATCATCATAACCAGCTCACTATACGTCCCCACCGAGGGGCTCGGAGCCTACCCTAAGATAGGGTGACTAGGCCATAGTCAACCACGCTGGCCAAGTGCGGGTTGGTTGACTTCACACATATCTTTGAATTTCTTCACCGATATATGCAGGTTGCATCACGATGTTTTCCTTCACCGTAAGAACGTCGGGTAAATTATGTACATATGAAAATTCGATAAATCGAAAATCACATTGGTACATGGCGGGATTCGAACCCAAGACCTGTAGATTACAAGTCAAGTGCTTAAACCACTGAGCCACCGACACTCTACTTATATACTATACTTTATACTATTAATATTTAGTAATCTATCGCTTTTAAAGTGATTATTTGTTCTGAAATTAATTGACATACATTTTTGGTACTTTTATTTAATCGTCTGGTATTTTTAGTAATGTCATTATTTTGATAATACTTGTAACATTTATAGATCCGTAAGTCCCAAAAATATTTCATAAAGTCTACCTTCGTCCTTACATTAACTCACATAACTCTATTTACTTTTATATAACACAGAATAAAGACATATTAGATAAGATCCTAGTAACTAGATACATTACTAATTCTATTATTCCAGTGTTATCTTATTACATTTGCTCTACACAACTATGTTTACACTTCCAAAATATTTACACAGAAACAATTATCACCCTCTTAGTCTAACCAAGAATGTAAAAAATCTGGCAAAAGGGAACGTCTATAGCGTTTCAGCGATTCTTTCCGCAGATAATATCTTACTAATATTGTAAATGCGAAAGTTTAGATGGATGGATGGATGTTTGTTAGAGTTTGTAGCCTAAATGGCTGAACGGATTTCAATGAAATTTGGTACAGATGTAGAGGATAGTCTGAAAGAACACATAGGCTACTTACTTTTGATTTTTTTAATTCCACGCGGACAGAGTCGCGGGCGAAAGCTAGTATATTGTAAATGCGAAAGTTTAGATGGATGGATGGATGTTTGTTAGAGTTTGTAGCCTAAACGGCTGAATGGATCTCGAAGAAATTTGGCATAAACGCAGAGGATAGTCTGGAAGAACACATAGGCTACTAACTTTTGTTTTTTTGAACTCCACGTGGATTGAATCGCGGGCGAAAGCTAGTAGTTACATATTTTACCGAAATGTGGCGCAGGTTTATATGTTTCTGGTTAACTATACAGTCAATGGAAACGTCAAAGTCCGTGACAAAAAATATAACCAAGCAATCTGCACTTACACAGTAATCCTATTGGGAAAACGTAACGTTCACAAAATTAAGTTAACGTGGAGTGACGCCGACCGCGTCCCGCATAATGTAATTACTTCATCTTGTAAAATTATTTACTCTGTACGAAAACAAATAGTAAAACAGACGTATTTCGTATTGTACAATGTGTTTTGTTTTTTCATAAAAATCTTTGCCTTTTACTTGCGATAAGGCCGAATATTAAAACGACTTTTGTCATAGCATTTTAAAAAATGAAGTCACGCTTCAAATTCAATTAACATTTTGACGTTAGCGGCGCTTACAAAGCGAGATTTGGTTCAGAATTCGGCCATTAATTAAATAACACCTATCTATATTAGGAAAGTCTTGTACGACTGATTATCTCTGAGAAATTGCGTATACAACTAAAGTAGTATTTGCGAAAGGCGACTGTAAAAATAAGCCTAAGGTTTATAAAATCGAGCAAGGAACCCCATATAAGTAGAATGAAGCCACAGAAATGATGATGACGTATTTAAATAAACGGTTCATATATACGAAGTTATTTATATTATTCTCGATTTTTGTTACTGATGTAGAAACACAGTCTAGAAGAACACAGGTTGTTTAATTTGGCGCAGTTGAAGTCTCGGGCAAAGGTTAGTGTTATTTTACTAGCTTTCGCCCGCGATTCCGTTCGCGTGGAATTAAAAAAAATAGTTGGCCTATGTATTTTTCCAGATTATGCGAACTATGCGAAATTTCATCTAGATCCATTTAGCAGTTTAGGCTACAAACTCTAATAAACATCCATCCATCTAAACTTTCGCATTTATAATATTAGTAAGATTGCCCTAAAACGTATTGTGTTTCGAAGTGAAGTCGGTTCCGGCGCAGAATGGCCAACATCCGACCGCTTCGCTAAAACTATCTCGGAAGTGCACTTATGTTCTTAGAAAGTGTTCATTACTTGAACATCCTGAATAACTATCTATATTAGGAAAGTCTTGTACGACTAATTATCTCTGAGAAATAGCGTATACAACTAAAGTAGTATTTGCGAAAGGCGACTGTAAAAATAAGCCTAAGGTTTATAAAATCGAGCAAGGAACCCCATATAAGTAGAATGAAGCCACAGAAATGATGATGACGTATTTAAATAAACGGTTCATATATACGAAGTTATTTATATTATTCTCGATTTTTGTTACTAATGTAGAAACACAGTCTAGAAGAACACAGGTTGTTTAATTTCGCGCCGTTGAAGTCTCGGGCAAAGGTTAGTGTTATTTTACTAGCTTTCGCCCGCGATTCCGTTCGCGTGGAATTAAAAAAAACAAATGCAAGTAGTCTATGTGTTCTTCCAGACTATCCTCTACATCTATACCAAATTTCATCGAAATCCGTTCAGCCGTTTAGGCTACAAAGTCTAACAAACATCCATCCATCTAACCTTTCGCATTTATAATATTAGTAAGATTGCCCTAAAACGTATTGTGTTTCAAAGTGAAGTCGGTTCCGGCGCAGAATGGCCAACATCCGACCGCTTCGCTAAAACTATCTCGGAAGTGCACTTATGTTCTTAGAAAGTGTTCATTACTTGAACATCCTGAATAACTACCTATATTAGGAAAGTCTTCTACGACTAATTATCTCTGAGAAATTGCGTATACAACTAAAGTAGTATTTGCGAAAGGCGACTGTAAAAATAAGCCTAAGGTTTATAAAATCGAGCAAGGAACCCCATATAAGTAGAATAAAGCCACAGAAATGATGATGACGTATATAAATAAACGGTTCATATATACGAAGTTATTTATATTATTCTCGATTTTTGTTACTGATGTAGAAACACAGTCTAGAAGAACACAGGTTGTTTAATTTGGCGCAGTTGAAGTCTCGGGCAAAGGTTAGTGTTATTTTACTAGCTTTCGCCCGCGATTCCGTTCGCGTGGAATTAAAAAAAAAGTAAATAGCCGATGTATCATCGAGATCCGTTCTGCAGTTTAGGCTACAAACTCTAACAAACATTCATCCATCTAAACTTTCGCAATTTTAAGTGTGATTTAAAAAGTACTCAGTATAAAAGCGTAATTATAAATTCATGTATCCGACACGTAGTCGCGCTCCGGAACGTAAGTACGAGTACGTCTACGTTGGTGCTTTTTCATATCAATAGTACTGACACAGAGACTATCTTTTAGTGACATCTATTGCAAAGTAAGATAGACATCTTCTGTAACTTTTTATGTGTATTTTCCTTTGTGTTAATACTTTAACTTGTATGATGATCGTAAAATCTTAATTGAACCCTTCTGAAAAAGTATTTTGAATAGATTTTTACTTTTTTCCTCAAAAACATTATAAAAAAACCGACTTCCAAACAAAATACACTGAAAACAAAATCTTCTCAAAAAACAGTACACTAAAAAGTAACGAAACAATAACTTGAAAATAGTAAACCTCCCTTATTGTAGCTGTTATGTCTATATTGTACAATTATCATTACTTTGATGTCGGTGAAAATCACTCCAAACTCTCTCCGGACTCCGACTCCAAAAATCAAACAAAACCTCTCGGATAAAAAAAGAATTTTCAAAATCGGTCTACCAGGGGCGGAGTTATGCCGTAACACACATAACAAAAAATACAGACGAATTGAGTACCTCCTTCTTTTGGGAAGTCGGTCAAAAAAGAGATTTGGTTTTTGTACTTATTGAAAAGTATGACCATTACTAAACCAATTTTAAAATCATCACTAGACTCTCATATCTAATTTCACTAAAAAAAATTTTTAGAACATATACTTCGTTAGTGGAAACGTTTACTAAAGGGTATAAAATATGAGAATTAATATCACGTAAGTAACATTTCACATTATTGCAAACTTTCATACTCCATGTACCTTTAAGTGATAAAGTGTGTAAAGTCATGTTCAGATATCGAGAACTTTCCGTATACTGAACAAACTTTTCTACGCCTTTGACTCAACTACTCGAATTACATGACTTAAATCTTAAGATATTGTTTAAAATTAACTAATATTCCATTATACTATTTACACTTCTATAATCTATACTTAATACTATAAAGAGGAAAATCTCTATTTTTGGATTTCTGTACGTATTCGATTCACGTAAAAACTATTGGAGCAATTTCAAAAAATCTTTCACAATTTGAAAGGTAATTTATCTGTAAGTAACATAGGCTATTTTATTTATAATTTTTTAATTTCACGCGGGGAAATTCGCGAGCAACAGCTAGTCTTATTTTATTATTGTAAAGAGAAAAGGTTTGTATTTTTGTATGTATTAAAATAACTTACAATCTACTGGGCCGTTTTCAAAATTTTTTTCACCGTTAGATAGGTAATTTATCTGTGAGTAACATAGACTACATTTTTGTAATTTCACGAGGACGAAATCGCGAGCTACAGCTAGTCTGTTTTTATATTCATAATATAAATTAATATGGATGACTACAGCTTTTTTGTTTTATTTTAAAAGTTCCCACATCTCAGTTTTCCGGAACATTTAATGTAACAGATAGGTGCGGTCGGGCCACGGACGGACAGTAAATTGTGAATTATTTGATGCGTGACGCTCGTACATTATTCGATTTTATGTTTTTATAATTAAGGTTTAAAATTGAAAAAAAAATGATATTTAAGAGAGAACTGTGATATGTACAGTCGCGGAAATCCACGGTGTTCTAGGAAGGAAGGGAAGTAAAGGGCTAGAAATACGTGTGATCCGTCAATTGGAACTGTGTCTCTACCTACCCCTCTGAGTTACCGCCCTTGAGTAAGTTATTCGAACATTTAAAGAAATGGATATAACCAATACTTTGGATTTATAATAAACTAGCTGTTGCTCGCGACTTCGCCCGCATGAAATTAAAAAATATAGCCTATGTTACTTACTGATAACATGGCCTTTAAATGGTGTAAGAATATTTGAAATCGTGCCAGTAGTTTTTGAGTTATTTCAATACGTACAAAAATACAAACATTTCCTCTTCATAATATTATTATTGATCAACTCTCAAAAGTAAAGTAAAATAGTTGTATTTTATATAAATTTCATCTGGTCATCTACTAAGTTATATTTATTTTTTCTAACTTAAAAGCAGATAATTAAAAGCTCTCTCGTCTTTCAAATCTACTTGCGGACCAGCTTACTACTGAGCTTTTGTATTTTGACTAATAATTAAGATAAAAACCCTTTTGCATGTTTTATTTCTTTTGTAAAGCAAAACCATTTGCCACAGCATCAAAGCCGTTTGCTAAAAGGTCAAAAGCTGTGCGGTACGAAACATTAACAAGCCGCTTCAGGCCAGAGGGCAAACTGAACCAAAGTAGAATATTTTATATTTAGTTTTAACACAGCAATTTTTTACTTTGACGTTAATTTCCTTCTATTATTAAAGTAAATGGAAGCATATACGAATTTGAAATTCTTAGGCCGACTAATACCTTGATTATTCACGAGAACAATTGGGTATTAAAATGCTTTAGCTGGAATTAATACTTAGAGCGGGCGCACACCTTTGACTAAACTATCGCACAACTGATGGACGATTGTCGATTGTTTCGAAGCCCAACCAATTGTTTAGTTGCACAACTAAAAATCGAGTAGGGTCCTCCATATAAGCTCGAAAAAGCTCGAATCAAAGCGCGATTAAAAAGTTATGCGATAGTTTAGTCAAATGTGTGCGCGCTATAAGTATTCATTAAGATTGTCTGTTAATGTTTAAATAATAACTAAATGTTTTACGTAATCATAGATTCTCAATCGATATTTTCAGGCATAGTTACTTGAAAAAAAGAGCTTCAATACAAATAGACAGCTCAAGTGCAATGAAAATGTCCCAGCGCGACACTCACTGCTGTAGACTGCTCGCACAATAAAACTACGTTCAGTTTTTGCTACACAACGTCCAGGCGTAGGGTTGTCACAACTTGCAATATAATTCAATTATATAATTTGATTTAAAAATTTAATACATCAATTTTATTTCCAATGTGTTTAGCAATTTTCCTAAATACATAAGGACTTTACTATTACTAGATATATCCGTGTAATTTTCTCCGAAAGTACCTTCAATTACTAGGCAAAACTCAGCATTGCATGTATGTTTAACTACATTTTGAACCAATTAAGAAACACATTTATCATTTTACATTTTTGTAGCCTTATTAATTTACTAACAGTTTGACAGTAACGCAATCATGTTAGGGTTCCATACTTTCTATTGTATCAAGTTTATTCGATAAGTGTATTTATATTAATTATAAAGTAGTGTGGCAACCCTACGGTGTAACGTATACTGGTAACTTTCCAGGGACTATCTGAGGACACGAACATGTTTTCAGCTTTTATCTGCAGATCCATTGCAGACTTAATGAAGCCATTTGTAGACAAAAAATACCTCTCTAATTCTTTATAAGCTTACTTTTAACAACTGATTTTGTTAATGATACACACGAATAAGAACAGATTTGATAAAAAAATAACTTTAATAGTCGACATTTGCAAATTTTATTTTCACGAATATAGACCAGCAAATTTTTAGACAGGACCTTATAAGTCATTACTTTACTCCATTTACTTATAATATTTAAACAGTCTGTCTCCTTTTTTTTAAGGAGAATAGGAAAGACAACAATACTTTCGTTTTAAAATTGGAAGTCAACAGTTAGAATACGAATCGCCAGTATCAAAGACCAACAATTCGAAGAGGTGATAAAACTAAAGTCTGTACCCCACATTACTTACACTCCGCAGTAAATTGAAGTGAGTCATGAGAGCCGGGATTCAAACTGTCGTGACGTATATCTTTGGTCTTCCATCCTGACATATTCTTTGAGCTGAATTTTTTATTATTACATTATCATACGAATAGAAAGGCAAGTTTAATTTTTATCAATTTAATCTATAGAGTTTTCATAAAGGAAATGATGACATTGTTTTTTATTTCTTTTACGCTCTGTGTAATAGCTACATCTGTGGTTAGTGCTTTTGATTTATGTCCCACTAGTTGTTGCCCGCGACTTCGTTCACGCAATATTAAGATAAAAATGTAGCCTATAATATGCCCGTCTAAGTCAGCTATCCTTCAATGAAAGTCCAATCTAAATCGGCCCAGCCGTTTCGTCGGAACAAACGCGGCTTGCGAACAGACAGACAGACAAAAAATATTCAAATGCGATTTTCATTACCAGCAACGCAAATACCTCATCTTCCCGAAATCTGGAATTTTTCCTTTGATATTACAAAGAGACACTTCAATTTCATTATATGTATAGATAGAAGTTTTGTGTTTAATCTTTCGTACACGCATAAAAGGAAACTGAGGCTATATTTAGATTTATTTAATTAAACTTTACATTTAAAGGGGGATAAAGAAATTTCATAAGAACAAAACATTCTCAAGAAACGGATGAATGAAGGAAAAAACGTGGAAACAAATTGAAAACGATTTCGCGGAGGCGAGTCGCTCGTGATAACGGTCCGGCGCGACATTTGTTAAACGGAAAACAAAGGAAAAGCGAATTTTTTACCGCGTTCCTTTCTTTGGAAGAGGCTGAAAAATTCCTGTTTGTAAACAAGCTTTATTTTAAAACTTTGTGCATACGATATTTATCTTGATTAAGATGTAAAAATATCTTAATTCTTGTGGTAAATTCTTACAATTGTTGATAATATTTCATAGCTAGAAAAAGCAAATAATTTCTTTTTAACAAGAAGGTTGAAAATAAAGAAAAAAAAACTAGAAATAATATAACCTAATTATTAAAGCAAATGCAATTATTAAAATACAACCTAATTGCGTTTTAACTTGATTTTCAGTACATTTTAATGATTCTCTTACTTAGAAATCTTACTTTCAACAAGAGAAAAAATTCAAAGCAGTTCGTTTGCTCTCTCGCTTACGTTCTATTATAGTAATTTATATGCAAATTTGAGACATTCATTTTGCATAGAACGCTTTGCAAACAGCACTAAAAGAGTTTCTGTCTTACAGAGCCCTTGGGAACAGGAGATTTCTAGGATTTCAAGCTTCACAAATAAAAAAAAATGACAATCAAGGGCATCTCGATGGTCTAGACTAGTTGTATGGGTTGTCAGTACATTTTTAATTCTAAAGTAAATGCATAATAACATGTAGTTTTTGTGAATCTATAGTAAATTGTAATCCTATCTCTCATAATTGCGCTTGTCGAAGGCCTAATGTTAGTCCTCTATCCATTTCCACCATTTTCTTACAAGGGAGGATGTGAAGGGGAAAGAGGATATTTTGGAGGTGGGCTTATGAAACACCGCACCGAGTTTTCGTCCTCCAAATAAATCTATCATCCGTCATCTCAGTCATCACTCCCTTTTTGATCATGTCACCTTTGACGCAATCCATCCATCTCTTTCTAGGTCTACCTCTACCGGTGTATAATTTGGGTATTACTATATCAAAATAAAGTTTGTTAAATAAAATAATTGGCACAGAATACCGCATTAACCACAAAACCACCAAACTAATTATCGAATACCTTATACATGCCATTAATGTAATTATTTCCGCAACTAATTCCTTGTATTGTTTGCCGGATCAATTAATCTCTCTGCGGATAGAGATTCATTAATCTATGTACATCTTAACCTAAATTAATAATACGCTATACTATATTTCATCGAACGATTAATATTTATTATTACTCAATATATTAATCTAATTATAATAAACTGTTGCGAATTATTAATATGTTTGAAGTAGTTTAATCATCATCTTCCGACACACAACAACAGTTTTCGTTTATTTTCATTCAATATGAAAAAAATAAAATAATATTGATATTGTAATTTTAATCTACAGTTATAGTCTTAATTAAAGGACGTAGCTGTTTCATCGAGTCTCTTAGGGACTTTGTACATCATAAGCAAAATCTTTTAGTATTGTTTGCAAAGTCCTCTTAGTATAATGAGAATTTAAAATTTGCATGGAAATGACCGTAAACGGTCGGGACAGGAAGACGGGAAGGGGAGGGGGCTTAAAGTTTCGGTCAATCTTCTGTCGCCATTTTCTTGTGAATTTAAATATTTACTTTGGTTGCCGATTGGATTGAAGAAAGTTGGCATTGGAATTTTGCTAACAATTTTCCCGTAGGCGTTAAACAATTTATAAAATGCGACTTATTTGTCTTTTAGTTACGCGGCCAAGAAAAATTGTATACATTAGAGTTCATTTATCGTGTATTTTTATTGACACGAGATAAACACGAAAAGGGAGAGATCTAAACCACAAAAAGTACGATTTTGTATTTTGCAAATGACGTGTTTTTCCTTCTTTCTTTTGTTATATTTACTTTGTATATGTTGTAAATAAACATCTTATTTACTTCCAAACGATCTTTATAACAGCAAAAGTACCTCATACTTTTATATTAACTTTTTCAATCATCTTGTTCACAAAGTCCTCGCGTATCTTCTGAAAGATTTAATATGGTGAAGTATTAACACATTTCAGGCGGAACTGACACATTGCGGATTAAATCGACTAACTTTCTAGGGTTGTGAGATTGTTAAAACTTCATCCCTTGCAAACTTGCAGCGGAGCAAATTATTTTAACTTTCCCTTTAACTTTATAGCTTTGACAGACTTATGTTCAGACTTCCCTTTGCTTAGAGAGATTTAACTATTATTTTCTTGTAGGCGTTCTTGTCATTTTTTTAAATAATAAGAATTGAATATAATGTTGTTTTCTATTAACGTCTTCGAAATAAAGTATGTACGAAGACTTAATCTTTAATATCCATTTCCTTGTATATTTTCGTCTTAAGAGCTGCACGAACTGATAACGTTTCCTGAGGGTCCATCACGATCATTTGCATGATAGTTGCGAGAACGTGTTTAACAAATTTGTATAAGATTGGTTAGTACTTACGCTCGGTAGGAACGTATGTACAAGTGTAATATTTTTTTTGATGTTGTCACGACAAAATTCTCACGAATATTCGTGATAAGCCCTCTGATATACGATCAAACGAGTGACATTTTATAGACACATTGTGTGAACACCCTGTCAACGGTAATACATGCCAATCGATCACGCCGTATTTATGCGGTGAAAGAAATTAAGCCTTTAGGATCAATTTATTCGACAGAGATATATCGTTACAAGTTAATATAATGGAGTTTCGTATTAATTTTCGATATGAAAATTTATCGTAGCAGTTAACACGGTTATAAATTTTATAAAATATAAACTGTCGTTTATGCAATTTGTGAAAGAATAAAGATTTAATTATTTGTAATATAATTTACTATTAACTGAATTTAAATGTTATTTTGCCTCTAGAAAGTTTATTTAACTTGTAAAGCCTTATAAATGTGTCTTTCTATTGATGCAAAGGTGTCGTTTCAATATAACTTTAGCAAACATTTAATTTTGGACTTGCAACATTATTACTAAAAGATTTGAAATAATCCAGGACATTATTGCCAAATAAAAACAAATTATTTCCGTAAAGTTATCCTTAATTTATATTCTTTATTTATATACAACTAGCTTTCGCCCGCGACTCAGTCCGCTTGGAGTTCAAAAAAACAAATGTTAGTAGCCTGTGTGTTCTTCCAGACTATCCTCTACGTCTATGCCAAATTTCATGGAGATCCGTTCAGCCGTTTAGGCTACAAACTTTAACAAACATCCATCCATCCATCCATCTTAACTTTCGCATTTATAATATTAGTAAGATTACATTTTTGACCGACTTCCCAAAAGAAGGAGGTACTCAATTCGTCTGTATGTTTTTTTTTTTTATTTTGTGATGAAAATTTCTGTCAACCTTTTCTTGTTTTCGCGGAAAAAATTGTGTTTAAAAATTGTTTCCGACTTTAATGTAACATTTTACACTTGGCTTGAACAACATTAATTTAATTCTGCGTACAAACGATTACATAACACTCCGTTTCACGGACCTCTTATGACAGTTGGCGGGAAAGTGAAATTTAATATCACGGATGAAATATTTCCGTTAAATCATAAAACATTTTCAATGTAAGGATATAAAGCCGTTCATGCTTCGGTTATTTACAAAGATTTTAATTATACGCCAAATTTAAATAGTTTATTTTTTTCATGTATCAAGATGTGTTCGGTTAGACTTAGCGACACCTTTGATTAAACTATCGCACAACTGTTTATATGGCTTATAGCTTATATGGAGGTGCACATACTTCTCGATTTTTAGTTGTGCAACTAAACAGTTGAAGAGCTTCCAAACAATCGACAATCACACAACCGTTCTGCGATAGTTTAGTCAATTGTGTGCGCCCGTTCTTAGAATCATCTTAGTTGTCTCAAATTTATGTTTTTTTTTATCCTCGTATTTTGCATTAGAAATTTCACTCTATTTTATTCTAATACTAGCTTTCACCCGCGACTCCGTCCGCGTGGGATAAAAAAAAACAAAACCGAGTAGCTTATGATGTTCTTCCAGACTCTAACAAACATCCATCTATCCATCTCAACTTTCGCATTTATCATATTAGTATGATTTCTTTTTGTAACTATAAAGGTGGATATACTCGTACATACCAGTCAAACGGATAGTAGCTGGCATTCCAGTTACTGGCACGATGTGTTCTCTCATGCCAGTAAAATGTCAACAGTAGATGACACGCTTTAGTGTACAAGTATGCGTTCAAACATGGTTGGTGCTAGCACATGCCACTAGCTGGCTTGCATGCTAGTAACATGCATGTGTATAAGTTAAAATTCTAAGAACCATATAAACAAGATTTCACCTTATTTCCTTATATAAATTTCTCTAACATCAGCCTTTGCTCGATGCAATTATTTCTCGCTATTAAAAACACCCCCTTCTTTTTCTCTGACGCATTTAATTAATTAAAGTTTTCGCTTCGCGTTTTGTGTTTGAAATGAGCTTGTGTTACGAAAAAGCAACCATTTAAAAAGACCGTGAAACGGAATATTTAATTATCGTATAAAAGTGCGTCGGTGGCTCAATGGTTTAAGCACTTGACTTGTAATCTACAGGTCTTGGGTTCGAATCCCGCCGTACCAATGTGATTTTCGATTTTTCTATAATTTACCCGACTCTCTTACGGTGAAGGAAAACATCGTGATGCAACCTGCACATATCGGCGAAGAAATTTAAAGATATGTGTGAAGTCAACCAACCCGCACTTGGCCAGCGTGGTTGACTATGACCTGGTCACCCTAACTTTAGGGTAGGCTCCGAGCCCCTCGGACGTTTTGAGAGTGGTAGAGCCCGCTTTAACATCTTCGCACGAATGGGTCGGCTCGCCCGGTGCAATACCACGACCACACAGAAGACAGGCGTGAAGTGGGAGCAATTCCGCGCTTCGTCTGATGAGTGTGGTGCCGGAGGCCTAATTTTAGCCCCTTTCCCTTTCCACCCTTTTTTTAAGAGGAAGTAAAAGTGGATTTGACTGCGGAGGCGACGTATAGGAAAGGGAAATGTCCTCTTTATGTGCGTCTCCTCCTCCGTCAATTAAGGGTAGGCAACGCATCTGTAATTGCGGATATTTATGGGCAGCGGTCGCTTTCTATTTCGGTGGATTCAGGTGGCCGCTTGCTCGTTTGCCACCTTATGTTATAAAAAAAAAAACGTATAGTGCTGGTGATAATGATGATGTATAAAAGTGAGGCTAGTGTTCAGGGTTTTATTATTACCCTGAGTTTACGTAATATGTACACCAGAAGAGACAACTTTTTTAAAATGTCATCTGTGTTCTTGGGCTATAGTTTCACATGTTTAACCAGCGTTTTTAATAAAAGTTTAATTGCTTTCTAATAGTATTTTACCGACATATTATTTTAAGAAGAAGAAATTTGTATTTTTATATATAACGAATAAACTCAAAAACTACTGCGACTATTACAGAGATTCTTTTGCTAATAAAAATCTATTTCATTACAGAGTAACAAAGGCTATATTTTATTTATTCGGTGTGAACAAATTCATAGGCAAATGCTAGTTAAAGATATGTAGTTTAATTTTTCATTAGAAACATTACATTACTTAGTGATGTAGAAAGATTTACAAAAAAAAAAAGTAATATATCTTACTAATTACATTATAAATGTGAAAGTTTAGATGGAAGGAAGTTTGTTAATGGCTTTCGATGATATTTGGCATAGATGTAGAGGATAGACTGGAAGAACACATAGGCTACTCAGATTTGTTTATTTTTTAATCCCACGCGAACGGAGTCGCGGGCGAAAGCTAGTTTCATCATAAATCCTCAATAATTTGAACTTTTCCTTAATGAAACTTGTTAATATTCTTTGTCTATAGTTATCCACCAATCAATGTTTCTATATGAATGTTTCGACATTGGGAATGTACGCTATGAGGGTAGTCAGAGACAATGTGGTAAATTGAACAAAGGTTATTGCTACGTATGGGACTGATTTCGTGCCTTTGTCATATCTTCAACTGACACTAGAACATTCCATTCCAAGAATACAGAACGTTGATTTGAACAGTTGATTGTGAAATATTATATTCCTTGTTTTTAAAATGATCCGTTGAACTATGTAAGTTTTACATCTAAATTGAGTTTGAAATTATACTCTAGTTGGTAGCTTTGGGTTGCTTTGTTATCTAAATCTAAATTTTAGTATACTTATCTAAAAAAAAAATAAGTTATTTTATTAATGACATCCTTTTGAAAAAAATAAAATAAAGTAAGTAATAATAAGCCTATGTGTTCTTCCAAATGCACTACATCTATGACAAATTTCTTAGAAATCGGTTTAGGCTGTAAACATTAACATCCATCCATACATCTAAACTTTCGCATTTATAACATTAGATTGGTGTATATAGTTTAAGATATTATAAAGAGAAAAGATTTGTATTTTTGTATGTATTGTAATAACTCAAAAACTGGGCTGATTTTAAAAATTCTTTCACCCTTAGAAAGGTAATTTATTTGTAAGAAACATAGGCTATATTTTTTATTTCACGCGGGCGAAGTTGCGAGCAACAGCTAGTGTTGTATAAAATATAAAAATAAGTTAAGGCTAGTGCAATTTATTCGGCCATCATTTAACGTCAAAAACAGAAGACGTGCGCACCTGCTTGGAATGGAAATTGTTATTGTAAAATTCTCAACCTCGTTTGAAGAAGGCAAACTAGGTTAGGAAATGCGCCAATAAATATATAAAAAGAGTTAAAAAAAATCTCTTACACAAATAGGAGCGTTTTCTCGCAAGTTTTTGTATATTTTCGTCTATCGATTAAAAGTTAATTTTAACAAGGAAAAACACGACAATAGTCCAAATTGTCGGTAGTTGTCGCTGCTTACAAGCATAAGCTATTTTTACTGTACATTAATAAAATTATCACTTTCTGAACGGTGTTTTCCATTTGTTTAAATAAAGGTACACATTACTGTCTACGTATATGCGTAATTGAACCTTGAATTAAGGCTTTTTTTGTGAAGTAAATAAAAACAAGTCACGAGTTTATAAGTGAAGCTTAAAATTGCCGTCTCAACATGAAGTAGGAGAAATAGGGAAATACATTTAGAAGTCGCGGAGATCACGCTCAGATACAACTTGAATAATATTTTTCCAGAGTTCTTTTTATTTTCTACGCCATTAACGTCCCCTAATATTTCCAGATAATCACATTTTAAGGGAAAAAAATAGCAGTCTTCGGATCTTTGTAAACAAATAAAGTATTAAAAGATTACATTTGGAAAAAATTAATACCGTTCTATAGAATGACAATTGTTTCAATAGGATTAAAAGGACGAATTGACAAATTTTTCTTTACCGCCATCTTCAAAATCGTATAAGTTTTTCGGTCAAAAGACCGGACATTTACACAATTTTTTGGTAAAATCTAGTCTATTTGGTAAATCTATTGTAACTTATGGTATGGCTACCAATAGCAATTGCACAATAATAGACTTAGAGCGCGCGCACACTTGACTAAACAATCGCACAACTATTTAGTCTCGCTTTGATTCCTGTGAGCTTATATGGAGGTGCGCTGCACGATTTTTATTTGTGCAAATAAACAGTTGAATTGGCTTCGAAACAATTGACAATCGCACAATAGTTTAGACAAAGATGTGCGCCCGCTCTTAAGCGAACTCTTAGTGTAAATTTCTCTTATTAAATTCACACTAAAGGTCTTATATACTGTTATATGCAGCATTTTACTGAAACAAGTTTATAAAGCATGATGAATGTTGCCGCCGGCGTGACGTCACAGCTCTTTGTGATGTTACTTTTATGTTACAACTGACACGTGTCTGTGTGACATGTCTGTGTTACATCAAGGTATTGTTTATACAATAATGATATATCACCAGCTCACTATACGTACCTACTGAGCTTGGAGCCCACCCTAAGTTAGGAATGACCAAGCAGTTAACGCTAGTTGACTTCACACATATCTTTAAATTTCTTCGCCGATATGTGGCGGCATCACGATGTTTTCTTTCACCGAAAAAACGTCATTATTATGTACATATGAAATTCAAAAATCTAAAATCACATTGGTACGGCGAGGTTCGAACCCAGGACCTGTGGATTACAAGTCAAGTGCTTAAACCCCTGAGCCACCGACTCTCATACATTACAGTATGTATATGTTATGTGACAACTTGCAGCCAACTTAACACTGGCACTTCTACCATATATTGCAGTTAAAAGAAGTAATATTTTTGTTTTAAAAATAAATGATAAACGCATTTAAATGTACGGTGTATATTTCAACATGTCAGTTTCCGCGACATTGAATGCAACGCACTCCTGCGGTTGCAGCAGTCGCGTACATTACGCGCCCGCTGTAAATTCTGAAGCATTTCATGCGTGATCTCGATGTGATCTTGTTTAATGTTGTATATTATGCTTCTCAAAACGTTAACTATTATCTGAATATGTTACATATTCCAAATGTACAATTGGGGAATCTAGCGGTGGTCGACTTTAAAAGCTATAGTTTGAAAGTTTTGTACGCATTGAGACGATAAACAATCGACAATCTGATATAGTTTTTAAATATGTCATTACGAAAAATGTCTCTCAGTAGTACGACTAATTGCTTTCACTATTATAATTCCGACGTTTGAGCAATTCATTGCTTTTGTTTTTTGGTTTGGTTATTTACAAAAAGGGGTGGAGTTTGTCTTGATCCAAGTTTCAGCTGACACTTTAATAAACTACATACATCTTTCTATCTTCTATCTATCCATACATATAATAAAATTGGAGTGTCTGTTTGTTATATCAAAAGAAAAATTCCAGATTTCTGGAAGATGTATTTGCGGTGTTGATAACGAAAATCGCATTTAAAATGTTTTTGTCTGTCTGTGCGCAAGCCGCGTTTGTTCCGGGTAATCTCCGAAACGGCTGGACCGATTTCGACCGGACTTTCATTGAATGGTAGCGGATATAGACGGGCATATTAAAGGCTACTTTTTATCATAATATTCTGTGGACTAAGTCGCGGGCAACAGTTAGTTTTAAATATGGCTGTACGAAAAATGTCTCTTAGTGGTATAACTAATTGCTTTTCACGATTATTCCGTCGTTTGAGCCACTCATTTTTTGTTTGGTTATTAACAGGAAGAGTCGGAGTTTCTCTTGATGCAATTTTCAAAGCTGACACTTAAATAAACTACATATCAAATAAATTTTAATATAACGAAATGTGTTATTAAAACAGTTTCCCGTAACAAACATGAGGTAGTTAATTATATTTCATGTAGACTTCGGTGTTAATAAGTTTAGAGGGGGCTGTATAAAATTAGCTGGGCGCTGTCGCAGCGTCGCCTCTCGTCCGCTCTGAACCTAATTGTATTATGTTAACTCTAAACAGAGCGCACGAATATCTCATAACATCTCATATTACTTTCAGACTGCTTTAAGAGATACTTACGTTTGTAGGAAATCCTTCCTGTATTATTACTAGCTGTTCTCGCGCTGTGTGTTTACCTTCGTAAAATTTTTAGTAATAATTATCGATTTTTTTTAAATCAATATATAAAAGTCGTTTTATTAACTTTGTCAACACTAATATTAAAGAGGAAATATTTGTATTTTTGAATGTATTGAATTGATCAAACTACTGGACCAATTTCAATGCTTACACCATTAAAAAGCTACGTTATCAGTGAGTAAATAGGCTATATTTTTAAATTCACTCGGATGTCGTCGCAAGCAACAACTAGTCTATACTAATATTATAAAGAGGAAAGATTTGTATTTTTGTATGTATTCGATTCACATAAAAACTACTGGGCCGATTTAAAAAAATATTTTACCATTAGAAAGGTAATTTATCTGTGAGTAACATAGGCACCATTTTTTCATATCACGCGGGCGGAGTCGCGAGCAACAGCTAGTTATGAATAAAATTCTATGTCTATCGCAACTTTGTATTTACTTTTATAAAATGTAATGAAACGAAATGCCTCTGTACAGAGCGTGTTGCAATAGTAAACGTTTTCATATAAATTAATTAAATTTATCGCTGCAGCTCGCGACAACCAGTACAAATAAATACTGAATTTGTTTTAGCGACCATTGGTTTAGCTAATTTGTGACATTGTTAAATGTTTTGTTTATACACAACGTTATACTATTTTTACAATTTTTTTAGTAGTAGTTAAACTTAGCTTTATTTTTCTTGAATCTAAAGCGTAAACACACACTTCTTTGTTCCCTAAGATGTCAGCAATTACAGCATATTTTTGAATAATACTTTTTTTAATAAAAAGCGCTATACTTACGTCACGCTTTAGGCTATATATTTTCACGTCATTAAATTTAGGGGGTAAATATTTTGGATAAAAACCCTAATATGGGAAAGAGACCATAAGTTGCTGCCAACATCAAGAAAGCAAAGTTGCCATCGTCTGTCATCGTTATGTCATTTTGACATTTGCAATTGATAATTTGACACATGTAAACAATAAAATAAAATTTTCATTATTTTAATGCGGATGAAGTCGCTGGGGAACAGCTAGTTTTGACGTATTTATTTAATTTTGAGCAGGACCAGTTTGTAATCAGGCGCCCTGGGCGATATCTGCAATACAAGCTCATACGAAAAAAGGCGTCTTTTTGGCGCTAGTGGCATCCCTATATGTCCGGCTATGTTTACCCTAAAGCCGCCACTGATTTCGAGCATTAAAAGTTAAAAAAAAATACTAAAAGCTATGGATTATGTGTATTTTCAAGCTTGTAAAAACAGTTTTAAGTTCATTTTCGTTTAATTAATTTTTTGTTGTTAGTTTACTGAAAAAAAAGACGGAATTAAAATTAAAATCTTAAGTTAATCCTAACCTTAAACTATGAAATTATTGTCGACTTAAAAAAGTGTTCTTAAAGTTTAAAATAGCATGTAAATTTATATCGTTTTCAAGTTATCCGATAGTGCATGCAGAGTAAAAGAAAGACTTGAGTAACATAAGTGCACTTACTACAAGGAACGCTTCAGTTAAGCTAACGGATGGTGCTATTTTAAGTTAGATGCCAACTTAAAGCTTTGAGCATATTAAGTTACTAAGTTAATTTAACAAGTAGCTGTTTAAATCAAGTCAATATAATGGAAATACAATCATTATTTTTAAAATACGTAAAAAAATGATTTCGATGTGACAGTTATATGGAAAGGTAGTGATTCATTAATCTATTTTTTTATAGTTTAAAGTGACAAATAAATGAACATCCACCGGAATTAAAGAAGGATGGAAAGAGAAGAGGACTATAATTAGGCCTCAGACACGGAAAATCTTTATTTATTTATGTTTTACTAGCTTTCGCCCGCGACTCCGTCCGCGTGGAATTAAAAAAAAACTAAGTAGCCTATGTGTTCTTCCAGACCATACTCTACATCTATGCCAAATTTCATCGAGATCCGTTCAGCCGTTTAGGCTACAAACTCTAACAAACATCCATCCATCCATCCATCCATCCATCTAAACTTTCGCATTTTTTTTTATAATAAAAGGTGGCAAACGAGCAAGCGGCCACCTGAATCCACCGAAATGGAAAGCGACCGCTGCCCATAAACATCCGCAATTACAGATGCGTTTATAATATTAGTAAGATTAGTAAGATTAATTGAGAAATTACTAACTAAATAATACTAAACCAGTATCAGAGTACAGTTAGGTATATCTCGGTTTGAATTAACGAAAGATGGAAAAAATATTCCATTCCGTCTACCATTTTAAATTTAGTGACTAGTGACATATCAGAGATTTCGATTTTAAAACGTTATTTTTGTGCACCTCAAAAATATTCACGTTTTTCTTGACTGAAAATATACTCGGAATTTCGGCTGAATCGCTTCGGCTTATCGGTCATGCCAAAAATATTTTTTTAAATGACGAATAGTGTTTTTTACAGTTATATTCTAATTCAGGTTACAATTTTATAGTCACGCAGATTAAAAAAAAAACTTAGTAAGTAGCCTATATGTTCTTAGTAGCCTTGTAGACTTTATTCGACATTTGTGTCAAATTTCATCGAGATCCGTTCAGCAGTTTAGGCTACAAACTCTAACAAATATCCATCCATCCAAACTTTAGTATTTACCTAAAATATCAGTAAGATTTCAACGGTGTTTTATCAGTTTTTAGATAAAAATTAAAACATAAATAAAACTTTGAAAAGAATTTCAATTTCAAATCGACAAAACTTATCGATGTTTTGAAAGATGTAACACATTTTTCTAAAGAATTTTCTAAACCGGAAATCAGAAAGCGGTCCACGTAAGTCAAAATGATTGCGTTTTAAAAAACTTACTTCCGTTAACTTTGCTGAAACGAGAGTGCACTTATGTCACTGAAGCGTGTTCTTTGCTATCAAGTATTTCAGAGTAAACATGATTTTAACGACATACTAAAATGTTTGTTTTTCATAGAAAAAAAGTAATATTTATTTCTTAACGGTTTCTTTCAATCATACTAATATTATAAATGCGAAAGTTTAGATGTTTGTTTGTTTGTACCCTAAACTGCTAAACGGATCTCGATTAAATTTGGCATGGATGTAGAGGATAGTCTGAAAACATAGGCTACTTACTTTTGTTTTTTGAGTTTGAGTTTGAGTTGCGGCCGAAAGCTACTGGATAATACTATAGCTTTAGTCTGTATACAACAATATTCCCTTTACTAATGTATAATACAATTTACCGGGAATTGTTCTCTTGTATTTCCTTAGTACGTGTTCCGAGTTAAAATAATTTGATTATTATTAGAGCGTGACGTCACAGTCCGAAGCAGACACCCGAATTATTTTACTCTATATTAAATTAACTAAATACAACTTTATGATTATTAAATACTTGCTTTTCCCGTGCGATTTCATCCGCATGAAATTATAAAAACTTTATTTTATTGTTTACATTTGTCAAATTATCAATTGCAAATGTCAAAATACCTTACTATGGCAATTTTGCTTTCTTGATGTTGGCAGCAACTTACTCGTATGGTCTCTTTCCCACATTAGGGTTTTTATCCAAAATATTTACCCCCTAAGTTTCATCATCATCATCATCATCATCATCACCAGGTCATTATACGTCCCCACCTAGGGGCTCGGAGCTTACCCTAAATTAGGGTGACTAGGCCATAGTCAACTACGCTGGCCCACTGCGGGTTGCTTCACACATATCTTTGAATTTCTTCGCCGATATGTGTAGGTTGCATCACGATGTTTTCCTTCACCGTAAGAATAAGTTAAATGACGTCAAAATATATAGCCTAAAGCGTGACGCAAGTGTAGGGCTTTTTATTAAAAAAAAATTATAAAAACTTTATTTTATTGTTTACATTTGTCAAATTATCAATTGCAAATGTCAAAATTAACGTTACCATAATTACATTGCTTCCTTAATGTTGGCAGTAGTGTGTGTTTACGCTTTATTATAATAGTATAGATAGATAAAAGAAAGATATTAAAGAAGTCAATATTTATTCTAGATTATATAATACTAATATGAAACTATAAGGGATTTACCATAAAAAACAAGAAATTGTCTTAAATAAATTGTTTCACACTTTGACTTAAAAATTGGGCGCGTATTTTTTAAGAAATCATGATTATTGAAACATTATAATGCGTAGACTTGCGAAATTAGATCAAAAACAATGAATAATACTTATACCGAAACCCTAATATCATTCAAGCGGTCAAAGATAAAACACGTGTTTAACTAAACATTGTCTAACTCTTGTCACGTCAAAAATGTATCTATTATACGACTGTTAGTTCTCGAAATATGATGATGACTTTATGATTATTAAATACTTGCTTTTCCCGTACGATTTCATCCGCATGAAATTATAAAAACTTTATTTTATAGTTTACATTTGTCAAATTATCAATAGCAAATGTCAAAATGACATGACATGATGACAACCTTCCTTCCTAGATGTTGGCAGCAACTTAAGGTCTCTTTCCCACATTAGGGTTTTTATCCAAAATATTTCCCCCTAAGTTTAATGGCGTGAAAATATATAGCCTAAAGCGTGACGTAAGTTTATGGCTTTTTATTAAAAAAATAATTATTAAAAAATATGCTGTAATTGCTGACATCTTAGGCAACAAAGAAGTGTCTGTTTACGCTTTATTATAATAGTATAGATATAGACTAGCTGTTCCCGTACGGTTTCATCCGCATGAAATTATAAAAACTTTATTTTATTGTTTACATTTGTCAAATTCTCAAATGCAAATGTCAAAATTAACGTTACCATAATTACATTGCTTCCTTAATATTGGCAGTAGTGTGTGTTTACGCTTTATTATATTAGTATAGATGTATTCGGTTGGTCTTTAAGTCTATGACATCCTAGAGCTGAAACGATCTACTAATAATTGTAGACTATAGAATTCCCCAATAGCCAGATTAGTCTACAAGACTAGATATTAACAAGTTAGCCAAATTATCTCCAAGTTACAGGCACCGAGTGAATAAAGCTTACAAGTTTAGACGTGAATTGGTAACTAAAACAAGAACTTATTATAATAGCTACCGCTCACCAACTGAAATAACATTCAAACGTGGACATTTCTCTATGTTCTAATTACTCTATGTGGGCATAAGAAGTTTTCGTCCAACCTGGCCTTATCCCTACGGAGGAAAGGCACAGTATGTAGTCCAATACAATCCGTCATATATGAATTCACTCCCTTCTTAAGCATATTCTTTCACACAATCCATACTTTCTTCGGTCTTCCTCTACCTTCGTAGCCACAGTCAATCTTAATACTATCTTGTTTATGGAATCATCTGTCAATCAATTCCAGACTTCATCTTAATCTATACTAATATTTTTATATTGAAATAACTCAAAAACTACTGGGCCGTTTTCAATAATTCTTTCACCAATAAATAGCAACGTTATCACTAAGTAACATAGGGTATATTTATCACATTTTTATTTCCGTTCGGATGAAGACGCGAGTAATAGCTAGTTACATACAATGAAATTCGCTTTTTTCTTAAAGAATATTGTACAAAATTTATTATGTTGCAATGTGTTTTTGAGCTGATTTAATGTATATTAGTATTATTTATTATTAATTTCCATAACATCTATATTGTAACACACATTATGTATACTGCTATGACAAGTTTAAGACCTAATTTGAGACATTATGTCTGTCGAACGACATTTCACCGAAATGGGTAGGAAATTAACATCCTTGACTGTAATTTACAATTGTAGAGTAAAGTTTCCTTTATGTAAATTTAATTACCTGGGCAACGAAATAGTCGGTATAATTTTTTGTGTTACCTATTGCTTTATAAAATGAATTTATTATAGAAAAGTTACATTGGAAAGTATTCAAATAAAACGTCTAAGCAATTTCACAGAGCAATTTAGTAAAAAACAAACAATCGCCCGTATGATTTATTGAATACGTTCAAAGGGGATGCACACTGGAACATTTTTGAAACATTTTTACGTATCATAAAGTGCTCGCATTTATCAAAACTGGGAAACGCTTTCACACAACTCCATTACACTAAAACATGTATCAATGAATTTTGTCTAGGTTTTTATTTAAGAGTTTTCAATTTCCAAAACATTAGGACAAAAATTTGATATTGGCCTGATGCCATACTGTTACTGTCGGATTCAGCCATCTTTTAGCCGAGGTTCGGCTCTCTCGGGCACCCTTGAATCGGAATGCTAAACGCATATTGAGTGACAGCCCAAGCCGAGGTCCCCTCTCGGGGGCCCTTGTGCCTAGTCACTCCATGGAGCGTCCATCGAAGCGATCTAAGAGCTCGGCGGCCTCCCAATCCGGTAATAATAACGAAGTAACAGCTCGTGCCGAGGCTCCTGAGGGAGCCCTCGAGTTTAGTTACTCATAAAAGAGGTTTAGGCTAAGCGCCATCTGCGCTCGGCCACCTCAAGTCCGGTGAATCTGTAAATGCCTCTTCAAGGTAAAAAGTGGCCATTCAGTCACCAAAAAAAAATCAGCCATCTTAATATTTGTTTAAACACCCTTATGGCCGGTTTCTCAGCTACATTTAACCATTTGTTAATGTTGTTGATTCTATAGCTTTATTAAATGCATTTCCGAAATACGTAATATTCGTTTTATTCCTAGTTTAAATGCTCACGGTTCTAGATTGCCAGCCATCGTTGTACCAGGTAGTCGTATCGTCTACAATATTTTCTATAAAATTAAAATTATGATATTCAAATCAAATTAATTCATCTTCCAGATATATGTTACTATCTAGATATCGTATTGTATTGTACGCGGGGACATAGAGCAGTGAAGCATAGAGCATTCAGTTATTAACTATTCAATGATGCGGAGGTATTCTGTATCGCATCTTAATGCGACCGCTATATTGCATGTGTAAGCGGTTCCCAGGTGCAGTAAATGAATAGGCGAGGACTTGAAATTCTATACTTCGTCCATCTTGGAATACATAATTCCGTTAATACTTACATATATCGTACTAACGGACAAATATTAGATCGAATCTTGAATACTTCGCTTTGTGAATGCCGCTTATAACCTGAAAGCCATCTTTGTATGGAATTTGGAGTTGCGTGGAGTTAGAGCTATAAAATCAATAGATGGAGTTGCTAGTTTTTTAAATGTCGGTGGCATTGTGTTTTAAATGATCACTGAATTAATGCGTATGTGGACTTTTCGAACGTTTCTTTTTGTGGCCCTGCTCTCCGTATTAAACACGTGGCCTTATCTCAAATCTTATTGCAATATCTACCAATCATAGATGAAAAAGCATAGAAAATGAAGACAAATATCAATGATAAGAAAAGTATGTCCTTAAACATATAAATTTAAATGTTTTTGAAGCAATAACACATATTTGAATTAACAAAAAACGTCACCGTCGGGAAATCATCAGTAACGACAAACGGATATGGCAAACGAATCACAAAGCTTTTGCAATAAATATTTACCAATCGAGTGTACTGTCAGACTTTATCATGTAAAAAAGATTCATTTGTCAAAAATATTGTAATTTACTTTATTATTCGTTTTATTTGTGCCTCTTTTATTTCGTACTAGCTTCCGCCCGCGACTCCGTCCGCGTGATATTAATAAAAACAAAAGAAAGTAGCCTATGTGTTCTTCCAGACTATCCTCTACATCTATGCCAAATTTCATCCAGATCTATTCAACCGTTTAGGCTACAAACTCTAACAAACATCCATCCATCCATCCATCCATGTAAACTTTCGCATTTATAATATTAAGTATGATATTTTTAAGTTAGGGGAAATATCCTCTTTTATATCCCATCCACTGTCCATTGAACGGGAATATTTTTAACTTGTTACAAGTGCCTATGGGCACCTGTCAATTGTTTTACAAAATAAGTTTTGACAAAGTAATTGTAAAATCATCCACAATTAAAAAAACGGTGTACTTTATGCTCATAAGGGGCACAAATGTAAAGTAAATTTTGTTGATGATCCACCGAATGGCTTGTCACTAAATTTTCTTTCTAGGGCCTCAAGTGGCCGCATGCTTGTTTGTCATCTACAAAAAAGATATTTATGTAGAGAGATCACCACTATATGTCCCCACTAAGGGGCTTGGAACCTAAGTTAGGGTGAATAGGCCATAATACCACGTGTTAGCTTTTTAACTATTTTTATGTATTCTGTATTCTTGAAGGTTATTTAGTCTGTGCTATAAATCAATACCATGGGTCATAATTTGAAATAACGATATAAGCTTTGTAATTGTGATCCAAAAACATTATTTAAATATTTATGTCATGGTTTTAAAATGTCGTAATTCTGCTTGTTAAGTTAATAATCGGACAGTAGTCAGGTGTCAAAAATAAAGGTGTTGCATTGGCTCGACGACACGACGGCCATATTGGTATTGGCGAGCGTTGATACATGATTATTGGTAAGGTTGTTCTGTGAAAATTGGAAGGAGACATGGGAGGTAAAGAAGACTATATTTTATTTAAGCATAACATGGCTGTGATGCCCACACACGCTAGTCCACTGCAGGTTGGGAGAGATACCCGTCTCTTATTCTCGTATTACATGCAGAGAGTTCGTGTTTGTATAAGTGGATCGAAATTTCAAGTATATGTGGTCTATAATTTATCGCTCAAACATGGACTATGAACCAGTTGTATCGGGCTATTTAGTTTGTGAGATGTATGTAAAACAGAGGCAGCTGTGTTCTTTATGGACCATCAATTTGCGTTGTAAATTTATGTGAACACAAATTGTTCGTAACACTTAAATCTTTTTTATGATCGAATTTAGTTTGTTTATTATACATATATAGTTACAAAGTGTTAAGTTTAACATTGAACTAAGTTATCTTAATGCTACCTTAAAGTCTGTTCAACAAAATAAATAGCACAGAAAAATATCATAAAAACGAAGGTAGATTGAAAAAGATCTTTATTTTTTATGTTAATACTAATATAATATTATAAAAAAGAAAGAATTTGTTTCCCTATGTATTGAAATAACACAAAAACTACCGGGGACGATTACAAAAATTCTTTCACTATAAAAAGCTACGTTATCAATGAGTAAAAAAGGCTATGTTTTTTATATATTTTTTTTAAATCACGCGGGCGACAGTCGCGAGCAACAGCTAGTATATAAAACAATGGTATCAGTTACATCACATATAAATTGGTCGTATATCCGTCGCCAGAAATATCCGTCAACTAACCGCAGTACGAAATCCTGCCCCATCTTTCAGATTGGGTGAATTGATTTTGTTTCCATTATCAAAATTAATGCTAATAACTAGTTTTGCTTTTATTTTTAAAACGAGTCTTAAATGGCTTTCAAGATTAAAAGCTCGCTACATACGTTTATATCAGTTAATGTTTTGCCTATACACGCACGCATCTGACGCGTTTTACTTCAACTGAACGTTGAATTGGGAGATGTTATTCGGTTTTTATTGTTCTCCGGAACGACTTACGAGTACAGTCGAATATTGACCCGATATTCAAAAATTTAACTGCGTCTTAATAAGTCTCGATTAAATTTTAAATTCCGTGAAAATTATGACGTCTATCCATTATTCTATGGAGGTGGTTTATTAAATGTATTAGGTAATTAACAAAATACATTTTCAAATAGAAGTAGCCCAATTATTTCGTAGTAAATCTTTGGAAGAACGTAGATCTCAAGTTGTCTTTGTTATTTATGTGACAATTACTATTGCAGGGCACAAAGGATTTAACATTTAAATTAGGGACAAAAAAAGTAGAAATTCAAACCCGAACGCCCGAGCGGCGAGTCTTTTTGCAATTAGTGAAATATAACTGAAAAAAAGTTGGAAAGGACTTAACAAAGACGTTTAATTTAAAAGTTGTTTTGAACCACTGGAGTATTAGGAGAAAAATAGTATTTAAATAAATAAAAAAAATTAACTATTCCGAGCTTAGTTTTTGATGATCGCGTGACCTATATTGTAGGATCAATGCAATAATCCAAGTTCAATAGATATAAAAAACAGGACTGATTTTTATGTTTTATTTTCTACAAAAACCAACTAGCATCCGATGGCGCCTACCCTAATTGCTATCTCTCAGCTACACAGATTAAAAATAAATAGTCTAGGGGCTGTCCCACAATTGGCTGATAGTTTAAAAATGACGTCACTGTCAGATAAGGGAACGAAATCTGATATTTACATCACATGTTTTACACGTTCGATTGTTATCAGAAAATTTACAATTTGGTGGGACAGGCCCTAAAACTTTCAAAAATTAAAAGCAAGATACTCCTTATTCCTAAAACAAGGCAGTCAAGATCCTCCTTAAGACATGAACAAGACTAACAATGGATAATTATGTAACTATTCAACACTAGCTTTCGCTCGCGACTCCGTCCGCGTGGAATTAAAAAAAACAAAAGTGAGTAGATATGTGTTCTTCCAGACTATTCTCTCCATTTGTACCAAATTTCACCGAAATCCGTTCAGCCGTTTAGGCTACAAACTCTAACAAACATCCATCCATCCATCTAAACTTTCGCATTTATAATATTAGTTAGATAATAGATCTGGCCATCCATTAGGGTTATATTAATTAATAATATATTAATTTATATACCCATCTATCCATTTATAGCGCGTCTCAATCGATGAAATAAATACGTGTTATCGCCATAAATCTACCAAGCCATTATCTATCATACAATTGGGATGTAATTAGGATTAAAATATATCGAATCGAAACCTCAAAATAGATCTCCCTAACTGCAGAGTGAGAATCAAATATGTAAATTGTGAAATGACTTTAAAAAAATTAAATTAATGTTGACTTATGGATATCCGTAATGCATATGCGTGTTTTTTACTGAGTTACACGTGCGATGTTACTGGCCAGTACTTCTTTGGCCAAACTAATTCAATCATTACCAAAGAGGTCGTACGTTACTAAAAATATACATTTAGTCGTAGTTTAACATTAGCCTTAGCGAGATTGGAAATGAAAAGTTAACTTTTTTTTTTATAGTACGTGTTGGCAACTTAAAAAAAATTTACACATTTTTATAAAAATATACCTAGTACATTTTTAGAAGTTGTAAAAGCAGGAGATGATGTACAAAGAAAAGCATACTTAAGGAAAATATCAAAAGGTCGTCGGAGTACTTCCTGAGAGCGAGGACTATCAAAGAAAACGGATGTATCGGATTGACGCCATCTTGAATCTTAAGTCAAAATGTTTATCGAACATATTATGTTGCTGGCATGTTTACAAGTCTTTTTTTTTAGATAAAAGTACAAAGGAAAAGGATAGTGTGATTCTAAGAGCGCGCATAGCTTTGACTAAACTATCGCAGAACTATCAGTCACGATTCCTATGAGCTTATATGGGGGTTCGCATACTACTCGATCTTTAGTTGTGCAACTAAGCTGTGAATTGGCTGCGAAACAATCGACAATCGCACAACAGTTGTGCGATAGCTTAGTCAAAGGTGTACGCCCGCTCAAAATGATTTTTACGGATTACAATACTTTTAAGAAATAGAATCTTAAAGAGATTCTTTTATAGAGAAAAATCAACTATTTTTTTGGCTAAAAGATAGACTTTGTATGCCACAGATTATATCTTTTAGATTTTATTTAATATACATTTTAAAATAAAGAATAAAATTAAACTATTTCGTCTATAAATCTATGGAATTGAATTGCCGTAGAGATCAAGCTTAGTTTTAACACATTCCCGAAGGTATCCAGTTTCTATTTTCCAACTTAGTTTTAAATTAAATTAACGTTGACAGAGACGAATGAGATGGCCGTGTGTTACTCAGTTATTCTATTTATAATACATCACGTTGAATACTTGAGAGACAATACTTCCGTTGGTTAAATAATTGTAAAAAAAATATCTAATAGTAAACACCATCTTACTAATATTATAAATGCGAAAGTTTAGACGGATGTTTGTTAGAGTTTGTAGCCTAAACTGCTGAACGGATCTCGATGAAATTTGGCATAGATGTAGAGGATAGTCTGAAAGAACATACAGTTACTTTTTTTTTTTAATTCAACGCGTATATAGTCGTGGCAAAGGCTATTAAGTAAAACGCCCGTTATTTTTTTTTATTGGAAAACATTATTCAACGTTTTTTTGAATATAGACAAAAGTATGGCAGAAAGTCACACAAACCCCACTTGCAATCTGCAAGCTTTAAAATATTCGATTTACACTTTGTAAAAAGTAACATGGATGAATCATTTTTAGGTTTTAAAAAATAGGTCAACTTATTCTATATAATTCTAGTATGTAGAGTTTTATTCGACTTTTTTCCCTGATAAACACGAGCCGAAGCACGTTTACAAAACGATTTTCTCTATCGTTAAGTTTTCGACGTTTAAGAAAGTTCATGTATTATCTGCAGCTTGCAGGCTTCACGAAACTCCATTCCTGTTACTTAACAGAAAGTTAATTTAAATACAAAAGCAAACAATGTTGAAAATATTTAATCAGGTCATGTAAAGTTCAAAGCGCCAATAGCCTAATGGTTTGGGGTATGGACTACCGATCTAGCTGTCCAGGGTTCGAACCCCGCCATTCGACTATTGTCGTGAACCATATCCTAGCACAAGCCTAGAGCTTAGTTGGAATGGTTAAAGGAAATATTAATAAATTAACAAAAATCCACTGATATTTAAAAAAAATGTTTAACAGTGGTAGAGCTCAGTTTAACATCGCAATGTGCCCGCTCGATCGGTGCAATACCACGACCATACAGTTACAGGCGTGAAGTGGGAGCAATTCCGCGTTGCGTCTCATGAGTGTGCGTGCAGAGGCCTGAAAATCCTCTTTACACCATTTTCGTACAAGGAATGGATCGAAAGAGGAATTAGGCGGGAGATAGGACGCATAGGCAGGGGAAATTTTTCTGTGCGTCTCATCCACTGTTGTGTAATGGTAGGTAAAGCTCCGCTAATGCATGTCTATGGGTAACGGTTGCTTCAATATTATAGCAAATTTAGTTTGGCTGATTGATCATTTGTCACTTCATATTTAAATAAAATCACGAAATCTTGCGCATGTCTTTTATTCTATTATGTTGTCTATATAAAATCCATTATTTTCTATTAATTTAAAATGTAACAATGTACTTGTAGAATTTACTTTTATACGAAACTTGTAGCGATAAATTGTAGCAGATACCGCTTGCTTTAGGTGGCTTAGTCCTAATGACAAAAGTTCCTATCGTCCCCAACTTCGTCCTCCACAAGGCAGCGGATAAATCATGTGGTTTTATGTAACATACTCGTTAATACGAAACTATTTAAACACTGTTACAGGTGCATATAGTCTTTGCCTCAAAGATTATAAAAAGTTTTACAAACGTCAAAGTAACATTCTTAGTGGCCAGTATTCAAACTCCTTAGTCACCAAAGAGGTCGAATGTATAAAACGTTATTACACATCCCCATGAAAGTTTATGTCAATGTTCAAATATTTTATGAAAACACAACAAGCAACGTATTAAATAGTTTTAACAACATATAAAATTAACTAATTACTAATAATATGAGCACGAGCTAAATGTGTCTAAATAAATAGCGTATAATTTCAAATACATTTGAATCTATTTTAAATTATAGTGACATTTTGGTGCTTTAGAGTGCTTACGAAAAGGCACTCGTTATAATTAACCGGCCGCAGTCGACGATGTACAGTTGGGGAAACTGGCGTTGTTCCAGTTTAAAAGCTACAATCGTTTGAACATTTTGAAACGAGACGCGGATCAAAAACCAATACGACGCAGCTTATAAATGTATCTGTACGAAAAAATGCTGGTTAGTGACACACGGGTAGTTTCTTTTTATAGCTATCCCTTCGTTTGCACTCAATGTAGATAGCGTTAGTTATTTGTAAGAGACGGAGTTTGTCTCGTTGCAAAGAACAAGGCAATTTTTCCTAAAGTGGAACACTGCAAATTTCCGCAACTGTACTTTTAACCGAGAGCAATTAATTAGCCTGGTATTTGTATGAAATTGATAATTTATTAGGTAAACATAATCATCCAGACATATTTTAGTTTACTGTATAATATCGTTGTATGAAAATATAATTAACCATTCTTTTGTTTAAAAATAAAACCGACAATTTTAATATAGAGGGTGACGATTTCGTTAACATATTTGTAACGTCAATTGTATGAGATTTATTGTTGTAATTTTCGCCCGATAGGGGGCGCTGTTCAAGTTTTATACATACTAATGTCAATAAGTTGAATGTTCTCAGGAATAATCATGATAAGCGTGAGATGTTAGTGTTGTTGAATTTCACCATTTTCGTTATTAAAGTATTCTGAGGGCCTGTCCTACCACTAGCTGATAGTCTCAGATAGCTTAAAAATGACGTCACTGTCAGAGAAAGTAACAAAATCCGATTATCCATCACATGTTTGACAGGTTGGATTGTTATCAGACAATTTACAATTTGGTGGGACAGGCTCTTAAACTGTGCATTTAAACGATTCTTCACTATTATCCTTAACTAGCTGTTCTCGTGCCGCTTCATCCGCATGAAATTATGAAAATTTTATTTTATTGTTTACATTTGTCAAATTATCAATAGCAAATGTCAAAATGACATGTCATGATAAACTTTAGCAATCTTGCTTTCTTGATGTTGGCAGCATCTTATGGTCTCTTTCCCACATTAGGGTTTTTATCCAAAATATTTACCCCATAAGTTTAATGGCGTGAAAATACATAGCGTAAAGCGTGACGTAAGTGTAGGGCTTTTTATTAAAAAAAGAATTATTCAAAAATATGCTGTAATTGCTGACATCTTCCGCAACAAAGGAGTGTGTGTTTACGCTTTATTATAATAGTATAGATATAGTATAGATTAATTACTAAAACTGTATCAAAATTGGTCAAGACCTGTCATAGATTACCCGGAACTAACGCGGACTTGCGCAAAAATAGAAATAAAAGGTCTTTTGTTATAAGTAACGTAAATTTTATTTTCAATTAGTTAATAGACACTTCAATTTTATTATTTATCTCTATAGATTGTCTTTTTACTATAGATAGGAAATATGTCGATAAAATCACGTAAAAACCTTTCCTCACGAGTGTTGTGTGCTCGTAAAATTCCTGTTTCATAAAAATACAGCACCGATTGTTAAGATTAGATTTTAGTGTCCGGTGATAAAAAGAAGGGATAATAAATTGTACTAAACGTGTTTTTTTCTATTTTATTTTATAAATTAACTAGCTGTTCCCTTGCGGCTTCATCCGCATGATATTATAAAAACTTTTAGTATTTACATTTGTCAAATGACTAAATTACCGTTACCATAATAATCTTGCTTCCTTGATGTTGGCAGCTTGTAGTTTATGGTCCCTTTCCCACATGAAGGATTTTTCCAATTTACCCCCTAAGTTTAGTAACATGAACATATATAGCCTAAAGCGTGTGGTAAGTGTAGGGCTTTCTATTAAAGATAGAATTATTCAAAAACTAGCTTTTGCGTGCGACTCCGTCCGCGTGGAATTAAAAAAAACAAAAGTGAGTAGCCTATGTGTTCTTCCAGGCTATCCTCTACATCTATACCAAATTTAATCGAAATCCGTTCAGCCGTTTAGGCTACAAACTCTAACAAACATCCATCCATCCATCTAAACTTTCGCATTTATAATATTAGTATGAAGTATATTATACTGTGAATGCTGACATCCTACGCCACAAAGTAGTGTGTGTTTACGCTTTATTATATTAGTATAGATAACTAATATAATTAAGCTCTAATCATCATCATTATCAGCCTAAGGTCATCCACTGATCCCTACCGCATCGATTGCCTTTTGTTTTAAGCTTTAAAAGATCGATATTAATAATTAATTAATAGATATTAAAACGATTGGTAACAACCCAAATAATTCAGATATTAAGACTTCTGGGAAAAATACGAAATTGACAATACACTTCTCTTTAAATTCCTTTCACAATAAAAACACTTACAGCCTTACAAATAAACGCGGTATAAAGTTACACTTAGGAATAAACTGAGTATAAACATATAATATTTGCTTATACTCAGTTTATTCCTAAGTTTAAGTTTATACCGCGTTTATTTGTAAAGCTGTTGAAGTTCTAGAGTTGGTATAAAAGCATCTTTTAACAATAATTTACATAAAATAAAAATAGCTATGTACATACAAGTTTACAATTTTTATTTGCAGTAATTTTGCATTTAAATGACAAATAACAATTGTAAAATGTGTTTTAAAATGCTTTTATTGGGCGCAACTTGTTTACGATTTACAAAATGGAGCGAACAAATTTTTGAACGTGTTTTTAAACGACATCAATTTGACTGCGACATAGACATTGATGTATTCCCAAACTACGATGTTGTTTTTATGTTTTCATTGACGAAACATGGACATTTTATACCAATCTCTCGGTATTGATGAACAAAAAGTTTATAAGTTGACTAACTGTGCCCGTGCATTAAATTATAAAATAAACTAGCTTTCGTCCACGACTCCGTCTGCGCGGAATTAAAAGTAAGTAGCCTATGTGTTCTTCCAGGCTATCCTCTACATCTATACCAAATTTAATCGAAATCCGTTCAGTCGTTTAGGCTACAATCTCTAACAAACATCCATCTAAACTTTCGCATTTATAATATTAGTAAGATAAGATAATTCATTGTTTATATTTGTTTAATTGCAAAATTCAACTGCACAAATGACAACAAAGGCTTTTGCCGTTGGCTGACAATTACCATGGAAATCTTGCTTCTTTGCTACAGGCTTGTAGTTTTTATTCTTTCCCCACATGACGATTTAGTACTAAATTAATGTTTTAGCTTAACATTTTTAACGAACTCCAGGTGCGATTAAATAAAAACTCAATAAATATGTGGAAAAACTTAAAGCAAGCTAGTTCGTTAGTTACCCTTTGAAGTTGCACCGCGCACTTACCTCGGCCGCGCCGTAACTTGCTTGTGGTTGGAAATTAATGGCTCATTACTTTGTGTGGCTTAATGTTCCCGCGGAATACGAACACTATCTTTAAGGTGAAATTAAATTTTCACCTGGATATTTTCACTGGTGAAACTAACGCTTATTTTATAGTACCTCTAATCGTGTTGGCCCCTTTATAAGGTTGTTTAGTTACTTTTAAAGCTTATTTAACAACTTAATTTAAAACGACGTATTGTCTCTGTTATAAGTGGTCTTCCTTAGTGTAGATTTAACAAGAAAAAGCTACACTTTAGTTTGCTTTTAGTGACTAATTTTTAGCACAGTAGAAAAATTAATCCCCAACAATTGACGGGAAGAGAATTAGCATTTGATGGAAAAGGGGATGCCTACGAAGGGGAAATATCCTTTTTCAGTTCATAAAAGCAGGCAACGTTTCGCTACTTCGGCGAATAATAGAAAACGTACTAACATTAGTTAAACAACTAAATAATTAATTTGAAATCACTACTAATCATTTAATTTATAAACATTTTAGAAAAAAAATGGTAATAAATTACAACTTGCGGTTCCAATAATAGTTAGATTTTATAATGCGATTATATCTTCCCCGTCATATCAAGTTTCATCTTTTACATTCTATGAGATTTTAAATTTATTGCTTAAATAAAGGCGTTACAATAGACCTTGTCGACTCGGTTGTACAAGGAAGGATCTTAAATTACGAGCCCAGTTAGGTACAGACAAGCTCAAAATTTATTAGCCACACTACACCGGGCTATACCAATGTTTACATCGATGTTCGCTGTATTTCGTAAAACGGAAGCATCTGTTTGGATAATAGACCATCAATTTGGTTGCAGTTGATTTATGTGAACACGTCAAATATATCCGGTAATCTGATAACGACAGAATACGGAAACTATATTTAAATATGTAACAGCGTAATGATAACTAACTAATGCAAATTCTAAAATGTCGTTTATCATATAACTTATGAAATGTTTAAGATCCGTTTTAGTATTCGGCTGTAAATATTTGAAGTAGTGTTGCTAATTTTGGCTTTCAAAATCATTGTCTTATCTATTTTTTGTTACATAATTATCTTTTGTTTTATGCATTGTCTTTATAAGGTGACGCGTGTTAGTGGCCAGTGTTACTTTATTGGTAGAATATAAACTCTGTTGTAACACCAAAGAGGTTGAATTTGATGTAAAATACTAACTTTAAAAGTTATATTATAGCAGCTTTTATATCAATAAGTTAACTTGTTAGTTCTGGGAGAAAGCTACAAAGTATTAAGTTTTTCCGGAATTAATCAAATATCCCCTACATTGTACTTTCACAAAGTTTTTAACGTCCATTATAAATGTCGCTTAAAGAACCCGCTTTTGAATCAACTTTCTGAGCTCTTCGTAATTGAAAAATAACTGAATGCCTTTGTGATTTGAATTTTAAAGCCCCCATTCTAAACGATTGAAATTCCCATTAATGAAACTGTTTTACAAAGACTAAGAGACTTTTGACTTATGAATTATTAGTTGTTTTCCGCGACTTTATCTGCGTGGAATAAAAAATAACGGCTGCATCATAGATTAAAAATGATAATTTTTAAACGTTGAAATAAACCACTTAATCTTTGCTTAAGCTATTGTTGATTGTCTAATACAAGAGTAAATACAAATAGTTTTAATTTAATTTATTTCATCAACAATTTATTTATTTATTTATTTATTATTTTAATTTATTAACATTTTAGAAAAAAAAAAAAGTGAGTAGCCTATGTGTTCTTCCAGACTATCCTCTATATCTATAAAAATTTCATCGAAATCCTTGCAGCCGTTTAGGATACAAACTCTAACAAACATCCATCCATCTAAACTTTCGCTTTTGTAATATCAGTAAGATAACAGCCTGATTAGTCTAAGTAACTATAAACTAATTGAGAGCGAAGGACGAGTCTTCTCTTGTAGCAGTCATTACAGGGAAAAATATACTGAAAATCATTCATTCGGAAAAACAAGAGTTAAATTGAAGTCGCAAACGTAAAATATATTAAAAGATAAGCCAGTACCTCACACTGTCACATTCGTCATGTTATATTTTCCGATAAGTTCGGAACAAGCATGAGTTAAATCATCGTCATACAACACAGAAATGTACAGATAAATTCGTAAATTGTGGGATCTTATATACATTTAAATTTACGAATCGTAGAATTCTTTAATTAAAAAATACCACTATTTTAAAATCGGCGTTTTGGTTGCAAGTGTTTATAATATGGATATAAAATAACTAAAATAACCAAACTGCCGCACTCAGATTGGTAAATTAATTATCAAGGAAGTAAGGGTATTCCTTAGTGTATTTTTAATACTAAGGGCCTGTCCCACCACTGGATGATAGAGGCTCAGATAGCTTAAAATGACGTCACTGTCAAATAAGGTAATAAAATCCGATATTTCCATCACACATTTTACACGTTGTTATCAGACAATTTACAATTTGGTGGAACAGGCCCTAAATTTACAATCAACAACTTACGATTTTTTAACTTTCATAGCTCTGACTGGTTTTCGTTGTTATTTGAATTTACATTTGCAATTGAAACTTTTCGGAATGTAAACGACAGAATAAAGTTTATTTTTTAATTATTAATTTTTATTTAATTTTTTTAATTTAATTCAGAATAAAGTTTATTTTTTTAATTTAAATTTAAAAATATAAATATGGTAAATATAAACTCTGTTGTAACACCAAAGAGGTTGAATTTGATGTAAGATACTAACCTTAAAAGTTATATTATAGCAGCTTTTAAATCAATAAGTTAACTTGTTAGTTCTGGGAGAAAGCTACAAAGTATTAAGTTTTTACGGAATTAATCAAATATCCCCTACATTGTACTTTCACAAAGTTTTTAACGTCCATTATAAATGTCGCTTAAAGAACCCGCTTTTGAATCAACTTTCTGAGCTCTTCGTAATTGAAAAATAACTGAATGCCTTTGTGATTTGAATTTACATTTGCAATTGAAACTTTTCGGAATGTAAACGACAGAATAAAGTTTATTTATATTATACGGTTGAAGCCGCACAGGAACAATAATATTATATTATACGGTTGAAGCCGCACAGGAACAACTAGTATTATAATAAGTGAATCATATTTTAGAACTGCATAAACAATTGAAAATTCATTCCGATTGGAAACATCGAAAGTCAATTATAATCCGGCGTTTTGAAATCCGCCGGCTCAGCGTGTCCGGCCACATCACTTAAGTTATCGCTTAACTCAACATTTCTGACGTTTGATATCGACGGCTACGACTTTTGACTATATTTCAGACTGACACATCAACTTTAATTAAAATAGAATATTGACATTTAGAGCGTGCGCACACTTGAAACTAAACTATCGCACAACGGTTGTGCGATAGTTTAGTTAAAGGCGTGGGACCACTCTTACAATAGTAAAAAACGCACGGTAAATCAATTGTTACTTATAGACAAAATAAGGATATCAATATAAAATTATATAAACGAAAAAAGTGACAAGACATATATTATAGAATCGGGGATTTTTTTATAATATGGATATAAAATAACTAAAATAACCAAACTGCCGCACTCAAATTGTTTAATTAATCATCAAGGATGTAAGGGTATCCCTTAGTGTATTTTTAATACTAAGGGCCTGTCCCACCACTGGATGATAGAGGCTCAGATAGCTTAAAATGACGTCACTGTCAGATAACGGAATAAAATGCGATATTACCATCACACATTTTACACGTTGTTATCAGACAATTTACAATTTGGTGGAACAGGCTCTAAATTTACAATCAACAACTTACGATTTTTTAACTTTCATAGCTCTGACTGGTTTTCGTTGTTATTTGAATTTACATTTGCAATTGAAACTTTTCGGAATGTAAACGACAGAATAAAGTTCATTTATAATATACGGTTGAAGCCGCACAGGAACAATAATATTATATTATACGGTTGCAGCCGCACAGGAACAACTAGTATTATAATAAGTGAATCATATTTTAGAACTGCATAAACAATTGAAAATTCATTCCGATTGGAAACATCGAAAGTCAATTATAATCCGGCGTTTTGAAATCCGCCGGCTCAGCGTGTCCGGGCACATCACTTAAGTTATCGCTTAACTCAACATTTCTGACGTTTGATATCGACGGCTACGACTTTTGACTATATTTCAGACTGACACATCAACTTTAATTCTGACAATGAAAGATGTATTTTAAAATAGAATATTGACATTTAGAGCGTGCGCACACTTGAAACTAAACTATCGCACAACTGTTTAGTCTCGCTTTGATTTCTATGTGCGCACACTACTCGATTTTTAGTTGTGCAACTAAACAGTTGAATTGGCTGCGAAACAGACAATCGCACAACGGTTGTGCGATAGTTTAGTCAAAGGCGTGGGACCACTCTTACAATAGTAAAAAACGCACGGTAAATCAATTGTTACTTATAGACAAAATAAGGATATCATGGCAGTTCAATATAAAATTATATAAACGAAAAAAGTGACAAGACATATATTATAGAATCGGGGATTTTTTTATAATATAAGATGGCAAACGAGCAAGCGATCACCTGAATCCGCCCAAAATGGCGAAGCGACCGCTGCCCATAGACATCCGCAATTGCAGATGCGTTGCCTACCCTTAATCGACGGAGGAGGAGACGCAAATAAAAAGGATATTTTCCCCTCCTATGCGTCACCTCCGCCGTCAAATCCACTTTCCCTTCCCATCCTTTCTCAAAAGAAAAAGGGTGGGAAGGAAAAGGGACCAAAGTTGGGCCTCCGGCACCACACTCATCAGACGAAACGCGGCATTGCTCCCACTTCACGCCTGTCTTCTGTGTGGTCGTGGTATTTCACCGGGCGAGCTGACCCATTCGTGCGAAGATGTTAAAGCGGGCTCTACCACTGTTAAAATTCTGAATTTTGCGGTATTCAAACATAAAAGCTACAATCGGTTGAATATTTGGAGACAACGCCAACCAAAACAACAAAAATACAACGCCAAACAAAAACCAATAGGACAAAGCTTTTAAACGTGTCTATACGAAAGAAGTCATTTAGTGATACATGACTAATTTCTTTTTATTATTACCCCGTCGTTTACAACTCACTGCTATGTAATTGGTTATTTTTAGGAAGCGGTGTTTCTTCTTCATAAAGTGCCATCTTCTTTCGAAGTTCGGCGATCATTACGGCGACTTTCGTTCTTGACACCGCGGCTCTGAAAAGTGAACGGGTGCTCTTTCCATACCACTGGCGTAGGTTTTTGAGCCAGGACGTTCTTCGACCTACACTTCGCTTTCTGTGGATCTTGTCTTGTACGATGAGATGCAATGGTTCGTAATTGGCATTTCGCATGGCATTTCCTATATCTCGATGCAAAAACAAAGCATTATTTCTGTATGTGGATCACGGCGGATTTCCGTATCTATATGATTAGGACCTGGTTATATAATACTTTTATTGATATTGTTTGAATTTAATTATCTCGTTTAACTTTAAATGTACATAATTACAGGTATTTTAAGAGAAACATCGCAACAGTCAACATTCGCTGATGTAATTTAAAATTCAAGACATGCATGTTTTCAGTCGCTTGTATGTAAAATTGTCAGAATAATTGCGGCTTTATATGCATATGCAATATGAAAATGTTTCTCATAATATTACCAGGAGTATTCAACTCTTTTGTATCAGATATATTACTTCGTTTTTATGTGATATTTTTTTTATAAAGACCTTTTAGCAGAGTAGGGCAAACGAGCGTTGAGAACACCAAACTGATCAACAACGCCCATGGAAATCAATACCAAAAGAGCTACAGATGCCTTGCGGGCTAGGTATGAATTTTTCAATAAACTTTAGAACATTATGAAAACATAGTTACACATAAATATATTTATTTAATTGAAAATATTATTAAAAGTATAAGTAGAGCTTCAATAAGAAAATATATGTGATGTCACTTAGAAAAAATCATTTTTATAAATGCTTGGTTGGATGTTTGTAACTATATTCAAATTAACGAATGTTGATAAAATTTTACATAGATGTAGAACTTGGTAAGTAGCCTAATTCTTCTAGACTAACGTGCGGACGAAGTCGCCGGTGAAACTTAGTATTGAATAAAAACCAGCCCAGTTTATTTAACAATAAAATTATTTTTAGATCCACAACTATGTATGTTTCATCTTACTTCACATATCACATAAAATATGTCACGAACAGAATGAAAGAGATTAAAGCAAGCGTAAGTTGTACAATATAACTTGTACGAGCTGTCGTAACTTGCGCTTGAAAAGCACTCCCTTATTTGATGTCTCCGTTGACAAATGCGAAGTGTCTGTCGGACAAAGGAGACAGGGGGTTACTTTTGTTTGTCTGACATCACTTTGTACACAATGAATCTTATACTCTACAAATAATTGAAACATACACTAAGTAAACCTGTGTCCAATATCAGACAACTATGTTATGAAGACAATGTTCACGTCAAACAAGTAGAGTATAGTGAGAGAAAGTTGTCTGGCCCGGTAAACCAAACTAAACATACGTTTCGTCACATTTAGGGTATGCACACATTATTTCACAACTGTTTAGTCTCGCTTTGATTCCTATGAGCTTATATGGAGGTACACTACTCGATTTTTAGTTGTGCAACTAAACAAAATTGGCTACAAAACAATCGACGATCGACAATCGCACAACAGTTCATCATCATCATCATCATCTCCCCTGCCTTATCCTACTCCCGTAGGGTCGGCGCACCAGGTTTTGTCCTCCAAAGCACTCTATCATCCGTCATCTCAGTCATCACTCCCTTCTTGATCATGTCACCTTTCACGCAATCCATCCATCTCTTTCTAGGTCTACCTCTACCGGTGTACCCCTCCACATTCATAACTAACGTCCGTCTTGTTACATGCGATTCATCCCTTCTCATAACATGCCCATACCACTCTAACCTTTTACTCCTTATTTTCTCAACCACTGGGGCTACTCTCAAACTTCCTCTAATATACTCATTTCGTATCTTATCCAATCGTGTTACCCCACACATCCATCTTAACATTCGCATTTCCGCCACATGTATTCTCCTTTCATCCGTCCCTTTTACTGCCCAACATTCAGATCCATACATCATGACAGGTCTTATGACGGTTTTGTAAATTTTCCCCTTTATTTTAAGGGGAATATGCGGGTCGCATATTACACCTGTAACCTGTCGCCATTTCATCCATCCCGCTTTTATTCTATTTCTCACGTCACGGTCAATATCGCCGTCGCTTTGAATTAATGAGCCGAGGTACCGGAAGTCGGAGCAAACTGGAAGATGGGCGCCATCCAAGGCAATCGGGATAAAAACTAGATAAGCCCCCGAAGTCGCAGAATAGCTGCTCCGTTTTCGCTCTGCTTATCTTCAGGCCGGCTGTCTCCAGTTTATCCCGCCATCTCTCCAGTCTACTCTGGACCTCAAGCGCATCTTCCCCGACAAGAACAATGTCGTCGGCGAACAGCATACACCAGGGTGCTTCCTCCTGGATCTCCACGGTTAACGCGTCGATAACCAGGAGGAAGAGATAAGGGCTTAAAGCCGATCCCTGGTGCAGGCCCACAGCCACACTGAACTTGTCGGTTACTCCGGCTTCAGACCTGACGTGAGTGTTCGCTCTTTCGTACATAGCACTCACGAGTCGCACGTACTTCCCAGGCACTTGTCTTTCTTTCATCGCCCACCACAGAACCTTCCGGGGGACTCGGTCGTATGCCTTTTCAAGGTCAACGAACACCATATGCAAGTTCTTATGGACACGTCTGTATTTTTCACCAAGCTGGCGTAACGCGAATATGGCATCCGTTGTACCTCGACCTGGCATAAACCCGAATTGGTTCTGTGATACCTCACTCTCTTCTCTTATCCGTCTGTCTATCACCTTCTCCCAAATTTTCATAGTATGTGACATGAGTTTTATTCCTCGATAGTTGTTGCAATTCTGAATATCACCTTACTTTTAAAAATAGGTACCAACGTACTGGTACACCATTCATCAGGGACCGACTCTTCCTGCAACAACTTATCGAAGAATAGAATCAGCCACTTTATACCATCTTCTTTCAAAACCTTCCATACTTCAACGGGTATGCCATCAGGCCCCACCGCTTTTCCATTCTTCATATCTCGCACTGCAATTTTAACCTCATCCATACTGATCTCATTTACCATCGCCATGTTGACCGGTGTTCTCGGTACAACACCATTCCAATCATTCTCCTCATTCATTAAATTTCTGAAATATTCCTTCCATCGCTCTTTTATATCTCCATCTTTCAATAAAATTTTACCATTTTCATCCTTCATACATTTTACGTGCATAATATCTCTCCCATTCTTCTCTCTCGCTTTTGCTAGCCTGTAAAGGTCTTTTTGTCCTTGCGGTGTGTCCAGTTCTTGGTACAGTTTATTCTGCACTGCGGCCTTAGCCACCGCAACTGACCTTCTAGCAATTTTTCTTGCTTCCTCATACATTCTCCTTCTAAACTCTTGCATATTTTCATTCATCTCATTTTTCCACGCCCTAAATGCTTCCTTCTTTTCTTTAACTGCCTTTTGTACTTCGTCATTCCACCACCATGTATCCTTATCTAGCTTTCCTACGCCTTTCGTTTCCTTTCCTCCATTTCCCTAAAACATCCTTAGCAGCACACCGTATAGAGGTAGCAATCTCATTCCAACATTCATTAACCGATTTACTACCCATATCAACATCCATCTCAATCATTTTATCTACCACTCTCTCTCGAAACTTTTCCCTGCAGTCTTCCCTCTCAAGCAAATACCATTTAATTTGGGCTGGGGCTTTCTTTTAAGTTCACAAACTTGGTGCTTTATTATTAGGTCCGAAACAAGCAGTTTATGTTGTGGGGCTACGACCTCACTAGGTATCACTTTCGAATTTTTAACCTTGATTACACTGGATTTCTGAACTAGGAGGTAATCAATTTGTGTTTTAAATCTGCCGCTATGGTATGTTATTAAGTGACTTTCTCTTTTTTGGAAACATGTATTTACTATGGTGAGGTCGTAAGCCATCGCTGCTTGTAACAACCTTTCACCGTCGTTGTTACGTCTCCCAAAGCCCCACCCTCCGTGTACTCTTTCATATCCTTCATTCGTTCTACCTACGTGCCCGTTAAAATCCCCACCAATTAAAATTTCTTCGTCACCTGATATACTAATCATCATTCCATCAAAATCCTCCCAAAACTTATCTTTTACTGCGTCATCACAACCAGTCTGCGGTGCATACACACTAACTATATTTAAGATCACACCTCCCACTAACAGCTTAACAATTATCATCCGATCATTTATTCTTCTTACATCCATCACCTGATTCTTCATTTCACTATCTAGCACTATCCCTACTCCATTTTTTTTTTTGCCATCACTCCCACAATAATATAATTTAAAACCCTCCCCGATTTCTTTCGCTTTCATACCTTTCCACTTCGTTTCTTGCAAACACGCCACATTTATTAACAGTTGTGCGATAGTTTAGTTTCAAGTTTGCGCAAGTTAGTTTAAGAGTCAAATAAACTATAAATCAATATTACCATACTTAATATTAGTAAAGTAAGACCAATATTTGCCGGGTAGTGATTGAAATACCGAAATTAACTGCTAACATGTCACATGCACGGTCTCAAAGTAAATAGAAACTTCATTAAATAACCTTTAATCGATTTTGAGTACAACCTTCCTTCAATTTGTATTTATTACTAAATTGGTATATATCAAGATTAAGTTATGCGTATAGTAATTGACTAGTGAAATATTTTTATAACAATTAGCAATTAAGCTTTCGCCCGCGATTCTGTCCGTGTGGCATTAAAAAATACAAAAGCAAGTAGCCTATGTGTTCTTCCAAACTATGCTCTACATCTATGCCAAATTTCATCGAGATCCGTTTAGCCGTTTAGGCGCCAAAATCTAACAAACATCCATCCATCTAACCTTTCGCATTTATAATATTAGTAAGATCGTGATTGTTTTATTAGTTTCACCAGATTGAATTTGACGACGGATTTTCGAAAAAAAAGATAGAAATAGTGCAGCGCCCCTATCTCGCAAAGTAAACACTGAAAAATCTCATACAAGTTTTGTCGATATTGTTATTTACACTTACTCGCAAATTTTCATGCCAGGCTCTAGGTACGTATTTTTTGGGATATAAATTGATTTATAGTGTATTATTTCAAATACATCTTTATTTGGATTTTATAACCTACATTTGAGAATAAATTTTAACACATAATTAGTATATTTAAACGTAATTTTAATACTGTTTGAGTTGAACGTAACTTGGTTGATTTTGTCTGTTTTGATCTTCCTTTGTAAATTGGAACCATGCCTATTATCACTTTACGTTATTTCCATACTACAAAAGGATGTCATTCTAGTTTGAATGACGTCCACTTTGGTTGCAATCTGCAGTCGCTTGCACGGAGCCACTTTAGCCGACTTCGATAATCGAAAATGTCATTTATACTGAACCGGACTGTGGACGTATTGTCAGGACTTAGCGATGTCGGCGTAAGACAGTTCAATATAGATCCAATTTTTGAGGTTATGTTTTCGTAAATAACACTGTAAAAGGTACAAAAACATCTAAAATTTCAATTTAACATTACACTTTATATCTTATCCGGAAACACACGTATAGAGACTGTTACTGAAAATTGTATTTGTCCTTTTTAACGAGTATAAGGAATTTTCGGCGGTTGAAAACCCACGGAAATGACGAAAAATTAGATTAATTCTATTCAACAAAAGGGTCAATCAAAAACCCATTATTACTATATGATTTCCTTTAGTTTTCTTAACAGATTATTATTAGCCTTTTCCTACTTATCCTACATTTTCATACATCACTGACAACTATCATAGAAAACGTCGCTCTTTCCGAGTAGTTACTCGTATTACTTCTTGATTCTACTGATCATATTAATATTATAAATACGAAAGTATGGATAGATCGATTTTTGTTGTTACGTCTGTCTAAAACGGTTTAACGGATCTAGATAAAATTGGCACAGATAGAATATAATCTGGAAGAACTCTTACTTATTAAGTTTCTAAATTCCGCGTGAACGAAGTCTAGCACAAGCCATTGTATAACCCGATGAAAACTATGTACATGAAACGACGCGAAGAAAATACACGTCTAAAATACAAACCAGTAATGTTATATGAGGTGTGTATTGTTAAGGATAATTTCACGTTCAAGTGTCGAGTAGAGAGCAAGATTAATTTGCCACTTTGATATAAGAAATGAGCTTCATTAAACGGAATGATAGCACCTACGGCTTACGTGATGCCACTAAGAATACGTCGGCGAAAATTATATTACGAATTAGTTTTTTAATTCAGTAATTTAATTTATATAGAAATTATGGTGTACACTTTTTAGATACAGTTTTTATAAGGTTTTATTTATGAAAGATCAAATATTTTAGGTTAGCAACAATCCTCGCGGGATTGGACACAATTGCAGAACGATATAAAAGTTTAGCACAGTGCAGCTCTTACATACATCTCTATCAGCCGTTATATCTAAATTCACTCCTTTCTAAAGTATATCATTGTGTTGCTTTGCTACCTTGCTGTAATTAAAAAAAGAATTTCTCGTAAAATAACATACAAATTTGAAACAGTTACGCCTCATATCGTTCATTCTCGTTCGTCAGGGTGAGTGAGTTTAGTGTGAGTGAGTGAGCTTTTATTGCGCCACATAAATTACAGAGAGTAACTCGCGAGCTTTTAGAGATGTTTCCAGAACGTGAACTAATACTAATGACGGTGATACACCTTAGGTTTTGCATAACGGTTTTAACCTTACTGTCAAAACTATTCATAGTATGACCGTTCATTTTTGTCACACATACGCTATGGTTGTGTGTTTCCGGCTTTACATAACCTAGCGTGTAAGCAACAACCGTTTAAGGCGAGGTTATCGCAAATTGCGCATCTTTGGAAGCATAGAACAGGATTTCTACAAACATTTGATTCGTGATATTTTAGTATGTGTAACTTCAGTCCTTTAACTAAAGCCTCGTGGAACAGAATCACGATTGGACAAACTTTTCTCGATAGATTTATTTTTTGAAAATGTGCCTAATTCTGTAAAGATCAGCATATATCTGCAATACAACAACGAAAGTAAAAACTCGAAGTGGTTTATTTGATACACGAGTACTTTATCTTCGGTTAACCCGAAGCTTTTTGCAATACATTGATTAGTTAATTTTTAATCGAATTTAATAAAATGAGCTCCCAAAACCATTCGGATTTCGCGTCAGTCCGCCCGCGGGCGTCGATGGAAGCGGACCTGTGCTCGTCGCTCCGGCGAAACCCTTTTTTTTTTTTTTTTTTTTTGTGACTGAATGGTCACTGTTTGCCTTGAAGAGGCATTTACAGATTCACCGGGCTTGAGGTGGCCGAGCGCAGATGGCGCTTAGCCTAAACCTCGTTTATGAGTAACTAAGCTCGAGGGCTCCCTCAGGAGCCTCGGCACGAGCCGTTACTTCGTTATTATTACCGGATTGGGAGGCCACCGAGCTCTTAGATCGCTTCGGTGGACGCTCCATGGAGTGACTAGGCACAAGGGCCCCCGAGAGGGGACCTCGGCTTGGGCTGTCACTCAATACGCGTTTAGCATTCCGATTCAAGGGTGCCCTAGAGGGCCGAACCTCGGCTTGATCGGCTGCTGCTATCTGATTACTATTATTATTATTAATACATCTAACATTACTACCACTTCGGAAAGCGTTAGCGCTGGGAGAAGAAGTGGCGGAAGAAACTCCAGCAACGCTTCTATCATTGATAGGAGAAAACCTGCCTGCTATGAGGCCGTATCGCGGGAATGATTGCCGTAGTCGACAGCGACTACGGCGTTTTGTTTGTTTGCGTAGTTGTTTAATCCTAGCCTGAGCGATTGTTATTGCATCGTCTTGGAAGTCAAGAACGTGCCTAGGTCTGCGATGATCACGTCGAAATTTACCGAGCGCGATTGGGTTGTAGGTGGCGGCACCTACAACTAACGTATTAGGATGACCGACGGCAGAGTCAAAATAACGACGCGACGCCAACTTCAGGTGTTGGGCTATGGTGGGTAAGTCCAAGTCTATGTGAGATCACTATGCGCATGTTACCACGGGGCCCCCGTGGCTCTGCGCAAGAATCTATTCTGAATCACCTGAAGTCGATGTATTTGTTTCGGCGAGATGTGCGCGAATACCGGGCTAGCATACGTCATGACGGGACGCACTACTGATTTATAGAGTGTCACCTTATTCCGAAGGGACATTTTGCTCTTTTTATTGAATAACGCGGAAAGACGACCTAATATAAAAGCCGCGCGGTTTCTAACTCGGGTCACATGAGCGGAGAAGTTAAGTTTAGAGTCGAGTATGACACCTAGGTATTTAACTTGGTTTTTTCACAAGGTATTGGGTGGCCATGAGTTTAACGGATGGGAGACGTTGTTCTTTGCGGCGTGCAAAGTAGAGAGCCGCGCTTTTGGTAGGATTGATCTCGATCCTCCATTTCCTGAACCAGGCACCAAGGGTGTTTGCTGCAGTCTGTAGACGTTGACAGATAGCATCAGGCTACGGCCTGATGTAAAAATGCAGGTGTCATCGGCAAATAACGCTAATTCCACGACCGCGTACGCGCGGAATATCATTGGTATAAGGCTAAAAAAGGACCGGCCCTAACACCGACCCTTGGGGCACCCCGGCTCGAACGGGGTGCGATCTAGAGCACACTCCCTCGACGCGGTAGCGGAACGTGCGGCAACTTAAGACACAAGAAGTCTCGTATTATGCATACGAGACGATCGGGTACTCCGTACTCATATAGCTTGTATATGAGTCCGTTGTGCCATACTTTGTCGAACGCCTTTGCTACGTCGAGAAAGAGAGCTCCGGTGTTAAGGCCTCGTTGCCGTTTGGCAAGTATATGCTCCGTGATGCGGTGCACTTGATGAGTGCATGAATGCTTGGCGCGGAAGCCAAACTGTTCGGGGATGGGCATGCCTTTTGTATCCATAAAGGAACGAAGGCGGACTAAAATTAACCGTTCATAAATCTTCCCAAACGTTTTGAGAAGACTTATGGGGCGATATGACGTGGGATTTGTAGGCGGTTTGGTGGGTTTGAGGAACCCTATGACTTCGGCGTCCTTCCACTCTGTTGTGAAAGACGCCTTGGTCATTGCCGTGTTATAAATAGCTACGAGAAGTTGTATAATAGCAGCTGGAAATAGTTTGGCCACCCTATTGGTGATACCATCTGAACCGGGTGCTTTGCGGGGGCGCAAGTTTTTAATTAATTCCTTAACTTCATCGCTAGTTACCGGAGTAATAGAATCGAGGAGGGGTACGTTTTCCTCCGTTCGACCTCGCTGTCCACCTTCGGAGATGGTCAGGGTCCACGGTAGGCGTTACTGGGGGTGCACTGGGTTTCGGCGGCTGTCAGACAAGGCATTCGGCTTTCTCCTCGTCCAACATGGCAGGTGCCATATTTGGACGCGAGAGTGGCGGCATCGTACGATGTGGGTCACCTTTGAGCGATTTAGGAAGGCTCCAGAAGGCTAAATGTGATGGCTTTACGTTACGAAGCGTTGTGTCCCACCGTTCGTTCGGATGGCAGCTATGCGTGTTTTTACTTCACGCTGTAATTTACGTAGCTGTTTCCGGTCGATTCAGTTGGATACAAATCATGAGCTCGGGTAGCCGCGTTCTTGCGTCTCAACAAGTCTCTGGCATCTGGTGGTAGTGCCCGCGTTGCGTTGTCCGACCCTCAGCATTGCCTGAGCAGTTAGTCGAGGCGGTTTGGATATGACTTGTTTAGAGAGCTCTCCGTCGCGACGCCCAATCGTTATCGTATAAATTAAGTCGGGTGATAGCGTTTCGGTGGTGGCGATGTAATGTCTTGAGCTTGGCACTAAGCTTGTGCCAGTCAACGACTGTTTTAAGTTGGGGTCGGCTGGGGCAGAGGGCCCTAGCTGCAACAGAACTGGTCGATGATCTGAGTGAAGCTCATGTATCACCTCGATATTGCGTATGGCAAGGTTAATATTTTTGACGATTGCAACATCAAGCACATCCGGAGTGTGTCCCAATACGTGGGGATAGTGCGTAGGCTCTATTGGCGCTACGATTTCAAAATCGAGTAAGTCCGACAGTGCATCAAGCGCACGGCCGCGTTTACTGATTCTGGTGGAGTTCCATCGAGTGTGCTTGCTATTGAAATCACCTGCAAGGATGGTGGCTCCTCCTAGAGAAGAAGGGCTTCTAAGTAGGTATAGTAGATGGTTGTGCGCTGGTCTACATGGAAGGTAAATGAAGCTATCGTAATTGGGGCGTGGCGTCATTGCCAGCTGACAGATCGAGGCCTCTAAGTGCGTTAACGCGGGCGTGTCAATCGGTACACAGTGCAGGGATTTTTTGTAGGTAAAGGACAGTACCACCAGCCGCGGGCCGCGCGGGTTCCTATCATTCCTGACGATGTTGTAGTTAGAGACCTTCGGGTCCCTCATTGCTGGTTTAAGAAATGTTTCCTGCACGAGTAGTACGTCGACTTGATGATCGCGAAGGAACGTATGAATTTCGTCCCGTTGTTCCCTAATACCGTTCGCGTTATAAAAAGCTACGCTGATCGAACGCGGTTTGACTCTGCCATTATTACGCGCGAGAGACGGATAGCTGCTATTGTTAAGATCGTTTGCAGCCATCGAGACGCCTAATTCTTTCGAGAGCACATACGATGTGCTTGTACTTCGTAAGTAAGTGTAGACGGGTTCCGATATTTCCTGACGCTTTTTTGTATTCGTCAGCGAACGTTAAAACTTCTCCATATTGAGGCTAGATAGGCTATTTAATGATTCAAAGGGGCAGGGGTCGGTCCCTGTCGCTTTGGGCGGTGACGGTTTGTTCGCCGGCCTGGATCGGTGTCGGTTCAAAGTCGCGGTCGCGGTTGTTTGTATATTCGCGGGCACGTTTGGTGGGTTGGTGTTACCCCAGGCGGTTTTTTTTTTTTTTTTCCACGAGGGTTGGAGAGGCGGGAATTCGTTGGCTAAAGGCACCGGTGGCCGTTGCTGAGTGGATCGCTGGGGTTTGATCTGCATGCGCTTAGGCGCCTTCGGACACCCGAGATAGTTGGCGGTATGAGCGCCAAGGCAGAGAACGCAGGCGGGTTTCCGAAGGCCTCTAAGAGCTCTTTGTCTTAGGCGAGAAACAGTCTGATGTCCGTGGTAACCTAAACTTAACGCAACTTAGGGCGAGCGAAGCAGTTGCGGGCGACGTGTCCGTACAACTGGCATTTGTGGCACTGACCGGGAAGGCCATTTTTGCGTGGCGGTTACACTATAAGCCCGCTGAGGCCGCAGATGGACTCTAACGTCAAAAATGGCCTTGCCCTCGGGTGTCAGGTCTAAGTGTACCTGCACCAAGTCGATGGGAGATTTGGTACGCCTGTTCGTCATGCGAAATACGCTAAGGACTGGAAAATTTTGGGCCTGAGAGACTGCGTGATCTCTTCGACCGGGATTTCTTTGGGATACGTTTAATGACTACCCTGAGAATGCGCTCTTCGGCAAGCGTATACGTATGGTAATATACCTCCTTTCTTGGAGGAATCGGGGTGGTAACAAATCTAAAAGCATCGGCAGTTTCGAGCTGCATCTTGATGCCCTGAGCCGTCGCTGTAGCGACGACTTTAATTTATTGGATAAGGCCGATTGGATCATCGGCCATTTGTCGCGAGCTTGGATGTATATTGGGGGTGGGCGTTTGTCATGCGGCGCGCGGGCCCTGCTTCGAAAGTTGGGATGCAGGGGGGAGGGTGTGGGAGAGGCCGACTTAGCCGAGGGGCGGGTGCAGCCGAACATGGGCTGTGGTATGGCCATAAGGGCCGGGATGGGAACCGACGAGGGCTGGGATGGCCCGGCTTGGATAGGGGGGGTAGGTTTGTGTGCCTTTTGGGGCACAGGGGATGAGGAAGTTGAGGTCGTGGGGGAAGAGCGCTTCTTGCGCTTTTTCTTATTTTCGACGGTTGTGAAACCGTCGTTAGACGATGAGGGCGACGCGGCGTTAGATTCCATAACGGCATCTTCAATGACGAGTGGGCTTGGGGAGCCGACGTGACATTACAGATGCCCGAGACCCCCCGTTTGGGGAAAAAAAAACGGGGGGGCGGAGCTCCTTTGAGCTCTCCTAAGACGGATAAGAATTGCCTCGGGGGAAATCTTCTGAAGTCTCCAATACGGCCTTAAGGGCGTCGGCCATCTTGTCGATCTATTAAACGTATACTGCTAACAATCCTTAAGGCGGTCCCGGTGGGATCGCCGGGGTGTGTGTCCCTAGCTCCCTCCCTGCTGGGTTAAGCAGGGAGGACGGATGTGTGCCTACTACGTGTAGCCCTAGTGCGTCCGAGTGCCGATCTTATTGTGCACTCGGGTGTGTGCTTAGGTCTAACTAAAGCTACCCGTGGGCTCTAAACGGCCAATCGTGGACCAACGTTGGCTAGGGCACTACCCAAGGCCAGTGGTGGAGGTCCCTTCCGAATTACGCGGTTCCCTGAAGGGGAAACGCGGGCGAACGGGGCTGCCCGACTAGCTTCGTTGTCACCGTTAGGTATCCGGCTAGTCTTTCAATGCGTTGCTAAAGTCTTGTTCCGCGCAGTGAAAACTGCACTTTACAACACTTTGCACGCTGTCTCCGAAGTCGGAAACAATAGACGATTAGTCCGCAATACCAAGAAACCAGAGAATAGCCTGCCAGGTGGCAGTGCAATAAATTGTTCCTGAAAGGAACAATGACGTTAAGACGTTATTACCAGAAAACTAGGATTATCGCTTGCCAGACGGCGGTTGTATAAAAATTACGCCGACACAGGTGGCTCGCTAACAATGAACGGCGGCCTTTTTTATGGCACGCACCTGCGCAGCGGGTTTGCTCGACGTATTGTCGGGCGGGGCGACAGATGTTTGGTGAGTGGACACGTCCGTTCACCTCAGCAGTCTGTAGCGGAGTGTCCGGCGAAACCCCCTGCGCTCCCCCATTTAGGTGGACCACGTGAGTGACGGAAAGGGCGATAGTCTGCTCGATAGCTCGCTCTTTTTTATCAAGCCCGAACGTAAAAACACTGATCTATATAAAATGGAACTTCCCACAATACAGAAAGCGCCACGCTAATGGAATATAAATATATTTTTTTATTTTATTAAAAACTTACATATTTCTATTTAATTAAATTTATAATGAATCGGAAAATAAGCTTTTTCTTTAAATAATATTTTCCAAATTCGTAAGCGATTCTTTAAGTATAAACGGACGATTTTGTCACAAAACAGTCTAAATAATTTAGATTAGTTTGACAATTCATTTCAAATTTAGTAGGGATGGGTTGTGTAAAATCAGTCATGAATCTTATCAATTTTCGATTTTTATTCTTATAGAAGTTGGAATCGACAGATTTATTGTTATAACTAATGAAATAAAAAAAAACACTGTTTTCTCAAATTAATAATAACCATAACAATTAGTGAGCGTAAATAAATGTTTATTACTACTACAGCCGTTTTGTTATTTATATAGTTCGTATGTTTTCTAATACCACGTGGACGAAGTCGTGGGCAACAGCTAGTTATAAATAAAACTTAATGTAAAAATCTAAATCGGAGTCGGGATGGCGCTTCGCGGCGTTCGATGTTAAGGACACGGCCGCGAAGACAGACGAGACTCGACTCTAGTGATGGGACTCGAGTTGCTTTTCACTCGAGTGACTCGAGTAAGTTTTACATTACTCGGACTCGAGTGAAATTTTTGCCAACTCGAGTTTCAAGTGACTCGAGTCGACTCGAATTACGAGTGACTCGTAACCATTAGAGTGGTTTATACCGAGCCGAGTAAGAAATTCTGACAGCAATTTCAGTTTTTTTAATACATTGTTTCTGTTCTTTTGTTGACTTATTTAACTTCATTAAGTTAATTTTAAAGCATATTTATTATTATCTAAATTGTGTAAGAACATAATAAAACTGTTCATATTTTGATCTCATGAAAATCCTCGTTACAATAAATTAAATTGGAAACTTTTTAGTATTACATTATAATATTTCAATTCGACTGATAGTTTATATAAGAGGTTTCTTGGTTACGTAGACAGGTTAAGTTAAACGAAAATTTTATTTAATTAATATTTTTATCGTTTTGTTTAGATTCTTTGAGTAGCTTTTAAAAAATAATATTCTATGTTAAATTAATATTGTTTTATTCGCTTTAAAATTTTGGTTATTCGAGTTTTATATTCCGAGTGACTCAAGTCAATAAAAATCACTCGAGTCCTATCTTCACTCGAGTGGCATTCGAGTAAGAAAGTTACCAGTACCGAGTGACTCGAGTGAAAAAAAGTCACTCGAGTCCATCACTACTCGACTCACGCGATCTAACCGTGCGGTGCACCCCGCTCATTGTTTGCGCGCGCCTACTTCTTCCCCCCAAAAAACGCAAATTGTCCCGAACACAGCCCCTTAAAATAATGTGTGAAGGTCAGTTATGCCTTGTGTTATATTAATAAAATTAAATCCGATATCTAACGTGTGTGGCCAGCATAACTCAAGGTAACCGATGCTCCGTTTACTCTGCGATTTGACTGCCAAAGTTTTGTGATTCAAATAAAGGTAGTGTGAAAGAAATGTGACTTCGATTTGGATAGAATGTTCGGAAGTTGAAAGGACAGTGGGAAACCTGTTTAATATAGTTAAAAGCTTTTGTTAACCCATATATTAGAAAATCAATTAAAGAATACTCTTAAATGTTTATGAAAAATATATACTGACGAATTTTAAGCAGTTAATTTTTTTTAATTACATATATAGCTTCAACTTAATTGTCCCTACCTGTCGTTTATCACTTCATCCATCAACGAATAGTTCACTACTATTTGATTTTATTTCTCAGTTTTATTTGAAGAATTTATCTCGTATAATTTCCACAAATTCGGTAAAGCATATTTAGATCCTTTGCTGTTGCAGATGTCGATAGGCGTCATTATCACCGAAATGGTCCGCTCGTTTACCCCTTTCTTATAAAAAGGCTCAAAAACGTCAATACCGTTGTCATCGATCTATTGTAAACATAACTAAGGTCAGTAATGTAATGAAAAACGTATGAAATGGAATCTTTATGATGGATGGAATATTTCCCGGGCACATGTAGGGCCGCTGGGGAAATCACCGTTAGCGGCATATGGCGTTAAATTTGACGACCGAAGTATTGAAGAGTTCATTTCGTTTAAACTTTTTTTTACAAATTTTCATGTCATTATTTAAAATCAGTAAATGGCAATTTTTTTACGTGTATCTGTAAATGTGACTGGGTTATTTTTTTTAATTAAAAATACAGTATAAATTGTTAATAAATATTTTATAATCAGTTTCATATAAAATAGAGGCCAAGTTAAAGTATTTCAAAATTAATGAGGTAATGTCTATTCAAGGAGTGCTGGGGGTCTAGCACGAAAATTTTCTACAAAGTATTCATAAAGTCATACACATTGTATCAAACTTGTCAGTGCACGTTCCGTCAATACGGATTTTATAAGTAAAACAGAATTTTTAAAATTCAAATGAATTATAATTTGACGAATCAGATTGAAGTTTATTTGACACTAGCTGTTGCCCGCGACTTCGTCTACAAAATATTAAGATAAAAAAGTAGGCTATAATATGCCCGTCTATGTCAGCTACCCGGTCGAAATTGGCCCAGCATTTTCGGAGATTACCCGGAACAAACGCGGCTTGCAGACAGACAGACAGGCAGACAGACAAAAAAATGCCATTTTCGTTATCAGCAACGCAAACAGACACTCCAATTTTATTATATGTACCGATAGATAGATATATCAAACTTTACCACAAATTGATTGATATAATTTGCATGATAAAATGGATGTCATCGATGAAGACATAAAGGCCAAACTTAAATACCTAAAAGTATAAAACAAAAGGCAATCGACAACAAGATAAATCCCTCGGTTGCTTCTGAGAAATGAGGGTCGTTATATGAGAGGTCGGTATCCTGCCACTTCGGCTGGTAATGTAGGAACTAGATTCTATTAGAACTTACAACAAAAAATTCACTTTCGAATTAACATTAATAAAAATGAGAACTGAATCAAAAAAGTACATGATGCAATTTTAACTCTGGAATTATTTCTTAAATTTTAACAGAGTCTATTTTCTTAGCGGTATTTTGAAAAATAATCATTTCATTATTTTTTATTTAAACTAAAATATAATTTTTAAAATTCAAATAAATTATAATTTGACGAATCAGATTGAAGTTTATTTGAGACTAGCTGTTGCCCGCGACTTCGTCTACAAAATATTAAGATAAAAAAGTAGGCTATAATATGCCCGTCTATGTCAGCTACCCGGTCGAAATTGGCCCAGCATTTTCGGAGATTACCCGGAACAAACGCGGCTTGCAGACAGACAGACAGGCAGACAGACAAAAAAATGCCATTTTCGTTATCAGCAACGCAAACAGACACTCCAATTTTATTATATGTACCGATAGATAGATATATCAAACTTTACTACAAATTGATTGATATAATTTGCATGATAAACTGGATGTCATCGATGAAGACATAAAGGCCAAACTTAAATACCTAAAAGTATAAAACAAAAGGCAATCGACAACAAGATAAATCCCTCGGTTGCTTCTGAGAAATGAGGGTCGTTATATGAGAGGTCGGTATCCGCTTCGCTTTTAATGTAGACCTAAGAATCTATTAGAACTTACAAAAAAAAATTCACTTTCGAATTAACATTAATAAAAATGAGAACTGAATCAAAAAGTACATGATGCAATTTTAACTCTGGAATTATTTCTTAAATTTTAACAGTCTATTTTCTTTACGGTATTTTGAGAAAAAAAAATCATTTTAATATTTATTAATTAAATTAAAATATTAATTTTTAAAACCTCGTTCTTTAAGTTCTCTACCTGAGTGAGATAAAGCCAGGGAGACGATAATTAAATCGAATGGTACGTCTAAATATACTTTACTCTATGGAAGGACTGATAACTTCATTTTGAAATACACGATTTCACTTCGCATTAATCATAAGCATTGTAATAAATATTTTATAATCAGTTTCATATAACATAGAGGCCAAGGTAAGGTATTTCAAAATTAATTATGTAATGTCTATTCAAGGAGTGCTGGGGGTCTAGCACGAAAATTTTCTACAAAGTATTCATAAAGTCATACACATTGTATCAAACTTGTCAGTGCAGGTTCCGTCAATACGGATTTTATAAGTAAAACAGAATTTTTAAAATCCAAATAAATTATAATTTGACGAATCAGATTGAAGTTTATTTGAGACTAGCTGTTGCCCGCGACTTCGTCTACAAAATATTAAGATAAAAAAGTAGGCTATAATATGCCCGTCTATGTCAGCTACCCGGTCGAAATTGGCCCAGCATTTTCGGAGATTACCCGGAACAAACGCGGCTTGCAGACAGACAGATAGGCAGACAGACAAAAAAATGCCATTTTCGTTATCAGCAACGCAAACTGACACTCCAATTTTATTATATGTATCGATAGATAGATATATCAAACTTTACTACAAATTGATTGATATAATTTGCATGATAAAATGGATGTCATCGATGGAGACAAAGGCCAAACTTAAATACCTAAAAGTATAAAACAAAAGGCAATCGACAACAAGATAAATCCCTCGGTTGCTTCTGAGAAATGAGGGTCGTTATATGAGAGGTCGGTATCCGCTTCGCTTTTAATGTAGACCTAAGAATCTATTAGAACTTACAACAAAAAATTCACTTTCGAATTAACATTAATAAAAATGAGAACTGAATCAAAAAAGTACATGATGCAATTTTAACTCTGGAATTATTTCTTAAATTTTAACAGAGTCTATTTTCTTAGCGGTATTTTGAAAAAAAAAAACATTTTAATATTTATTAATTAAATTAAAATATTAATTTTTAAAACCTCGTTCTTAGAGTTCTCTACCTGAGTGAGATAAAGCCAGGGAGACGATAATTAAATCGAATGGTACGTCTAAATATACTTTACTCTATGGAAGGACTGATAACTTCATTTTGAAATACACGATTTCACTTCGCATTAATCATAAGCATTGTAATAAATCTGTAAAACTTATTAACTCGGTTTTATCTTTGTTACAAAAGTGAAAAAATAATATTAAAAAACGAAAATTACTTGTTGAAAGAATCTAAAATATTTCTTTAATGACAATTATATCACCTATTTGATCATAGTTTAACAAATAAAGAAAGAATTTGATAAAAAAACAACTTGTATTCTCTAGAATGATCAAAGGAGCCACCGAAATATTTTTCAATAACGAAGAAATTTGACGTAAAAGTGAGCTAAACCTTATTGTCAACGTTGTGGAAGAGATTTCTTAAATGTTGTCACGACCTTTTCAACGTATACCTTTATTATTATTACGAGCTGTCGCCCGCAAACTTCGTTAGCGTGGAATATTAAAAAAAAATGGTCGTCTACAACATTCCCGCGTACATCTACTTTTTACCAGCTACCTTCCGGTCAATGTCCCGTCCAAATCGGTCCACCCGCTCCAGAGATAGCGGTCCGGTTGCCATTTTGACAGCGCGGAATTTAAAAAAAGTAGCCTATAATATGCCCGTCTATATCAGCTATCCTCCAGTGAAAGTCCGGTCGAAATCGGCACAGTTGTTTCGGAGATTACCCGGAACAAACGCGGCTTGCGGACAGACAGACAAAAAATTGTTAAATGCGATTTTCGTTATCAGCATCGCAAATACATCATCTTCCCGAAACCTGGATTTTTTTTATTACAAACTAGCTGTTCCCATGCGACTTCATCTGCATAAAATTATTAAAATTTCATTTTATTGTTTCCATTTGTCAAATTATCAATTGCAAATGTCAAAATGACATGATATGATGTCAAACCATGGCAACCTTGATTTCTTGATGTTGGCAGCGACTTATGGTCTCTTTCCCACCTTAGGGTTTTTATGCAAAATATATACCCCTTAGTTTAATGGCGTAAAAATATATAGCCTAAAGCGTGACGTAAGTGTAGGGCATTTTATTAGAAAAAGAATTATTCAAAAATATGCTGTAATTGCTGACATCTTAGGCAACAAAGAAGTGTGTGTTTACGCTTTATTATAATATAGTATAGATATACATAGATAGATAGACACTCCAATTTATTAAATGTATAGAAACTTCAGTGTTCTGCTAACCCGTATTAGCGCCGCTCGGACGTGTTTGTATTAAAATTCCCTACACACATAGAAACAGAAAATTTTCAGTTTGATTTAGTTCGTTGATATTCTAAAAGCGTAAACGCTCAAAATAACGTGAAATCCCAAATTTTGACTATTTAAAATATGTAGTAACAAGGAGTTATTTAGTCTGCTTTTAAAAAGTTTAATGACAGAGTGCGTTCACACCTTTGACTAAATTATCGCACAACTGTTTAGTTACCCTTTGATTCCTTAGAGCTTATATAGAGGTGCGAACACTACTCGATTTTTAGTTGTACAACTAAACAGTTGAATTGGTTGTGAAACAATCGACAATCGCAAAATAGTTGTGCGATAGTTTAGTCAAAGGTGTGCGCCCGCTCTTAAAATTTAGAAGGCCTAGTAAGAAAGTGAGACAAGTATTCGTATTGAGATATTCATTGGTGATTTTTAGTGTACTTTACGTCCGTTAGGGGCGCTGCACATTCAGAACATTATGAAACTACATCAGAAAAGTACTCTAATATTCATATGTGCATTATTTTTAAAATTGACTGTTTTCTATTTACTTAATCGAAAACCTTTGGGAAATCATCGTTCGAATGGCGTGCCCATTAACTTAGCTTTAATTTTATTTGCCACAAATATCAATGGACGATCGGGGCCTTTCAATTCACGTTGAATGTTTATGAGCAATATAGATAAATACGAAATTTGATATTGATTTTGTAAAGAATACTTTATAAAGAAAATCAGTTTTAGTTGAATAAAAATACACGTATCATCTTACTAATTTTATAAGAGTAAGTATGAATGTATTATGAGAAATAGGGTATGCTTAAGAAGGGAGTGAATTCAGATATGACGGCTGATAGAAATGTATGAAAGAGCACATACTGTGCTGACCTTCTGTAGGGATAGGAGCAAGTTGATGATTTAACTAATATTATAAATGCAAAAGTTTAGCTAGATGGATGTTAATGTTTGGCGCCTAAACTGTTGAATGGATCTTGATGAAATTTGGCATATACGAGTATATAGATATTCGAGAACACATATGATACTAATTTTTGTTATTATTAATTCGACGCGAGCGGAGTTGCGGGCGAAAGCTAGTCTAAATATAAACATAAGAAGTAACTGGATCAAGCAATTATAATAGACAAAACTGTAGTTAAACAAGAAATACATAATTATAATCGAAATCAAGTTTTATCACTTAAAAGCGAAACTAAATAAACTTTATTCATTAAAGTCGGTGTGCAATTTGTGTTGATTTATATTAAACCGTTTCTGGTTTAACACGACGTTTGTATAAACAACACGTATACAATGCCTTTATTACGGGGGTCACAACGTGCAATAACGCACCCTTATGATTAACAATTTATTCTCGTGAACACATAAAGTACCATTGTTTATGTGACCGTATTTTACACGATTCGGTTCGACCTTTTACATTTCGCTAACAATGTTATTATATAAAGGTAACCTTACACAATAATTCAATATTCAGATATTTTTTTTAATAAAAAAATTAACAAAATAGATTGCATTGTTGTTAATACGAGGAGATGATTAAATTAATATTTTTAGGGACTTTGTCAGCGCAAAATTAAAAAAATCCAAGTTAGCTTATATAACCTACAAGCTTTCGCCCGCGAATTAAAAAAAACAAGAGTAAGTAGCCTATGTGTTCTTCCAGACTATCCGGAGATCCGATTAGCCGTTGTTAAGATATGTCGTAACAAATATCTAGACTAAAAATTCGCAAATGTTTTTTTTTACTCTTCATTATACTCCTTATATTTAAAACAATACGATTGCCATTAGCGAATAGTTGCAACTCAACTATTCCCAACTCTCCAGGACCCTTAAGGCGTGAAGTTTGAAAACAACTCATTAAAACTTACAAAACGCTTGCTTTGGAACGTCAAGATATCTTTGCAAATTGAATGTTAGTTTTGTTTTATACAATTTGTAATCGGAATTACGTAATACCGCATTTAGAGCTGACTACTTACGCAGTCCCTTAGCGTGGCTTTCTCGTACTAAATATACACTAAGTGATTGTTTATAGCTAAGACGTGGGTGCGGTGGTCCAGTTCAAATTTGTTAAACTCACTTGGTGAGAAATCGCGAGTTCAGCCTCGCCGCTAGTTATGTGAACATGCACTAAGGCCTCCCTTAGTGACTGTCTAACTCTTAGAGCAGCTTAAGCATTTTCCGATTAGATGAGATTATAAATAATTGAAATTTAATTTTAATAACGACTTAGTATAATAAGCTTTTGACTTTTCGAAGAGAAAACTTTTAGTCGTAAAGCGAAAAGTATTTCCAAATTAAACTCGGTAAAATTAAGTTCTCAAACAGCTTCTTTGTACGGGCTTTGTGAAAGATGAATCGAAGGTTAATTAGCGAAATGTTATTATAAATTGATTACGAATATTAATAAGGTATTTTTAATATATCTACGTATACCTTATTTTTTATATTACTAGTGTATAGCGACCTCCGACTACCTCCGCTCCCTTTTACATCTTGGGAAGGGGGGCTGAAAACCAGCTCGACACTGGATCTCAGGCAGTATCGGTTAAGCTGAGCCTCCCCCTTTTGCCAACTTTGTTGTTTTTTATTTTGTACAACTCTGTGTATATTTTTGGATGGCAATAAAAAGGTTTTTTATTTATTTATTTATGTTAATTAGCGAAAGCTAGTCATGTAAAAAAATGTAAACTCCATCGTGAGATTTTACAGAGAACCTTTTTTATATTAAAAGACTGTCAAAGTCATTGTCATACAACAAAATACGAGTATGTTTGTCACAGTGCTGTCTTTCTTTGTTACATATTTTTTAATTCTTACAATATCTAAATTGTACAGTTTTTAATAAAATTTCCTACAAAATGATGTGTTAAAAATAATATTTATATTGTTAGTAAAGTGTTCACTGTTTTCTTTTATAATTGATTTTCTTTCTTGGCTTACAATGTGATTTATTTTATTTTAGATGCTGACTACAGTACGACAGTAAAGAAATTCATACATAAAAGAAAAAACATTTAGAGAATGTTGAATAAATAAAAAATGTTTATAATTTGATTATGAAATAAATAACTCACCTTTTTATTTAGAACCTGATTTTGTCATAGCTGTTGCTCGCGACTTCCCCCGCATGACATTAAAAAATAGTGAAAAACACTTACTGATAACGTAGCTTTTTAATGTGAAATATTTTTTTAAATTGGCCCAGTAGTATTTGAGTTATTTCACACACCAAAATACAAAACTTTCCTTAAAATGTTATATGGAAGTATAGATTAAGGGCCGGTCTCACCAAATTGTTAATCGTCTAATAACATGTAAAATATGTGATGGAATCGGTATTTGTTTCCTTATCCGCCAGTGACGTCATTTTTAAGCTATCTGAGTCTCTATCAGCCAGTGGTGGGACAGGCCCTAAGTAATGTTTTATGCATGTGGTAATATTTTCCTTTCTTATTAAATTACTATAACACGTTTTAACTCAGCATGTACCAGTTCGTTAAACACGAGCCGTTTATTAAATTGTGTACGTCTGCGGTTTCGACTGTAGTAAATCTTTATTATACTTAGAGCGCGTGCAGATCTTTGACTAAACAATCGCACAACTGTTTAGTCGCGCTTTGATTGCACACTACTCGATTTTTAATTGTGCAACTAAATTTGAATGGGCTACGAAACAATCGACAATCGAAAAATGTGCAATAGTTTAGTCAAAGATGACCGCGCTCTTACTCTTTTAACTTTTGTCAAAGAGAGAACGTAAAGGAAATTCGTGTGTTTATATATAGTGTAAAACATTACTCGGTACATATTTAAACTAACAAAAGGGTATACATAAGGGTGAATTCTATAGACTTTAATACTAGCTATAAATCAAATTCACCGCAAGTAAGCGGCCGAGTCCTCGGTCGTTCGCAGCAATTCGTGACACGTATACCAGCGTAAATACGTTTTATTTCAACAAAGGAAATCGTTCCGTTTTGTTATTTATACAGCCTTGTATCAATATGAGTTATTACTTGTGATTCTACTACATATAAACTAATCATTTTCTTGTATTTTTTGCTTTAATACAGGCTATTGTTCCCGTGACACATTAAGAAGGGAGTGACTGAAATGAACGATAGATCAATCTGGAGTAAAACTTGAGGGATTATCACGAATATCTGTGAGCACGATTTCGTAAAGCTATATTTGCATTAGCTCTGTGAAGCGCTCCTACCGGGTGTAAAGTACACTAACAGATTTCATACATTTGTCGATGAAGTTACGTTCTCGTAACTGAGGGTCTATCAGAAACATTTTCGTAACAGTAGTATAGTGGGATTAGGACAGAAACGATCAAAGAAATTTTCTTATCTTTAACTAAATATCTTCACAATCATATTTCTTATTTCATAAATGCGAAAGTTTAAATGGATGGATGGATGTTTGTTAGAGTTTGTAGCCTAAACGGCTGAACAGATTTCGATAAAATTTGGCATAGATGTAGAGGATTATCTGGAAGAATACATAGGCTACTTGCATTTGTTTTTTTGTTTATAAGAATAATAAGATAAGGCCGCTATAGACTGACAGTATCAATCGGATTGGCCAGTATTAACGGCGACTGAAAACTATCGTCTGTGTATAGCGAATACAAAAACTAAACTGTACCGATCGCTTTTAGCAGTCCGATTTTCCCAGTAATAAAAGCATATTCTGAATATATTTAATTTTAATAAACGTTAGGGCAGATATTTCGTGAAACATTTTAAATATTCGAATTTTTGTACCGTGAACACAATGTCCCTATTATTCGCAGGCATTGAAACTGTTTTATGAATTACACGGGAAATATTTCAAGCGTTATATTAAATTTAACGTTTCCCCTAACTATTATAAAAGGTTTTTGTTTAATATGATATAAGACATTTTAATTGTATAGTTGGTTTTTGTATCGTAAGGCGAAATGGCGAAGCGATCGTTGCCCATAGACATCATCAATTGCAGAAACGTTGTCTTGTCTACGTTTGATCGAAGAGAGGACGCACAAAAAGATGATATTTCCTGTTGCTATGCGTCCCCTCCTCTGTCAAATTCGTCTCTCTTAATTATTTTTGCTATAAATAGAAAAGGCTAGGAAATATAACGATGGATATTAGAAACAATTAAATTAAATTTAAAAAAATATTTTTTTTATATAAACGTTTATTTTTATTTCCTTGCCAGATATCTAGAACGATTCAGTAAAATTCATTTCAAATGGAAGTTTTTAACTGAGAAAGAAAAACTACTTAAAAAGAACATTAAGATGGTAATTAAAGTGGGGTAAAGCAGGTGGTAGTAACTTGGAAATGAAACTACAACTAAGTAGTACGTTAAAAAACAATGTTGGATAAGTTTTTTGATCGTTAACTTTCAAGTAACGTTGGCCTTATAATTTTATAGAAAACTAGCTGCTGCTTGCGACTTCGTCCGCGTCAAATTAAATATAGCCTATGTTACTCACAGATATATTACCTTTCTAATGTTGAAAGAATTATTAAAATTGGCCCAGTAGTTTTTGAGTTATTTCAATACAAAAATACAAATCTTTCATCTTTATAGTATCAGTATAGAAGTATAGACTAGCGGTCACCTGACTTCGTCGGCGTGGAATATAAGAAAAAAAGTATTAATTACTCTATAATATTCTCACGTGCATCTAACTTCTATTCAAAGCCTCCTTAAAATCGGTCCAATCCGGAGATACCCGGAACAAACGCTGCCTTGCAGATTGGACAGCCTAAAATGGGCCTTACGTCATCAACAAAACATCTCATATAATTATTTGTCGAAATGTGTGGCTTAATTACAGTTTTTGTTGGAAATGATCATTAACGAGACTCTGTGAATAATTTTATTATGTCTGGCAACATTTTGTAGTTCATTTAAATTCAATTATGTAAATACGATGTATTCTGGATTTGGTACAGAATTGTTGGTCCTCATATTAGTAAAGTTGTATTTATTAGAGTTTACTGAAGCTATATTTTATGCTAGCTATTCCCGCGCGGCTTCATCCGCACGAAATTATAAAAACTTTTATTGTTTGAAATCAAATTCTCAATTGCAATGTCAATACCGTTAATAATTTTACTTCCTTAATGTTAGCAGCTTGTAGTTTATGGTCTCTTTCCCAAATAAGGATTTTTTCCATATTATTTACCTCCTAAGTTTAATAGCGTGAAAATATATAGCCTAAAGTGTAGGGCTTTTTATTAAAGGAAGAATTCTTCAAAAATATGCTGTGATTGCTGACATCCTACGCCACAAAGTAGTGTGTGTTTACGCTTTATTATATTAGTATAGATATAGATATAGAAGTATAGATGATAAATGGATAAAAGCCTTAAGTCATTCGGAACTAGACAGTTTAGAAACTACCCACGTAGTATGTTTGAGAAACGAATGGGTCAGCGTATAAAAGACGCTTTCAAGTTTACTCTGTGTGCATTTCTATTGGTACGTCCTTTTATTGGAAACTAAATTTGTCACAAGAATTGGGCTTGCTCATGTATTTTTTTATTAAAGAAACTTTCGTAGGAAGTTTTTGAACATCTGTCTAGTTTTAGTTTTAGTAAATATTTCACAGGGAACAGTCGCGCCCTTAAATATCATACTAATATTATAAATGCGAATGTTTAGATGGATGGGTGTTTGTTAGAGTTAGTAGCCTAAACTGCTGAACGGATATCGATGAAATTTGGCAAAAACGTAGATAGTCCGGAAGACCATGTGGTAGCCTATGTAGTCTAATTCATTTTTTTTTATTACACTCGGACGAAGTCGCGGGCGAAAGCTAGTTATATAATAAAGCTAAATTGTAAAACTTGGCGATAAAAACTTCATTAAAATTTAAATGCAATACAAACTTAGTAGGTCAAGATAAATGTTGGAAAACTTAACTCGTATTAAGGGTGGGCAGGGAAAACAATTTCCATGAATAAATTTTTCCTTTTCCCAACAAATCGAGCGTGTTAAATTGAATTCGGATCCTGACGAGGTATGCAATAAAGCTAAATTCAGGCGAACTGTTATATTTGATTGTTAGAATTTTGCCTTCAGAACTAGAAAAGCGTAACATTTGTTTTTCTTAAACATAAAATAGATGAGTGTGAATATGATTTGGTGTCCTTTGACTTGGATACTTTAATGTATCTGTTTAACAATATCTTATTTTACAATGGAAACTGATTCGATTAGTTTCCTTTTTTACAAACATCACTTATGTAATGAAAAAAAAGTTAACATCATACTAGCTTTTGCCCGCAACTCTATCTGCGCGGTATTTAAAAAAAAAACTTATTAATTAACCAATGTGTTCTTCCTGATTATGTTCTGAATCCGTGCTAAGTTTAATCGAGATCTGTTTAGTCGTTTTTGGGGTACGTAGTAACAAACATCTGTTTACACAAACTTTCGCATTTATCAGTATGTAGTCTGTAAAGTTTTTCTTTTAGTATTAAAAGTTGTTAGTCAATTTTTTTCTTAAATTAATGCGATTCCTATAAAACGCCATGACGATCTCGTTTCAACTAAATCCTGAAATTCGTTGGTAATAAAATGTAACGATATTGGAGCTATCAAATATTTCATTGCCTTGTTAACAATGGTTTTAGATGTTTGTAAATAACGCCTTCAACAAAAAAATAGCAATATCTATAGATTACTGTTTTGTTATTTAAAATAAGGAGATATTTACTCATTTGTTTTCATTCTTTTAGGATTCTAAATTAATATTTATCATGTTAACTGGGTTACGTTCTCTTCCAAAAAATAATATTTAAAATTATACATCCAAAAGTTAACAAACTAAATTGCTTAATTAATAAGTTTCTTTAGATTTCATTTTAACTTTGTTAAAGTAAATAGGCTTAAACTTTTTCTGAGTATTTAGGGAAATGCCATATTCCTATACCATACCTATTAAAATTACTACTTTTACTCTACTCCGTTACTGTCAATACATTTTCTAGATTTTATTAACTAAATATCTAGAAAACGAGACAGTTATTATATACAAAATAATAATACACGTTTTTTCATTAGTCTGATATATTAAATCATAGCAGTACCTTATTGGATATTACTGCGTGGTCCGGGAACAGTATAGAATAGGGTAACCATGATATTGTCATCAATAATGAAGAGGACAGATTTGATTGCATTGAAAAGCTCTGAAACTACTGATGCGATTTAAAAAAATGGGTCTTTAATTTAAAAAAAAGTCGTGAGCAAAAGCTAGTTGTCAATATAAAGACAAAATAATTTATTTACTTAAATTATAATATTATATTGTTTTCCTACATTATTTTATTTTATGAGACATGAACATTTACTCAAATATAAACAACAACTACAACAGGATACTTGTAACCGGAGGAGGTAGGCAGAAATCATGGATATCCCTATAGCGCTTTTCTCACACATTCCTAACCTCTACCACAGTTTAAAACCTAATAAATATGAGATGACGTTCAGGCATACGGCCGGATTCCATCCTTTCGTAGTTGATGTACCGCGAGTTCGAACGAAAAAGTTTCAATCATCGTTCCTTGTGCGTACTGCAAAGGATTGGAACATATTGCCGGCATCAGTTTTCCCGTCCAAATATGACGTGGGGGCCTTCAAAAGGGGAGTGAACAGCTACCTATTAAGCTAGCGCGTACCATCTTTCGACTGCATAGTGACTTCCTTCAGGTGGGATCGTGGTCAACCGCTAGCTTAACAAATAATAAAAAAATGGCTAAAGTCCTGAAATAAAAATGTTCATGGACATATATGCGACCGCGTTATAGATGTTATTGCCTGAATGTGTTAGACCCGTTTTGACATTTTCTTTTGTTACTGTGCCATTAATTATGGCGTTACGTAATAAAGAGGTAATGGCGGTTTGTATTAAATTCATAAAATATAATACACAAACGACTAATGGCCGGTTTCCAAGCTTTTACCCATTCCTTAGTGTGTTTGGTTCGATAAATTCATGGAATGCGTTTCGTACGTAACTTGAGTTTTATTCCGTTGAAACATAGGTCAACGTAATTTTAATGAATCGCTAGGTAATGAAATAAGTTGGAACTTTAGAAACCAAGCATAAATTTATAAAATACAGATTCAACAAATGGTAAATAATATAGGATATCTCTGACTATTAAGGTTTGTATGAATAAGGTGATGAAAAATCAAGCTGAAATCCTTTTATAGTTTTTTTCGCGTTTTTTAATTAATTTTTTAGCATGTAATTAAAATATTTCTTTTATCCATTTGATCTAAATCAAACCTCTCTACTATGGTTCACAGTAATAGTCCTGTAATCAAATCCACGACCACGAGATCTGATGTTAATGTCATCCTAACCACTAGGCTATTGGCGATTTAATCTTATTTGTTTTATCAACAAATAGACGTCAATTGTCGCTCTAAAAGTAATATTGTTGTGTACATAACCTAATAAACAACTTCTGTGTTATTTGACCACACAATAGTGTAGGAGGACTTCCAAGAATTAATGTTATTATTAATTCCTCGAAGTCCTTCCGTAATCATGTCTAACTGGGTTACTTTATCTACACTTGCTGTTGCGCACGACTCCGTCCGCGTGAGATTAAAAAATATAGGCAACTACCTTTCGCTCGCGACTCCGTCCGCGCGGAATTAAAAAAACAAAAGTGAGTAGCCTATGTGTTCTTCCCGACTATCTTCTACTTCTATACCAAATTTCATCGAAATCCATTCAGCCGTTTAGGCTACAAACTCTAACAAACATCCATCCATCCATCCATCCATCCATCCATCCATCCATCCATCCATCCATCCATCCATCCATCCATCCATCCATCCATCCATCCATCCATCCATCCATCCATCCATCCATCCATCCATCCATCCATCCATCCATCCATCCATCCATCCATCCATCCATCCATCCATCCATCCATCCATCCATCCATCCATCCATCCATCCATCCATCCATCCATCCATCCATCCATCCATCCATCCATCCATCCATCCATCCATCCATCCATCCATCCATCCATCCATCCATCCATCCATCCATCCATCCATCCATCCATCCATCCATCCATCCATCCATCCATCCATCCATCCATCCATCCATCCATCCATCCATCCATCCATCCATCCATCCATCCATCCATCCATCCATCCATCCATCCATCCATCCATCCATCCATCCATCCATCCATCCATCCATCCATCCATCCATCCATCCATCCATCCATCCATCCATCCATCCATCCATCCATCCATCCATCCATCCATCCATCCATCCATCCATCCATCCATCCATCCATCCATCCATCCATCCATCCATCCATCCATCCATCCATCCATCCATCCATCCATCCATCCATCCATCCATCCATCCATCCATCCATCCATCCATCCATCCATCCATCCATCCATCCATCCATCCATCCATCCATCCATCCATCCATCCATCCATCCATCCATCCATCCATCCATCCATCCATCCATCCATCCATCCATCCATCCATCCATCCATCCATCCATCCATCCATCCATCCATCCATCCATCCATCCATCCATCCATCCATCCATCCATCCATCCATCCATCCATCCATCCATCCATCCATCCATCCATCCATCCATCCATCCATCCATCCATCCATCCATCCATCCATCCATCCATCCATCCATCCATCCATCCATCCATCCATCCATCCATCCATCCATCCATCCATCCATCCATCCATCCATCCATCCATCCATCCATCCATCCATCCATCCATCCATCCATCCATCCATCCATCCATCCATCCATCCATCCATCCATCCATCCATCCATCCATCCATCCATCCATCCATCCATCCATCCATCCATCCATCCATCCATCTAAACTTTCTCATTTATAATATTAGTATGATTAGTTTGATAGTATGATAATATTAGTATGATGTTACTAAGCGATAACATAGCTTTTCAATGGTGCAAATCGGCCCTGTAGTTTTTGAGTTATTTCAATACATACAAAAATACAAATCTTTCCTCTTTATAATATTAGTATAGATATAGAAGTATCGACTAACTTTTGCCCGCGACTCCGTCCGCGCTGAATTAAAAATTTAAAACTTAAGTAGCATGTTGTACTTGCGAACTACGAGTAAGTTCTACATATAGGCCAAATTTGAGCAAGATTAATTTAGCCGTTTCTTGTAATAAACATCCAAACTTTCGTATTAATATTAGTAAGAAGCAAAATGCTATCTTCTCTCATATTCTTAATTAAAATAGTGATAATATAAGAATTGCGGGAAATGTTTATTACTTACTTTCAATATATTATAACATTAAGTTTTAACTAAGTAATTACTTGGAATGAAAGCCACGTAAGCGCCGTGCGTACATTAACGTCGTTTAGTCTGACTGAAAATCCAATTAAAGTACATTATGTTCTTACCCTCGAACACAAAGTGAACATAAGAGTTCTCAAAGCGAATACAAGTGTGGAATTTTAATGAAGACATAGTTTTGCTGCAACTTTTATAAGACGCCAGCGCCATCTAGCCAAGGTTTTTAATGAGAGCATACAATCATTTTGCGGGTGAATTTAAATGTTTCTATAAATAAAAAAACGATATCTTTGTTTCTACTCTTATATTAAAACGCTACTAGCGGGTACCTTCGACCACATCTTCACCAGGTCAAGCGCTGGTTTAAACATGACTAGCCGTTGCTAGCGACTTCGTCCACGTGTAATTAAATATCCTATGTTGTTCAGCGATAACATAGCTTTCGATTGGTGAAAGAATTTTTTAAATCGGCCGAGTAGTTTTTGAGTTATTTCAATACATACAAAAATCCAAAAATCCAAATTTTTCCTTTTTATAATATTAGTATAGATAAAAATAATAATTAAACGAGGTAAAATTGACGTTGAATTGACAGGATCTGTCAAATGCGCTCAATCTCTTCTGTCTAATAACGAACAATCTATACATATAATAATAAAAATGGAGTGTTTGTTTGTAATATCAAAAGAAAAATTCCAGATTTCGGAAAGATGATACATTTGCGTTGCTGGTAATGAAAATCACATTCAAATTTTTTTTGTTTGTCTGTCCATCTGTCTGTCCGCAAGCCGCGTTTGTTTCTGGTAAACTCCGAAACTGCTGGGTCGGTTTCGACCGGGCTTTCACTGAAGGGTAGCTGACATAGACGGGTATATTTTATCTTAATCTTGCGTAGACGAAGTCGCGGGCAACAGCTAGTAACTTTTAAACTTGTTTGATCGTGTGCTTCTCTTATGTAATTAAATTTTTGAATCAGTACGCATTTACAAAGACGTGTCAGCATAATATGAATTTTTTTGTCATATATACTATACGAATTTCTAAAGAGGTAAAATCTATTTAGTACAACCGCTTGATGTCTAGTCCATTTTTATATAGTCAAAGGGATAAGTTCGTCTATCCGCTTATGATCATGGTAGCTTAAAAAGACTTATAAATACTGAAGGACTTACTAAATAGAGTACATTTTTACCTGACTATATTTAGCAAACACATTTTGCACTGTCAAGGCAAATTGCGCCGTTTCTGAAATTATTGCTTCGAGTACGTATTTGTCGAAAACTTACCAAAGAGATATGAAAGTAATAGAATTGTCACATTTTACCTAATTTTATCAGTAAATATCAGAAAACATTTATTTAAAATATACCTAATATAGATTAGACTAACTCATTTTTTTTCTTTCTTTTGTATTTTTGGATTTTTGTATGTATTGAAATAACTCAAAAACTACTAGGCCGATTTTGAAAATTCTTTCACCATTAGAAAGGTAATTTATCTGTGAGTGACATAGGCTATATTTTGTAATTTCACGCGGGCGAAGTCGCGAGCAACAGCTAGTACACTATAAATTGATGCGATATTGGAAATAAATAAATTAGAATAAAAAACTTTCTTTCAATGCTTAAAAGAGAGCTAAAGCATTAACAGATTATTACTTTAGTTGTGATGTATTTATTTTAAGATTTAACTTTAATATAAAAATTTGATTAAATACTCTTAATAAGATTCAGTTGAGTTATTTTTACTTGCAAAATATTTTTCCTAGCGCTGTCTATTATCTTCACAACTCAATGGAATGCAAATATTTAATATGACATTTTCATACATAGGAAAGTTTTTACGATCTCGCGATATTGCTAGACGATGTGATATACGATGGAGTGTCTTTTATAAAATAACGCTACCGTACTATGTACAATATCTTCATATTATATTAGTTTGTGTTATTATAGAAAAATGTCTAAATTAATATCTATCTTTTTCTCTAAAAAAAATAACCGAAGTTTATCATCATCATCATCATCACCAGCTCTTTATACGTCCCCACTGAGGGGCTCGGAGCCTACCTTAATTTAGGATGACTAGGCCATAGTCAAACACGCTGGTCAAGTGCGGGTTGGTTGACTTCACACATATCTTTGAAATTCTTCGCTGATATGTGCACCACGATGTTTTCCTTCACCGTAAGAACGTCGGGTAAATTATGTACATTTGAAATTCGAAAATAACATTGGTACGGCGAGATTCGAACCCAAGACCTGTGTGAACCGCAGTAAAGTAATAATGAATCAAAGATATTAAATGTATTTTTAACAAAGTATATACACGGGAATTAGCCAGTTAAATGCTTTAACTGTGTACTCCACACAGTAAAATGGAAACGTACTTTGTACGCTAGTTTATGGTCAGGTATGGTGTTCCAGTTACTGTTTACATATGCCTGTGCCACGCTAGTGTGCGTAACACTGGCATGTGTATTCCAGCTTTTATTCTTCAAGGCTTCGCTCAAGATATATTTTGCCAACATTGAATACTTTAAATAGAAGAAACGCACGAAATTCTTCCTTTGTTTTCCGTTTAACAAATGTCGCGACGGACCGTTATCACGAGCGACTCGCCTCCGCGAAATCGTTTTCAATTTGTTTTCACGTATTTTTTCCTCATTCATCCGTTTCTTGAGAATGTTTTGTTCCTTTGAAATTTCTTTATTCTCTTCAAATGTTCTGTGTTTAATCCAAATAACGGATTCAGTCATGCGATGTGTTTGTAAGATAAGGGGTTTTTATTTATCTCGACTTACTAGTCCTTACTTATAAGGTATTGAAACTATTATAGCAAAAAAAAAATAGTTTAAGGGACTGGCTCTTACAATGTTGTGAATCCAATAATTTTATAACTGAAACAAAGTTCGATGAAAAAAATTATTGAAGATGCCTATTGTTATGTTAGACCTTGAACTTTTTGTTAAATCTGCAGGAACAGCGTTGTCAATTTGTTTTTTAAGGACTGGGGACTAAGCACACAAATGTGTAAGGAAATATTCTTAACGTCGTTAACAACATTTGTATTATAACCATGCAGCGTCGCTTTTGGTGATAAAGTCCGTTAACAACTTTATACAAATTTATTAAATTATTAAATTATCCTTTATCAAGAAGCTATTAGTTACTTAAGTATTTTGGCTCAAACAAACTCAAACGCTATTTAATTTGTCAAATGAAAATGTAATAAAACGTCGCGATACGTGATGGAATTAAATATTTGGCGAAAGCCCTTCACCGACCACTCCTGGGAAATCAAACGTACGGACAAACGACAAATGTGATGGCTGTACAATTTGTAGACAAAGTGGAATTACTAATTCGAAATCATATCACTTTAGGACACATTCGTCTAGCAAGCCCTCTACGAATTGGATAGTTTAATTTAACAAATTTATTAAAATTATTGAAGATGCCTATTGTTATGTTAGACCTTGAACTTTTTGTTAAATCTGCAGGAACAGCGTTGTCAATTTGTTTTTTAAGGACTGGGGACTAAGCACACAAATGTGTAAGGAAATATTCTTAACGTCGTTAACAACATTTGTATTATAACCATGCAGCGTCGCTTTTGGTGATAAAGTCCGTTAACAACTTTATACAAATTTATTAAATTATTAAATCAATAAATTTCAACAATGATGCCCGGCAATACGTCGGTCAATGAGAAATGTATTGTAGACGTTTACTTCCTTATTAAATGTAATCTAAACGTAAAATATTTCAATGCAATTTCAATACAATGACGTATGTCGTATATGTCTATTGGATAGTATTGGATATTCGAATACAATACCAAAGTTATATTTTATTGTGAACGATATCGGTCCACTGCCCTTGTATCGATAGATAATAGTAGACTGTAATCAATAGATAATACCAAAATAAGATAAGGTGTTCAAGTTTATTATTACCGTATTTGTGATTCGTAGTGGACGGATTCGATTCAAAATGAGTTTTAAATATTACCTCGAGAGAACATTGGGTTGGATGTTGAACAATAAAATTATCGTCTTACTCAGTCTGTTATCCTTCTGTTTGTTTGTATCGACGTTAGTGATTGCCGGACAAAGGAATAGATTGAGTAGAGAAATAGCCGATTTAACTTCGACACCACCGACTGCTGCGACAACTATACGACAACCGGAAACAACTACAAACGGTGATTCCGAACCCGCGACAACAGTAGCAAGTGTTACTGAAAAAGAAACGGTTACAACAACAGTACAACCTGAAATAACAACCAAAGGAAACCAATTAAAATCTGGGGGTGAAGATAAACAGGATGTAAGGAGTTATAGAAATGAAATAACAAACAGCAAATTATTGGATATATTAGGATATAGTGTTTAATCAATAATGAATATAGTGGTAATATATACGTTTAATTTAACTTTTAAAATATAACTATAATAATCACGTTTTTGTATAACTGTTTTTTTTAAGTTTTGAGTACAGCTTATATAGTTACATATATCTGTATTTTCGTAAATATATATTTTTTCCAATTATAGAATTGGTTAAACTTTTGATGAATTGTGAGTTTATATTATTCAGAAGTAAATTCCGGGAATTTTTTTATATCTTATCGTTGATATTGCTGTGATGTTATAAAATGTTTTGCAATATGAATCTTATCAATCAGAAATATTTGAAATTTTCTTATGTGTCACTTTGACGTATTTTATTAACAATTGTTTTGTGTGTTTTAAATTAAATTTTAATAAAAAAGAAGACATGTTTTATTCAAACGTAAAAAGTATGTGATCTTGTAGTATGTGAAGTATCTATCTATCTGTACATATGATAAAATTGGTCTGTTTGTAATATCAAAAGAAAAATTCCAGATGTCGTGAAGATGATGTATTTGCGTTGCTGATAACGAAAATCGCATTTAAACATTTTTTATCTGTCTGCCTGTCTGTCCGCAAGCCGCATTTGTTTCGAGTAAACTCCGAAACGGCTGGACGAAAGTGTAGCTGACATAGACGGGCATATATATATTTTTTATCTTAATATTGCGTGGACGAAGTCGCGGGCAACAGCTAGTATAAGATAAATAAACCAAGAAGTACGCGTTAATCAAAATATGCTAGAAGGCCATTTTCTCTTAACTAACATCGAGTATGTTTTTGCATATATAGTAAGGAATATTATCCGCAATAACGATAGTCGGCTAATGACTAAAGTTTTCATTGTTAGCAACTTTGTACATGCGAAATCACCATAGAAATTATGCTACTTACTATAACCGATAGGTAATTATTAAATCCCATAAAGTTTTATTTTGTTTGTGATATATTATTATAATTAAAAAATACAAAGTTGTTATCGACATCATTTCCGGCGTACTAATGCATGGGTATTGGCGAAAAACAAATGGATACGGTTGTTGTATTGACTTTTACTATAAAAGTCCAGGTTGATAGCAATGTGCAAGATTTGCATATTTTACAAGTGCAACACCTTCTTGGTGATGGTTTTGCATATCATTATAATTATTGTCCAGTCCAGTGAGCACAGTATAGTTTAAACTCAAAGTATTTGTCACAGTATCAGCGGTAGATTACAATTTATTGACACTGTATTTATAACTACGAAGATATGTACATGATTTAAAAAGTTTTGTATGTATCGATAATAGTATTTAGTTGTTCTAAATTGTAATAAATGTACCCATTAATTGATAAACTTAGGGCCTGTCTCACCAAATTGTCTGATAATAATCGAACGTGTAAAATATGTGATGGAAATATCGGATTTTGTTACCTTATCTGACAGTGACGACATTTAAGCTATCTGAGCCTCTATCAGCCCGTGGTGGGACAGGCCCTTAATGTATGACTGATGTCCAAAAACAAATAACAATAGCCTTTATCTAAATTTTTCAATACTGTTTGAGTTAATTTCAAGGACTTCGAATATTATTTGAATATCTTTAGATATCAGAATCAATAACAAAATTAATAGGTTATTTTTAAAAAAATGTTAAAACCGTACAAAACGTTTAGATGGATGGAAGTTTGTGAGAGTTTGTAGCCTAAGCTGCCGAACGGTTTTCGATGATTTTTGGCATAGATGTACAGGATAGTCTGGAAGAACATGTAAGCTATCTACTTTTTTTAAATCCATCGCAGGCGAAAGCTAATTTAAAGTTAAAATCAATTTTCCGTGTCAGATTTTTTAATTATTTATTATCGTACTATTATTACTGCAGCTTACCACAAGTTTTTACAAAGTAAATAAGTTGTGTAAACAAGTTGTTAAGAAACTGAAAGTATGAAATATCGTATACGATTTTTTTTAAAGGTAAGGTGTTCAAAGCAAGTCATTAATCAAATAGCTTACAAGAGGGTACACAAATTTCGGTCGTTAGCCGTACCATATTGTAACACGGACAGCCCTAAAACGTTTACCTATACTTCAAGTTGTAACTCGAGAACTTAAATCATTTTAAGTCTCACTTTATAAAAAGAATGATTGTAAATACTGTATTTAATACTCAAAAGACAGGATTTCACATATCTTTGTTAAAAACTATTTTCGTCCGAGACTCCGTCCGCGCGAAATTAAAAAAAAGCAAAAGAAACCTATATGTTCTTACAGACTATCCTTTACATCTATGCCAAATTTTATCAAGATCCGTGCAGCCGTTTTGGCTACAAACTCTAACAAACATCCATCCATCCAACCTTTCGCAATTAGAATATTAGTAAGATGTTTTTATTTTTTGTAAAACTGTCTAATCTAAGATTTTTTTGCGTGATATATTAGGCCTCCGCAAGCTGTACGATTTAAAAAAAACTTGACAACAGAGGGAAAGAACAATCATCCAACAAGACCTTTCTTTAGAATAGAGACAAGAATGTTACATTCCCCTTTGTAAAGAAGTCTAAACACCCTTTGTTTTTAGAAATAGAGCACAGTTGGTAGAAACAAAACACATTCATGCAAAAGGCGTAAGGTTTAAACGTTTGAGCGGTAACCTTTTCATGCTACGGGGTACGTAGACGTCTACGTTTGTCTGTGTGCTACGGACCTTTGGCGCTACGTCGCTACAGCCAGTGTGCTACGAACCGCGCTACGGGTTAGACCTACGTCTCCCGTTTTGATAGATACATTCGTGAGTGTTGGCATTGTGAATGGAATCATTGATTTGAATAAAAAAATCATCCTGTGAATAGATTATATTTCATTAAAAAATGCAGTAACTGCTTTTTTTTGAAGATTGCAAGATTTTTACGTTTTTTAAAGGATTGTTTCTTTGTAGTGTAGTTTTAATGTTAAAATAATAATTTACCAGTGAAAATGTAATGAAATTTCTCTTTATATGTAGATATGCAAAATAGGTATGTTCCTTTTTTCGTATATAATATATACATTTAAGGTAAAGTAAAAAGAATACATTACAGACTTGAATATTAAAATAATGTAGAATGTTAAAAAAATATTTTCATAATGCAAGGAAATTTAATTATTAGATATTAATAGTTATTGGTAATACAAAATCGCCAATTTTTAGATACTGCAATATTATTGTAGCCTCAAAAAGGAGATATTTTTACTATTGAGTTAAATTTGGAATGCTATAAATTATTATATTAATTCTAAAGATATAACATTTCTAATTGATATTCTTTCTATATACCTAATTATTTAATTAACGATATCTCTGGAATCAAAATTAATTGTCTGAAAACAAAAGCATAGCAATATTGCGAAATCCTCATTCGATATATGATTCATAAAATAATTTTAAGTATTTATGATTTCACTTTGATGATTCACAGTACGAGTAGAATACGTCAGGAATCCTTTATCTTAACATTTTAATAATTAATAGCAATGTCACTTGATAAAGTAATTACTGTATTGAATGACTGGAGATTTTGATTTTTTTTTTTGAAAATTACCGTCTCTTGTTTATAGATCAACAATGGAATTAGAATCAAGGGTAGGCAGATTTGAAATAAGAAATAATTTAAATATAGTTTAAACCTGTTAGTGATGTTAACGTACTTGGTGTTATGATTTAACAATGCAGTGTTTTGAGTGATTGTATTACAATATTCATCGGAATGAGGACCGGAAAATCTTGCTTTTGGACCATGCTGCAAGCGTTGGCTTTTCTACCAAGTATGGCTTTAAAAGGTAAGCTAAATATTAATTATGTAAATAGTTACGAGTATATAGTTATATGGAAGTTTGATATCGTTAAAATAATAATGAGATTGATATCCGGTACCTACGAAAGTTTAAAGATATCTAGTAGTATTTAAGTTGTTAATATCTCAATAAGAGTCGCATGGCCATTTAGGGTGTCCCTTAGTGTAGATTAGATATAAGAAATCTATTCTAAGAGACTGCTAAAGTCGACTGCTAGAGGGTATCAGTTAACTTAGTCATAAGTATTCTACTATAGTGACAAATGAAATTAACCAAATAAGTAGTGAATCAAAGAGGTAGGATATTCTTGAGTTGCTTCTTTAAAAAAAAACACTTTTAGATTGTGTAATTTTTTTAACTTCGGCATTGCAAAAAATAATATAATAGTTTAAAATTAAATCTGTTTAATTTTTTGTTCTTTCATGTTAAAAATTTAATAAAACCGTATAAATCCTATACTGCAGTTACTATTATAAATTCTGTTATAAAAAGAACAGATTAAAAATGCAATAATATTTTTATTTATTTTAACCATCATTTATAACTATTTAAAAGCATATTCAATTAAAAAGTTTTATCAAAACATCTGTTAACACAATATTTTTATTTAAAAGCTCACTTTGAACTTTTTTGTACGAATTTTTTCAACATGAACTTTGTCAAAAGTTGCAGTATTTTTCAGTTGGTGGAAAGTTAAAATAACTATTTTATTTTCGGACTAAACGACTACGAGTCAAAGCTTTTAAAACTGTTTGGGAAACGAGTAATGTTACCGATAACTCAAAGGGCGAATTTCACTACTTTGTTAATTAATTTAGTGGTTGCTTTTGACTTTGTTGGCAACAAATTTTAATTAGTCGATTAATTATTATCTTACTTATATTATAAATGTGAAAGTTTAGATGGACTGATGCTTGTTAGAGTTTGTAGCATAAAATGCTGAACGAATCTCGGTGAAACTTAGCATAGATGTAGAGAATAGTCTGAAAGAACACACTTTTTTTAATTCAAACGGAATCGCGGGCGTAAGCTAATTTTTATATTGCTAATTCTTGTCCATGGTTTTTCTAGTATTTCAGTACCAGTGATTCTAATATAACTAATATTATGCCAAAGCTTGGATATATGTTACTCCGTATATCCAGACTAAACAGATCTCGGTGATTTGGAACAAATGCAGAACTTAGTCTAGAAGAACTCATGGGGTATTAAGTTCTTTTTAACCCGCGAGAACTCAGTCTCAAGCAAAAGCTATTTACTAAATAAATCGTTTATAACCAGTTGGTGTGCACGTGGTATAAATCCTAGATATTAGCATACCGTGACAGGTGCGAGTCGACTCCATTGCCCTCGCGACACTGCCTTTTTTATACCACTGTTGGTTTATCGCCGCTTTAGGACGGTAATGGCTATTGTATTTCGGGAGCATCATAATTGCGAGAACGATCTCATAAAAATGTTACAGTTTTATTAAGTAAGTTATTTTTATTTTAAAACTAGCTTTCGCTCGCGACGCTGTCAGCGTGGAATAAAAAAAAAACTAAGTTGTTTATGTGTTCTTCCAGACCATACTCTACATCTTTGCCAAATTTCATAGAGATCCGTTCACTCGTTCAGGCTACAAACTCTAACAAACATCCATCCATCCAAACTTTCGCATTTATACTACTCATATTAGTATTAACCATCAGCTCTAACTTCGCTTGTTTGACGTTTACTTAACAATTCATGGTTACTTAATCGTATCGTCTCTATATATATCTATATCTAATGGCAAAATAATTATTGAAATGAGTTCAATATTTTCGGAGCCTATTCAACGCAAAAAATCAAAAATTACCTTTTTATAATATTAGTATAGATATAGATAAGTTAGTAGTTTATTTAGCAATGAATCAAGGAATTTTATTTCCTGTCAATTTAAGTGAAATTTTGATGTGTTCCTTCCAATGCAATAAGGTCGAAAATTTGTCGTATCAACATATCTATGGGCTAAATTATAGCTCTTATGGTCACTGCTATATGATATTCGAATCTAAGTGTGGAACGAAGTTATTTTCTTTACTGCTATATTGTTTCTTATGTAAAATTCAGTGATTTTATAGTTATTACGTAAACGGTTTCTTGCTCCTCCCAATTAAACTGTGGGTTACCATTTAAAATGTCAATACAAAATGTATTGTTTTAGTTTTTTATAAAAAGAGGGACAATAGGTGCATTTTTCTATGAATGCCTTAACTTTCACCTAAGTAAACTTTCGGTTATAGTAACAAATACTGTAAAAATTTTTTACAATAGCGTTCGATGGATTACGTTCACACCTGACATTTTGCGGCCTATTAGTGAAACACAAATAAGGCTTAGTTATGTTTGTATACCTTTCGAATAAAACCTGACCTTTCCGAAATGTCAGGAAGGATATTTGATATTTGTATTATAGAATAAACAGTACCTTTTGCCCGCGACTTTGCGCATGAAAAAGGGTTAAATGTATTGTTGTCGCCATTTATGACTAGCTGTTGCTTGCGACTTCGTCCAGATGAAATTAAAAAATATAGCCTATGTTACTCACTGATAACGTAGCTTAATGGTGTAAGAATGTTTAAAATCGTTCCAGTAATTTTCGAGTTATTTTAATACATAAATACAAATCTTTCCCCTTTGTAATATTAGTATATATGTATCAAAAATGCATGAAGTAAGCCAATGGATACGGTTGTTGTATTGACTTTACTACAAAAGTCTATGTTGATAGCAATGACATAATTGAATTTCTCACAAGTATAGTGGCAACATCTCTCTTGCTGATGATTGTTTTGCATATTATTATAGTTATTGTCCAGTATAGAAAGTACAATATAGTTTAAAGTCAAGGTATTTGCTGTAGTATCAGCGGTATATTACAGTATTTGAAATGTTCTATATCTGTATCAAATTACGGAGTTGCGGAATCGAGTAGGTATATGCGACATATTCAATAATATTTGGGCGATTTTTAAATCTCAGTCCTTCAATCCACGTTGTGTGTGAGTAGGTAGACTTTATGTGTTTTTAATTAAGTGTTTGTAAAAGCTACTTATTCTAAGAGAAAGGATAAGAAAAATGAAGGTATTTAACATTTCCTTTTATTACAGATTCACAAACAACAACTAAGAGAGTAATAGAAGAACCAGAGTTTGCGAGACCGATTGGTAACCACACATTCTTCTTGGGCCGGGAAGCTGTCATTGGTTGTGCTGTCAGCAATCTAGGAAAACATAAAGTAAGATATTTTGTAACCATCTTACTAATATTATAAGCTAAGTTTAGATGGATGGATGTTTGTTAGAGTTTATAGCCTGCTGCTGAACTGATCTCGATTGAATTTGGCATAGATGTAGACGATAGTATGGAATAACACATAGGCTATACTTTAGTTAATTTTAATTCCACGCAGAAGAAGTCGCGGGCGAAAGCTAGTATAAACACGAAATTAATGCCTCATTTAAGTTTTATGTAAGATAAGAATTAAGAATGAAGTTTTATAGTTCAACATTACAGTATGTTGATTGTGAAACTTTGAACACTTCAGTTGATCAATAGATGTCGCTAGTTCACGAGATGACCCGAACTTAGTCCAGCAGTTGCGGGGAATTAATTGAGACTCATTAGCTTTATTACCATCCTAACAAGTAACTGTAATGAACGTGACCTTATTTACCTCTTGACAGCAAATATACTTTATTATATCTTATCTCTTCTTTGTTAACAACCATTCTAAAAGTTCAGGCTTAGACATCTTCAATTCCACACCTAATTCTGTAAGGCAGGCTTTCTATAGAAACTCCTTCATTAAAAATAAATTATAATGTATTGAACTAATCTAAATTAATTTCTTCTTTTTATTGTAATTCGTTTTTTTTTTTTTTTTTTTTTTGTATTTCGTATTTTATTTTCTGTATTGTTTAACTTTCTGGTTTTCTATTGTTTATCCGCGCATTAACACTTTTGTAAAATACTTCTATTAGTGGAGACCTGTTATTGGCTGTACACTGTAACTACCACTATACCTACTTTGTTGTAATAGCTGTTGGTCTTCCATGAAAATAAATAAATAAATAAATAATAAATAAATAAATAAATCTTACTTCTTACTAATATTATAAATGTGGTGGATGGATGGATGGATGGATGTTTGTTAGAGTTTGTTGCCTAAACGGCAGATCGTTTTTCGATGAAATTAGGCATAGATGTAGAAGATAATCTGGAAGAATACATAGGCTATTCACTTTTGTTTTTTTTCAATTCCACGCGGACGGAGTCGCGGGCGAAAGCTAGTTGTTAATATATGTAAAATAGTTTGTGTGTACAGTTAATGAAGAATTTAGTATTAGGACAAATAGGCTTTAACAACACAAATAATGTTAAAGGTTACCATACGCAACTACAAGCAATCAGTACTAATAGCTTCAAGTGTTTGAATTTACGCAGCAGTTAAGGTTCGCCATACACGAACCGTAGTTCGTAGTCTCATTTAAAATATTTTGTTATCAACTATTATAAGCTGTCCGTGTATTACAAACCTTAGGAATAGAAAATATACAGAACAATGGGAACTAATCGAAAAACAGAAACAAAAGAAAATCATAACGTAAAAGAAAAACAAAAGAGGACAGAACGAGCAAATGCACGGCCTCACTTTACCCCATAGTGAAGATAACAAGTACATTTTAAGTAATTACCTACGGAAAATACAGCTATATTAATACACCTGTTGTAATATCGCAATATACATCAAAAAACACAAAACATGTTTCTTTGAGACAGAAACTAGGACTGTTTTCTAATTTTTGAGTGTTCTATACTGCGTTTATAAAAGTCACCTTTGAGACTTCAATTAAATAATTATATTGGGTCAACATTCAGTTCAGTTTTTGCTTGTATCCCTTAAAATATTATTAATATTATTTTTATTAGATGACTAGATGTTGCTCGCGACTTCGACTGTGTGAAATTAAAAAGATTACTTTTACTTTTTAAAGACATAGCCTATGTTACTCACTGATAACGTAGCTTTTTAATGGTGATAGATTTTTTGAAATCGGCCCGGTAGTTTTTGAGTTATTCCAATAGATACAAAAATATAAACATTTCCAGATAGATATAGATATCGGATTTGTAATCTTCGACGCATAAAGATACGGTCTAATTTTGAATGTCTATTAAATATCAGTTTAAAAACAAAAGACTGTAAGTGTAACAAAGAACCTAAGATCTATGGCTACAAAGGTAAAAGATAACTGAAGAAAGTATGAATGGATTGTGTGAAAGAGGATATGCTTAAGAAGGCAGTAAATTCAGATATAATAGCTGATAGAGATGGAAAAGCAATACTTACAATGCTGATTTTATAGAGACAAAGTCAGGTTGATAATGATTATGCAAGCGTCAAAGTTCCAGATAGTTTTAAGAATCTTGTTTCATATTTACCTTGTTCTCAGGTGGGTTGGCTTCGTGCGGAGGATCAGACTGTGCTGACGATGCATGAACGTGCAGTTCTCGGGGCGAGGTATTCCGTTAATATGGACGCTCCGCATACTTGGCAGTTGCGTATACGCCCTCTAAGGGCGGAGGACCGCGGTTGTTATATGTGCCAGATAAACACACAGCCAACTATGATCTGGCAGATTGGATGTATAGATGTATACGGTAAGTTAAATATTTATTTAAACTAGAGATAACCTAACTAAAGTATGTTGGATTTATCGTTCAATGTCTACGATAATCTTACTAGTATTATAAATGCGAAAATTTAGATGAATGTTTGTTAGTTTGTAGGTTAAACTGCTAAACAGATCTCGATTAAATTTGGCATAGATGTAGAGGATAGTCTGGAAGAACACATAGGCTACTTACTTTTGTTTTTTAATTACACGGACGGAGTCGTGGGTGAAAGCTAGTAATTTCAATAAAGCAACTACAATAATTTTTTTCGTGATCTTTTTTATTATTTGAATTAGAATTAACTATTCATTAAGTGTAAATATTACTTCTAATAATTAAGATCATTACCAACATTTCTAGTACATATCAAATATCGAATTGCGAAATGTTTTTTCTTTATAAATATCTAAAAAAACAAAGTGAAGGGTACGGTTGAAATGTAGCTGAATGGAAGTGGATTAAAAAGGCGCGTATCTTTGGCGTGCACTCATATATTTTCAATATCGTCGCCGCGCCCTGCCCGGTCTACTTCTAGGCCAGGTGAGACAAGGCTGATCGATCGACGAAACATAAGGAAACGCTTCTATTTTAAAATACAAAACAAGTTTCACTTTAGTTAAGTTCCGTGTTCTACACCAATTGCTTTGGTGTAGATTGTCCATTGTACACTAAGTGTTTATTTAACAATATAATGGAGTACCTAATAAGGCGGTTTTTTTTATTTATTTATACAAAATACAATATTACAGTTATATAATTTTACAAATACATTTCACATAATTTTTTTTTCAATTTTAATTTTTTGTTCAAGTATGCGTCTTATGACTGAACGCTGGCACATACAGTCGGGGAAACTGGCGTTCCACATAAAAGCTACAATTGTTAGAACAACTCTACGTAATATTGTTTCACTGTGCTCGCGTACAAACCAATAATATGGTTTTTGCGGGGCTATATTTGTCTAAATTGTCTTTGTGTAAAATTTCAATAAATAAAAAAATGAAACTAGTCGCGGGACAAAAACAAACACAACGCTTATTTGTCTGCACGAAAAATGCAATCAACAAGGCAATTTATCCTAAAGTGAAACACCTCGGATTTCCGCGACTGTACCTACGGAAAATCATGATTCACTGTCACGTTCCCCTTGAGCAGAGCGTGCGAGCGAGAGAGCGGATCAAGCGATAGAGAGGCACACAGCATTACGTTCGTCTTGTGACGTCATCACATAAAATTAGTGATTATCATGATTTTAAAGGTAGACTTAGAAAGAATTGGATTGATTGTGTTAAAGGAGACATGATCAAGGAGTGTTGACTGATATAACGGATGATAGAGTTATTAAAGAAAGATGATGATATATCCAGTACAAAAATATATTGCTATTTTATTATAGTTAAAGAGAATGAAAATGTCATATCCAACAAATACGCAAGAATGAAAGAAATATATTATCTGTCATTTAATTTGCGCCTAACTGAGCACACCTTTTGAATATTAGGTAAGAGTTTGGTAATATCCTTGGCGACGTTTGCATGTGACAGCGACGTGGAGATTTCTTTTTCAATTTGGAACTTGTACCTCAGTTTATTGACTCGAGATGTCGTTGAGTTCAACTGAACTGACTTTAAGTTCCGATGGGTTGGAATTCCGCGAGTGCTTTAAAATAATTGCTAAAGCGTAGTTAAAATTGATATACATTTTGTATCTTTACTATAATAAAAATAAATTTAGGATTATTTTAAAGTTAAAAATTAGCTTTGAAATAATTATCTTCAGCTCATATATACGGCTATTATACCAGTCAATATTCTTAAATAATTAAAAAAAAACTTCTGTTAAAGAAAAAACTAAGATAAAATTTTATCGACATTTATTCCATCACTAGATATTTTCCATTAAAGTATAATTAGTGTATGCTTTCAATAGAAAACTATATAAAAGTGATTCCTTTATTGTCTCGACTACAATGAATATAGAGCTATAATTATTCTTAAGAATCAAGGTGACATTAGAATTTTCTAGAACATTCAACAATAATGTCATTGTCATTCAACAATGACATAAATATACGTACATACCTTTACAAAACATACATTTACATACATTTATACACCCACACAAGCATTCACAGGTCCATACACACAAACTATTATTATTATTAGGGTGAATCGGCACTTATTGAGCTAGCGCGCTCTATCCTTCGGCAGCGTCTTCACTTAACTTAGGTGGAGTCGAGGTCAAGCGCTGGTTTATATACGTTAAAAAAAAACACACACAAGCATCCATGCACATTCATGTGAATACAAACATTTTAGTCCCACCCCATTCCCTTTGCACCCTTTTCTTAAGAGGAAAGGATGGGAAGGAAAAGTGGATTTGACGGTGGAGGGGACGCATAGGAAGGGAAACTGTCCTCTTTATGTGCGTCTCCTCCTCCGTCAATTAAAGGTAGGCAACGCATCTGCAATTGCGGATGTCTATGGGCAGCGGTCGCTTTCCATTTCGGTAGATTCAGGTGGCCGCTTGCTCGTTTGCCACCTTATATTATAAAAAAAAAAAAAACACACACACAATACACCAAATAGCTAATAATAAAATATTTATCTTTATATGTATATCTCCCATCTTATTTTGTAACAATGTATATTAAATTGCGCAAGACAATCGTTAAAAGAAGGCCCTGCCTCCTGAAACACAGTTATTACTAGCTCAGGATACAGAGTCCCACTGATTGTACAAAACTGTTTTGGATCAATGGAGTTTTTTTTTAATTTTTTTTTTAATGAAACTCAGACAATGGTTTTGTTTAATCAAAACTTTAAAACCATCCAATCATTTTAACGGTTCTTTAATAACGACTAAATTATTGAAAAAAAAAGATTTTTTTTTAACTTAAATAAACCAGCGCTTGACCACGACTCCACTAAGCTAAGTGAAGACGCGGCCGAAGGATAGAGCGCGCTAGCTCAATAAGTGCCGATTGTATAACTAATCACAGTATATTCTGGAGAAGAATACGAACTGAAAGAAAAATCGATAATATAAATGTACATATAAACTCAACGGACTTAGTAGTCGCTAATAAACTATTCGAAATTGGTCAATAACTACTGAAATTATAGCGCAAAAGAAAAGTCAAAGTAATTCAGTCGACCGGCCTCACAAATTTTGCATTCCGACCTCAGAACGCGGAAAGTTTTGCAATTTACTTTTATTTGTATTCACGATTTGCATGAGTCCCGCAAGAAGTCGCGGTTCCTTTTCCAATTTCCAACTTATTCTATATTCGGGCGACGCGCGACTGCGGCGACGTTTCGATCGGCTCACTTTGTTATTTGTTATTTTATTACCCTTTTAATTTATGATTATAATCGATTAAAAAACAATGCTTAACATCGATTGGAAGATCACTTTGATTACTTTGTAATAAGGAATACCAAATTTTTTCGAGAACTGAATGTTAAGACTGACTGACTTGAAGGGTATGTTACACCTTGTAACATTACACTTTGTAACATCGGTTAGTAAACATTTAGATTATTTTAGATCAGATTTTCGCTTGCTATTGTTGAGATCGATTTTTAAAGCAAATAGATTGTAAATTATAATATTATCAAAATATATAATAAATTACATGAAAAGTAGTTCAAGATAGACTCAAGTTCAAAGTCGTAAAATTTCCATTATTCATGTATTATTACGTATTTCATATGATATTTTAATCAAATAACTTTGATAAGAGAGTGTTAATAATGTACTGCTATGTACGAGTATGTACTATTTTAAGAACGTGTCTTTAAATGTATTTTTACATTTAACAATTCCATCACCAGCTCACTATACGTCCCCACCGAGGGGCTCGGAGCCTACCCTAATAAGGGGTGACTAGGCCATAGTCAACCACGCTGGCCCACTGCGGGTTGGTTCACTTCACACATATCTTTGAATTTCTTCGCCGATATGTGAAGGTTGCATCACGATGTTTTCCTTCACCGTAAGAACGTCGGGTAAATTATGTACATATGAAAATTCAAAAAATCGAAAATCACATTGGTACATGGCGGGATTCGAACCCAAGACCTGTAGATTACAAGTCAAGTGCTTAAACCACTGAGCCACCGACGCTTTACAATAATGAGTGTTAAATATGAATTCCATTAATAGCATTACAATCTACAGAAAATCTGATGTTAATAAAATTAAAGTAGTCCGTAAACAAACAATAAATGGAGTAGCATTAAAACAAACGGCTGTTTACAGCGCTCTCAAATTAATTCGTGCCTCTATTTAAACAAAATAGGCTTTGTTTTAATTGATGTTCTTTAACGAGCGAGCTACTAATTAGTAGGAAGGAATGTCGAGCTTTGTTATTGGGACAAATAAGTCTGTTTCATATTTCAATTACAAAATAAAATGCATGACTAAGTTAGGGTGTGCACGGCTATAGCATTACCGCCCTGGGCGAAGTTTCTACGGCGATCTCTTTTTACCATGCATTTGTAGACAAAAAGGGCGTCACTTTTTGATCCTGGGCGGTCACCCAACTGCGCCACTATTCATAAATTACCAGAATTAATAAATTTGTAAAATCGTGTTTTTTAATCTATTTCAATATAACAAATTGTTACAGTTGGTTTCCATTGTTATATATTTAACTGTTCTAAGTATTCTCAGAGTCTTCGAAAAATCTGATCTATCATTTATAGTCGTCTAGTTCCATATAGTATTTAGTTAAAACTAGGTAGGGAGAAACAGCAACTATTATTTTTATCTAATTACTTTCACATTTTATAAAACCAACACAACTTTTTTTTTGTAAATCACACATCTTTTGTTGCAGTACCTCCGGATATAATAAGCGATGATACGTCATCAGACGTGTCGGTACAAGAACTGGAGAACGCTACATTGACTTGTAAGGCTACAGGCCACCCACCACCGAAGATCACCTGGCGAAGAGAAGACCATGAACCGATACTGCTCAAGAAACCACAGACTAGAGAATTCGAAAAGGGTAAACTCTACTAATCTAATACTCTAAAATATCTCGATAATGTTTTGTCTTATTTAAAACCATTTCGTCAACCATTAAAATCTTAGACGGTGTTTGAAATATGTTTTAAAATACGCATATTACAACCGTTTTATACCATGACTAGTGCTCAGCACTGTTTTTGACTAATCCTGCGTATTCTGAAACACGATCTTGATCTTGACTCGTCTTACTAATATTGTTAATGGGAACGTTTAGATGGATGGATGTTTGTTGCCCAATCATCTAAACGGATCTCGATTAAAAATCGGCATAGATGTAAAGGATAGTCTGGAAGAACACATTCGCTACTTGCTTTTTTTTTTAATTCCGTAACGGAGTCGCGGGCAAAATCTAGTGGTATTTATTGTTGAAAAAAGTACTCAATTTACCTCGATGTTTTGTTTAGCAATGTAATAAACACCTGTGAATTTTTACATTGAGATGTTTAACATATCCCACAAGTTTCTATCGCGAGTTAATCTATCGATCCTTGGAACTTGTCTGTACGATGCGGAGTTCGTTAACAATAAAATAAGAGGAAATCTCCCGGCATTTCCAATTGAATAGCGATCCGGTACGTCACTGCATTGGAACAGATAGAGGTTTTTTATAAAACTCTGAAGTTAGCTCTGGAATTTTGTTGAATATTTATGTATTACTTTTGTTGGAAACAATACAATATTGACGAAAGTATTAGCAATGAATATTTAGGTTTTAAGAATACATAAACTATTAATTTTTATTTTCTAGTTCGGTAAGTTGGGTTTAATTATTTTTTAATTACAAGTTATTTTACTTATATGCACTAAGTGCCTTTAAGTATTATCAGTAAAGATTTAGTAGAGAAATTAGAGGAAGAGGAAGACCGAAGAAAGTATGGATGGATTGTGTAAAAGAGGATATGCTTAAGAAAGGAGTGGTTTCAGATATGACGGCTGATAGAGATGTATGGAAGAGCAACACCTACTGTGCCGACCCTCCATAAGGGATAAGGGCAAGTTGATGATGATGATTTAGTAGAGAAATTAAGGGCATCCCTTAAAGACCAATTATGGACTCAGTTGTGGACACATTTGCAACATTGTTTAACTAAAATTAATATTATTTATTCATTCTTGTTTAGTTTTAAATTGAACCTCAGAATCCTTGAAATTCAAAACTGTAATATAAATATTGAAAAATATTCAAAGCCAGTTATCACGAATATTTGTACGAAATAGTTTCACAATGTTGGCAGGCGCTCCGTATGTAGGACACAGGTGTGCAGCCAAATTGCTCTCCGGGAAGCCGAAATGTTCCTTACTTTTTTCTTAACACACGAACTATTTCAGACTTAAATGCAGTACAAGACTTGTACGTTTAAATTAAAGTTTTCATGTTAGAATTCTAACAGTAACTACAATTCTTATGAGGCTTTACAAAATAAAAAGATGGTAAATGTAATTAGAGGTTATAAATTAACTTTGTACGTTTAACCCAAACTAACTTAACATCTAATAGGTTGCACTTTGAGTTACTTTTTCTTTATTAACGTGTACTCTTACAGAATATTTCTCACGCCAAATCCAGACTTATTAAGACTTTCTACGTTGCTGTTAAAGTGCTGGCAGTTGATCATAAATATTTGTTATATCTTTTTAAATATGGTTAGAAATGTTTAGGACGAGTTCATATGAGCCCACGGTTATACGCGGATTACTTTACCTTTACAGTACAAGATAAATGAAATAATTATTTACGTCGAGATTGACACTCTATCTGCAGGTCGTGTATATGATGCTAAAGTCGACTACATATTTAGTTTTAACTTCACTCAAGTACTGAAAACTGTGTAGTTTATAAGTTAGAGATTGTACTTTACCTGAACATTGCGAATGTGCAGTTAATACTGTGCAGTTTTAACTGAAGATGTGTGACCTTTTTCTGAGATGTTTTAATGTATATTTAATTGCAGTGGAGAGTTACGTGGGCAGTTCGTTGCCTTTGTTACGAGTTGATAGACGACAAATGGGTACCTTTCTTTGCATCGCCTCAAACGACGTCCCACCCGCTGTCAGCAAGAGGATAACGCTACTTGTTAATTGTAAGTTAATCTATTTACTGTCATTGTCTTGTGTAAACTTGAGACAACACTGGAATTTCAACAGTGAAAACTGTCTGTTTTGTTAATAAATATTTATTTAGAAAAAAAAATGGGCTGATTTTAAAAATTCTTTCACCATTAGAAATATAATTTATTTGTGAGTAACATAGGCTATATTTTTTATTTCACGAGGACGAAGTCGCGAGTAACACGAACTTGCCCTTATCCCTTACTGAGGGTCGCCATAGTATGTGCTGCTCTTCCATACATCTCTATCAGCCGTCATATCTGAATCCACTCCTTTCTTAAGTATATCCTCTTTCACACAATCCATCCATACTTTCTTCGGTCTTCCTCTACCTTTGTAGCCATCCACATTCAATCTTAACACTTTCTAGTTTATGTCCCCATCGTCTCGTCGCATAGCTATTAATATGTAATGTGATATTAATATAATTCGTCATTTTAGTTGCACCGACAGTGAAGGTACCTAATCAGTTGCTAGGCGCGCCATTAGGCACGGACGTCAAACTCAAGTGCTACGTGGAAGCCTATCCTAATACTATTAACTACTGGATTAAGAACAGAGGAGAGATGCTTTTAGATGGGTATGACGTCATTTATTTTTGACAATGTCATTTTTTGACCATAAGATAGGAATAATGGGTTTCACAGTACAGTTAGCTTCGTAAATATGTACACTTAAATGTATACATGTTTATGCAGCTGACTGTACTTATCCGCGTGTTTTATTTTACTGTTTTACTATTATATTATAAATGCGAAAGTTTAAGTGGATGGATGTTTGTAAGACTTTGTAGCCTAAATTGCTGAAAGGATCTTGATAAAATTTTGCATAGATGTAGAACATAGCCAGGGAGAATACATAGGCTACTAATTCAGTTTTTATTTTTAATACCGCGTCGACGGAATCGCGGGCGAAAACTAGTATTACATACGCGAAAATTTAGATTGTAGTATTCGTATTTTGAAGTGTAGTAGTATTATATTATAGTTAGTCAGGTTTTTAATACTTGAGCTCTCTTTAAATTTTTCAACATTTATTTTAATATGTCAGTTATCTTTACTATATTTTTTCCAGTCCAAAGTATACGATAAGGGAAGAGAAAACATCGTACAAAGTATCGATGTGGCTCACAATAAAGCAGTTCTCAAAAAGTGATATCGGCACATACAATTGTATCAGTACTAACTCATTAGGGAAAAGCGAAGGAACACTTCGTTTATACGGTAAGATATGTTCCTATTTATAGTCGAGTCCACAAGTTCCACGAATCACGTAAACCGACTCTTTTTACCTTGTTACGTCTTTCGTGGAAATAGTTAATGGAGTAGAAAAATTTGTATGCAAAGCTAGAAGGCAAATATCATCAAACAAAAAAGGGCCAAAAGTTACTTAAAAACATCGATCAAAGTGAATCGATATGGACTTCAAACATATGACAATCAATCGTTATGAAAAATCCTTATCCTCCTGTTTGAAAAGAAAAACGGTTCATTGACGCAACGTTTATCTATAATATGATCAATTGACATTACTATAAAAATAACGACAATGGAAGCCCACGATATTAACAATTGTTTTTCTTTTAGAAATAAAACTGAATTCTCCGTCTGAAGACTTTAATAATCAGATTAGTGTTGCTGGAGGTGAGTTGAATACTAAATTTCATTTGATATGGTGAATTAATTGACAAGAACGTCTCTATTTCATACATTAACTACTCTATTAGTGTCATAAGAATAGATTTAGTCCTTCTGGATCGTTCGATCTTCCTACATTAAGTCGTCACTCTCTTCTCTTCCCTTCTTAATCATGTCACCTTTCCCGCAAACCATTCGTTGCTCTGCCTTTACTACCAATGTACCATACCTTTTCTTGTGTTCGCATTTTGCAAGGTTTTCAAATGGTCGTAGCTGGAAGCTGACAGACGAATTGACGTGAAATTATATAATAAGATGTCGTAAGCCTTACTGCGTGCCGTGTCTGTGGATTTTATAGTATCAACAAGTCTCACTGAATATTATAAATGCGAAAGTTTAGATGGATGGATGTTTGTTAGAGTTTGTAGCATAAACGGCTGAACGGATTTCGATGAAATTTGGCATAGACGTAGAGGTTAGTCTGAAAGAACATATAGGATACTCACTTGTTTTTTTTATTACACCCGAACGGAGTCGCTGGCGAAAGCTGGTATATTAATATTTCTTTTTCCACAGGTCTTACTGAAGTGGCCAAAGCGATGTCCGAAGATCAATCAAGTAAACCATTATTAACAATATGCTGTTTAGTGCTGTCATATATGTTTATGTAGATGTTAAAACATTGAAATCCAATTGTAAATAGATGCATTTATGCTTTACCGTAATACGAGTTTTGTAAATAATTGTTAACAAATGAAACAATACAACGATCATTGTTATGTTGAAAACGTAAAGTATAATCCGACTCTTGCTTAGAAACGCCAAATTCCAAAGAGTATTAATACATTTCGAAATGTCGCTCGATTATAAGACTGTTTAAAACAAATAAAAGGTAAATTAACTGAAGTTTGTATTATTTTTGCATGCTTTTAAAATTCCCTCAAAATGACTCTCAATTAGTACGTGTTAGCTCACAGAAGCAGAAGATATATAATGTGCAAGTGACATGAAATTTTCTGGTTAAAGGCCACTGACCTCTAATGATAGACAGGCTATAAAATACAAAAATACAAATATTTCTTCTTTATAATATACTAGCATTCGCCCGCGACTCCGTCTGCGTCAAATAAAAAAATAATATAAAACATAGCCTATGTTACTCACTGACAACGTAGCTTTTTAATGGTGAAAGAATTTTTGAAATCGGCCCAGTAGTTTTTGAATTATTTCAATACATACAAAAATACAAATCTTTCCTCTTTATAATATTAGTATAGAATTATAGATTTATCCGAAGTTCTAACCAAGGAGTAGATAAAAGTGTACATTTTACTATAATTTGTTCTAACGGCGACTAAATTCAAAAATACGCGTGAAGTCAACCAACCCGCACTAGGTCAGCGTGGTGGACTCACCCCTGATCACCACTAAATAGGCTTCGAGTTGGGATTTACAGTGAGTTGTTGATGATGATTAATTATTAACTAGCTTTCGCCCGCGACAACGTCCGCGTGGAATTAAGAAAAAACAAAAGTTGCCTATGTGTTCTTTCAGACTATCCTCTACACCTATGCCAAATTTCATCCCGATCCGTTCAGCAGTTTAGACTACAAACTAACAAACACCCATCTAAACTTTTGCATCTATACTATCTATACTATTATAATAAAGCGTAAACACACACTTCTTTGTTGCCTAAGATGTCAGCAATTACAGCATATTTTTGAATAATACTTTTTTTAATATAAACACTTACGTCACGCTTTAGGCTATATATTTTCGCGCCATTAAACTTAGGGGGTAAATATTTTGGATAAAAACCCTAATGTGGGAAAGAGACCATAAGTTGCTGCCAACATCAACGAAGCAAGATTGCCAAGTTATGTCATGTTATGTCATTTTGACATTTGCAATTGACAATTTGACAAATGTAAACAATAAAATAAATTTATGTTGATGTAATCGCACGGGAACAGATACTTTATAATATTAGTAAGATTACATCGTTATCGTAATTAACGTTCATTATTAATTCACTGACCGCCAATTAAAGGTTTAGTCGTGGAATTGGAGCTCGATTTGTGGTTGCAATTGACAACAACACCTGTTATTATTGCGGTTGAGTATTCGCTAATTTGCTACGAGTTTAGTGTTACTCTGATTATCATTAGAACAAACTCAATACCTATTTCCACTGGCGTGTACCGCGTGGTCGATAAGTGGAAATAGACGCTTCGTATTTGACTATCAAATAATCGTGAAAGTCAAAATGGCGGGTGTACCATAGCGAATTAAATTATACCACTTACTAAAAAATGTACCTAAATTGTACTATTTAGTACCTCGCTCAAAAAAATTGTACCTTCTCTAGAACGAAATTATAGCGAAATTAAGTTACACCCGCCATATTGACGTCAATATGAGCGAGGTACTAAATAGTACAATTAAGGTACATTTTTTTAGTAAGTGGTATAATTTAATTCGCTATGGTACACCCGCCATTTTGACTCTCACAAATAATCCTACAAAAGTGATGTACAACTGGTATTCATTGTTATTTCAACTTAATGTCGCACTCAGAGATATTAAGTATGTTAAATGAGTCCTTTAGTGATTTAGCATCAATAATGTTCACTAAGGGACTTAAGAAACCCTTAAACGACATAGTTAAGTTAAAATGTGACAGGTTAAGTTACTAAATACCACCACCGGGGCGTGTGATGAATATTTACTGTGCCCATGCCCCGGCGAACAGTGAAGTCGAGGAAACCAGAGGGGGTTAAGTTGGTTGGCTCCACGTCCTTTTCATTAGGAAGGGATGTGGCGAGAGTCCCACACGCCCAGTGTGTTTTTTCCCAAAACAACTGGGATGTGTAACCCATTCCTCTTAAAAAAAAAAGGTTACTAAATGCAAATTTCTTTTAAATTAAACAATTTAATAAAAGCTCCTTCTGTGACATCTTCTGTAAGCGATTACTTGTTAAGTTGTATTGTAAATTTTTACCCAATCTTATTCTGGGATTGTTGATTGTTTCTTTCCACTGTCTCACAAGCAGGAACAGTTCAAATTGCTTTCGCAACGACGCCGCTGTTTCAAACAACTGTTTCTTAGGAAAATTACTTTCCAAATAACTTCTACGAAACGAATTGTAAATACTGAAGATGTATTTAAACTAAAAATGAGTTTTAGAACTTGTGGAAAAACTTGAAAAACGTAATTTATTATTTTGTAGTCAAAAAGCTGATATAGATTAAATGGTAGGATTTCGTAGACAGTTTTATAGTTTTTAGCCTCTTCGAGAAACTACTAGCGACGTTGCGCTATTTAATTACAAATTTATGTAATCCTGGATCATTATGTACAAAATCAAGTTAAAAGTTAATCATATTGATTCTTTATTTTCGCATTTATCAAACTTTACGCGTCTTATAAGCAATTTTTAAAAAGCAAGGATTGTCTTGGCTTTTAACGTCGAATAAAAAAACAAGGGATTTTCGTACTCCGTCTAAAGTCATTGAGGTAGAAAAATATCAAGGTTTACCACAATTTCTCAAGGAACACAATTCCGAGGTATATAATGGTATTGGCGTCAGCTTGGCTTCATAAGGAGTACATATGATTTCGGGCAACGATCCAAAATCTAAGATTATCGGAGGATGGTAAATATTATTGCAATATGAGATGTTTATGAACCCATTTAGATGTTACTTCTTTGTTTTTACATTATTTTATGATAAATTGAAATTAATGGGGTTATGTCAATTTATTATTTTATATTAGGGGGACTCCTAGGCCACACGGTAAACCGGTACTGGTGTGAGGGCCGGTCTAATCCCCCACCTCTGAATATGTCGTCGTTATCAATGTCGTCATGTATGGGTATCATATTGAAATGGAATGATTGAACTACCTGTTGCCCGCGACTTCGTCCTCGCAATATTAAGACAAAAAAGTAGACTATAATATGCCCGTCTATGTCAGCTACCCTTCAGTGAAAGTCAGGTAGACATCGGCGCAGCCGATTTGAGGATTACCCGGAACAAACGCGACTTACGGACAGACAGACAAAACATTTTTTAATGCGATTTCCGTTTTCAGGAACGCGAATACATGATCTTCCCGGAATCTGGAATTTTCTTTTGATATATTATTATATACGTTGGAGCCATCGATACAAAAAAATACAAATTAAAAACAATCTGGATTAACACATTTGCCAACAATTTTATTAAGATTTATTAAATATTTTATACAAAGGATGTTTTCAAAACACAAACAATATCCTGGAACAATCAATGCTGCCAACTTTTACAACGGTATAAGCGTAATCCGGCTCAATATTAACCGCTTAAAAACTCCGCTTATGGGGAATCCTTTAATATATTGGATTTTGCTATGTCTATATTGGTTAAACCGAAATTACACAACTTTCCTATACATATTTTCATAAAAAATGTCTATCCCTAAAGGGGTAATGTAGACTAAAGAAAAACAATAAACAACTAAAATAAAAACAAACACACTTCTTTCTCGTTTAGGATGTCAGCAATCACAGCATATTTTTGAATTATCCTTTGTTATTAAATAAAAATGTATGAAGATTTAATAATGCATTCTAGTAAAATAATAATTTCACTAATATTGTAAATGTGAATGTTAGCATGGAAGTTTGTTAGAGTTTCTAGCCTAAACTGCTGAACGGATCTCGATAAAAATTAACAAAGATGTAGAGCATAATCTGGAAGAACACAGGGTTTTTTTTTATAATTCCACGCAGACGGAGTCGCAGGCGAAAGTAAGTATAAAATGAAATAGATATATATATAAATATATCTTAAGAATTTTCAACCGCATTTCAATTCCACTTAGCTAAGGACGAGTGGTTTTATAATTTCCGCCGGCAGAGGGCGCGACGCTTGAACGTCGAGAGGAAAATGCCGTCGTATTAGACTAATTTTCGAATTGATTTCGGTTCTCTGAGTTATCAAGAATTTCTCATTGATGTATTGAAATTTATTTTGGAAAGACAAGAAAGTTTAACAGAATTATTTACTTTTTTATTAGTCAAATTAAACATAATCTTCAAGAAATTCCTATTTTTTGAAGGTTATTCTTTCCAGTATTTTTTCCTAATCCATTTCTTAACAAAAAGACGTAGGCAGTGAAATAAGAATTAAATATGTTGAATATAATCTTATAAATTTCTTCAGACTAAGTTAAAAGAAATCATTTCAATTCGAAAGAATCTTTCTGACCCATTTACTATATTTTGATAGAAAAAGGAAGACATCCTATAAGTTCAGAGACGATTTCAAAACATCTCTTAAACAATTACTCCTTTATATAATACATATTGTTACATAAAAGGCCTCATTTCATCGATATTTTTCATCCGTATTACGAAAAGAATATAATGGTTTTTCCTTGTTACAACAATAATTCCCGTCCTTCCCAGAATGTTCTAAATAAATCTATTTTTCCGAGAATCGAAATATAATCTAAATAAGACTAAAAGATAATTCAATATAATGTAATCGAAAGAGGTCACATTTAAATTTGTATCAAAATATTATCTTACTAATATTATAAATGTGAAAGTTTAGATGGATGGATGGATGTTTGTTAGAGTTTGTAGCGTAAACGGCATAACGGATGTCGATGAAATTTGGCATAGATGTAGAAGATAATCTGAAAGAACACATAGGCTATTCGCTTTTGTTTTTTTTTTCAATTCCACGCGGACGGAGTCGCGGGCGAAAGCTAGTATGTATATACAATGAATATAACGTCTATACTATTACGTAACAATTGTTTATTTATATAAAACAAAAGATAATTACTTGACCTTTTCGGATGTTTATATCGATAGAATTCTTGTTAATTTTTAAAAAGACGTGACATTTAACGAAGGTCGAAAGAATAGGAATTAACTAGGCTTTGTTATATTTAGAAAAAAAGCTATAAAAGTGACTACCATATACGGCACGAAGGAAAACCCAAATTATTGTATAAAATAAAAAGATTATCAGTATAAATATATACAACTAGCTATCGCAATTCCGTTCGCGTGGAATAAAAAATAAACGAAATAAGTAGCCATTGTGTCTTCCCAAACCTTCTACATCAATGCCAAAGTTCAGCAGTTTACGCTACAAACTCTTACATGCATCAATCCGTAAGTATAGATTTGTGTTTTTATTTTTACCTATACTAATATTATAATATAAAGAGGTATGATTTGTATTTTTGTATGTATTGATATAACTCAAAAACTACTTTGCCGATTTCAAAAATTCTGTTACCATTAGACAGATAATGTATCTATAAGTAACATGGGGTGTATTCTTTAATTGCACGCGGACGAAGTTGCGAGCAACAGCTAGTCAAGAATATTAAAAGAAATTATTTTACTTTTTTAAAAAGTTTATACTACGTTTATAAGTTAGTGTTTACAATTTATAAATAACTAGCTGTTGCTCGCGACTTCGCCCGCGTGAAATTAAAAAAATTCAGCCTATGTTACTCACAGATAAATTACCTTTGTGATGGTGAAAGAATTTTTAAAATCGGCCCAGTAGTTTTTGCGTGAATCAACAAATACATACACAAAGTACAAAAATACATTTTCCTCTTTATATTAATACTAGTTTTAGCCCGCGACTCCGTCCGCATGGTATTAAAAAAACAAAAGTAAGTAGCCTATGTGTTCTTCCAGACTATGCTCTACATTTATGCCAAATTTCATCGAGATCCGTTAAGCCGTTTAGGCTACAAACTCTAACAAACATCCATCCATCTAAACTTTCGCATTTATAATATTAGTAAGATTAGTAAGATAGATTCGTTAATTCCATCTGAGTGATTTTAAGGTAAAGGGGATTTTCAGTGACCTGGCCATCTGGTTGAATGCAATCGTTTGATCAATGCCTATAGATTAGTGTTCACTGAGATGGACGTCAAAGTGCCGGCTCGCAGAGAAAAGTCATTTACTAACATGCAATATGTTCCATACAAGTAGAATTTATTATTAACTAGCTTTCACCCGACTCCGTCCGCGTGGAATTAAAAGAAAAAACCAAAAGTGAGTCCTATGTGTTCTTCCAGATTATCCTCTACATCTTTACCAAATTTCATTGAAATCCGTTCAGCCGTTTAGGCTACAAACTCTAACAAACATCCATACATCCATCCATCTAAACTTTCGCATTTATAATATTAGTATGAAGTATGATTATCATTATTCACCTTGAATATTCACCAATCAAAACACTTGTACAAACACATACAATGTGTGTGTACATGTTTTTCAACTAACGGCAATATTTATTACTAGCTTTTGCCCACGATTCCGTCCGCGTGAAATTTAAAAATAATATTAAAGAAATATAAAAATTTAGCCCATGTTCCTCACAGATAAGTTACCTTTCTAACGGTGAAAGAATTTTTAAAATCGGCAAAGTAGTTTTTGAACCTATTCATTACAATCAAACAAAGTTTTCCTTTTTATAATATTAGTAAGGATAGATTAGTCACATATGAATACACATAATCATACTTCATACTAATATTATAAATGCGAAAGTTTAGATGGATGGATGGATGGATGGATAGATGGATGTTTGTTATAGTTTGTAGCCTAAACGGCTGAACGGATTTCAACGAAATTTGGTATAGATGTAGAGGATAGTCTGGAAAAACACATAGGCTACTCACTTTTGTTTTTTTTAATTCCACGCCGACAGAGTCGCGGGCGAAAGCTTGTGCTATAATAATTTAAATTAGATATTTAAAAAACGTGACAGATTAAATTATTTACGTAAAGTAACGTATAGTTCCTAAAAACAAATTTGCAATTTTCGACAAAGTTAGAAATAAAAAAAGAAATCCTAATACAAAGATATAAAAGTGTTTGCATTAAAAAAATAATTTGAAATTAAAATGTTGAAAACGTAAAAACCCAAATCGTACCCGAGAAACTATTACAAAGGTTACCAACGTTTTAATATTAAATTTCAACTGAAATGAAATCTCACTCCGAATAAAAAAAAACTAAGAACAACGAACAAATAATAAATGTTGTTTTCGACGAAACTTGAATCTGCAAACACAAAAAGTCAGGCCTAAAAAATGTACCCTCATATTTCTTTGAAAGACATTCCAAAAACAGGTATAATGTTTCACTGGCATCATTTATTATATACTAGCTTTCGCCAGCGACTCCATCCGCGTCTAATAAAAAAAACAAATATGAGTAACTTATGTGTTCTTCCAGACTATCCTCTACATCTATACTGAATTTAATTGATTTTCGTCTAAACTGGTCAAGTTTAGGCTAGAAACTCTAACAAACATCCATCCATCCAGGGTATTTTACGTAAATAATATAATACTTTTTTATATGATTAAACTATAACTCCACAACTATAAGATTGTGTTAATTCTACGCAGAATAATTCTACAGTTTTCAAATAAATTTAATTTACAAATTGATATTATAGTTTCCAAAGTCATTATTGATTAGTTTGCAATTCTGTTTATTTGATATCGCTCACTAATTGCTATCAAAGGCTTGAATTACTTAAGTTTTAATGATGTAACTTCTTAGAACACGAGAAACTAGCATACATCGCTCGACAAACGTTTTACGTAATTTCCACTGTAATTATGTTCATTGCCATGTATTCTATGTACTATGGATGGCAATGATCCACTTAGAATTGCTTTTTCTGGCATACAACAAAGAATCGACCTGCGCTGTCTATGACGTCATAGGTCATACCTAATCGAAAAACGTTTAATTCTCTTAAAATTTGTATCTACATTTTGTAACATATCTAGATTATTGATGCGATTAGAACATTTCTATTTAAAACTCAAAGTACAGTCGCGGAAATTCTCGGTGTTTCACTTTAGAAAAATTGCCTTGTTCATTGCAACGAGACAAAATCCGTCTCTTCCTATAGATAACTAATTAGATAACAATGAATAGTGCAAACGACGTTATAATAATAAAAATAAACTAGCCATCTTTTTTATACAGATACATTTATAAGCTGCGTTATATTGGTTTTTGTTCCGCGTCTCGTTTCAAAATTTGATTATTCCTAACCGTCACCCCGCTCTTGTCCCCAAGTGAGAACTGAAGAGAATAAAATGTTCCATCCGTCCCACCTTTTGCGACTAGAGCCGGTTGGAACTTATTATATTTTATTTCATAACGGTTCCATCTGTCACCTTATTTGTGATTGGGACTAAAATGCGGGACGGATGAAACTTTTTATTCTCACGTGGGGACAGAGCGGGGTGACGGTTGGGAATAATCGTCAAAATTTTCAAACGATTTTAGCTTTTAAGTTGGGTCACCGCCAGTTTCCCCAACTGTACCTAATCAAGTTACATTGTATGTTTAGTGGCACCAAGCTGTGTTAACACAATTATGTAAAACTGTTTTCGTTGAAAAAAAAAATAAAAAAAAAGTATATCTGGGAATTAAAAAGTAAATTAAAGTATGTATAATTATTTTCAATTTCATAAAGCATTTTAATACAATTGAAATGGATTTGCTATCAAATATCTATAAAAGATTGTTTGTGTTTGTCAATGCATTGTTGGTTCGCTTTAACCTAGTTTTCGATATATAAGCCAGTGTTTGATATTTTTCAGTATTCATGTCTATTCATTGAGTGATATATAACTGTATATCAACTAGACATATTGATAAGTAATTACATGATAATAGATACAATAAACAACTATTGCAACATATTAAGTAAATAAAAAAATCATAAGTGTAAAGTTTGGATGCTTGATTAAATAGTTGTTCCTACTTATCCTGAGAAAGATTAAACTGGATGTTAATATAGGGCGACAGCTAATAAAGATTTAGGTACTGTTGTTATGACTTTTATAGAAACAAATGTTTCTACAAGTTTTTGTGCAGTGGAAACTCTTAGTTACTCTTAAGAGCACACCTTTTACTTAACAATCGCACAACTGTTGTGCGATTGTCGATTGTTTCGCAGCCCATTCAACTGTTTAGTTGCACAACTAAAATCGAGTAGTGTGCGCACCTCCAATGCTCCTAGGAATCAAAGCGACGAAACAGTTATGCGATAGTTTAGTCAAAGATGTGCGCGTGCTCTAATAAAACAAATGAGGACATGTTATACTTCGGAACAAAACAACTTATTCATGAAAAACTCCGTCTAGCGGTTTGGGTCCGGAGGGAAACAAATTTCATGAATAATTTTTTTCTTTGAAAACAAATTGAACGAATACCCTTGGGACAGATCTTGTACAAGCAGTTGGGTTATTTGTTTTCTGTTTAATGTACAATCAAACTATGGGTTTTCGATTGCTACATTCTTACAAAGTAGTATATATTAGAATACTGTCAACCTTTTCTTTCTCCGTGAACAAAAAAAACATACTAGTACCATAAATGCGAAAGTTTAGATGAATGGATGTTTGTTAGAGTTTGTAGCCTAAAATTCTGAACGGAACAGTATGGAATTTGGCATAGATGTAGAGGATAGTCTGGAAGAACATATACTAACTTTTGTATTTTTTAATTCCACGCGGACGGAGTTGTAGGCGAAAGCTAATAACATCTTTTTGTATGCGTTTTGACAGTGGATATTAAAGCAAACATTTTTTATTTGTAATGAGTAAAAACAACAATTAATTATTATAATTCTATGGAATTTAGCGATCTTTGAAGACATTTTTCATTTTTTAAATTGTCATAAGTTTATTTTTTTACTTGTATTAAAATCTTTTCTTACAACATAACTTTTTAAGAAAAATGTTTAGAGTGTTAAACACACCTTTTCTCTTATTTTTCGTAGAAGTGTGAAAAAGTCATTTGTGAGATATATTACGAAAACTACTCATGTTGATGATCCAGAAGAAGGCTTATCTTGCTGTGATAAATGGTGCTACCTAACACGTGCGAGCGGCGTAACGACACTCACCGTCAGTCTGAGTGCGCCTTTATTTTTTCCGAACGAATTAACGCTCACAAGTAACACTGTTTATTCTTGTTCTTTTTTGCGGCTTGAAAATAAAGAAAACAACTAATATTATCAAGAGGTGACCACATCTATGCTAAACTTTTATTACCATACTAAGTTAGTTACTTACACAATCCCTTAAACTGGAATCTCATACAAACTCGACACTTATTTAGATCACTTTACACTTATACTAGTTACTCTACATTTGTTTTTAGGTAGTTTTTACAATTAAATAGCTCTTTACTACGATTTAAATAATAAAATGAGTAAAATACAAAGCTCTCTTATAATATCACCAGCTTACGCCCGCGATTTCGTCCGTGTGGGATTAAAAAAAAAAGTAAGCAGGCTATGAGTTCTTGCAGATTATACGTTACATCTATGCCAAATATCATCGAGATCTAAACAACCGTTTAGGCTACAACCTCTACCAAACATACATCTAAATATTCTCATTTATGATATTAGTAAGATTTTTTTATAACAATACAAAATATGATGAAAACGTAAAAATATTGGCATTCTATCAAGAGAACTAAATATTTCAAGTATGAGGCCTCTGTCAGCTTATAGGGGATCAAGTGTCCAATGACAGGGAAGAGTCAATTATACGCAAGGACGGCCGACGGGTAAGGAGATCAATTTGGCTTTATTACGATCATTAGACACGGTACAAAGGATAAGCTGAGAACGTCTGTTATTAATATACCACTCTATAATACTATTTTATCAATAAAATGAGAATAAAAATATTTCTAACCTGATATTTTCTATCTATACTACTATATTAAAGCGTAAACACACACTTCTTTGTTGCCTAAGATGTCAGCAATTACAGCATATTTTTGAATAATTCTTTTTTTAATAAAAAGCCCTACACTTACGTCATGCTTTAGGCTATGTATTTTCACGACATTAAACTTAGGGGGTAAATATTTTGGATAAAAACCCTAATGTGGGAAAGAGACCATAAGTTTCTGCCAACATCAAGAAAGCAAGATTGCTAAGGTTTGTCATGTCATGTTATTTTGACATTTGCTATTGATAATTTGACAAACGTAAATAACAAAATAAAATTTTCATAATTTCATGCGGATGAAGCCGCACGGGAACAGCTAGTTTAATTGTAAACTAGCTGTTGCTGCGACTTCGCCCGTGTGAAATTAAAAAACACAAAATATAGCCTACGTTACTCTCAGAAAAATTATCTTTCTAATGGATGTAAGAATTTTTAGAATCCGCCCAGTAGTTTTTGCGTGAATTAAATACATAAAAAATACAAATCTTTCCTCTTTATTATATTAGTATAGATTAGTATGTAGAATTGTTGACGTTTGTTTCCTATTAGTTTTTGCCCGCGACTTCATCTTCGTGAAATTAAAAAAAAATTAAAAATAAGTACCTTATATATTCTCCCAGACTATGCTCTACATCTATGTCAAATTTTGTCGAGATCCTTACAATCGTTTAGACAGAAGATTCTAACAAATATCCATCCATTAAAACTTTCGAATTTATAATATTAGTAACATATTTTATAGAAAAGTAATTTAAAGTAATAAAAATTGTCATACAGTACACACTAAACTATAGCTCTAAGTATGCATTTAACAATTTTAAATACGGGAGCATTCATGACTAGCTTTTGTAAGCGACTTCGTTCGTGCAATAAAAAAATAGTAATAGTAATTAAAGTGATAATGAAACTTTCGAATGGTTAAGGAGTTTTATAAATATGGAAAAAGGTGGTAGAGAAAGTTTCTTCGTATTTATTAAGAAAATTAAAAAAATATTTAATACAGTTTATTTACATTTTACTCTGCAAGTAAAGGCGAGTAAAAAAAAAAGACAAGTCTACTTACTTTCAATGTAATTTACACCCATAAATCTATTAGTTCAAAAAAATTTAAATATCTGAGTAGTCAATTAAAAGAAAATTTGTAATGGAAACTAAGTTTCTGGAAATAAAAGGCTTTTTTATTTCATTTATTTACTTATTATTTACATTTAACTAAAGTAATATAGGACGACCTGTTATTTACACACTTTGTTCTTTCATTAAGTCACCAAAAACTTAAAGTTACAAAGTATTTCTGAACGACAATATAACTGGAAGTAAGTGAAACTTCAATATTGAAATCTATACCTCAAAGAAATGAAAAATCAAACTTTGAAAGTAACTCGCCTCTACCAATGACGCGAAGTAACGCTTCCCCAAAGTGATTTATTTTTCCCGAAGAAAATATTTCCTAAGAATCTTATTTCAAACTTGATATTAACTTTTACACTTAGAAACGTTTGAAGTACCTGATTGGGTCGTAGTAATTTATTTCTGTCTCATTACATTTTTCTAAAAATATTGCTTGTAAAGGTATGATTGAAATTTGTAATTTTCCTAAGTGATTTATTTGAATAAAATTGAAGTCTAGAATCGACCTTTGATATATTTCAAGCGTTCCTTAAATTTAGGTAATCCTTAAGCAACATTGAGGTAACTGGAAAGAATTTTGTTTCACCAAGGTTCGGACATAAATCCTTAAAGGATAATTAAGGACGTATGTGAACTAAGGTAGATTTTTAACTAAAGAGATACTCCAAAATACTTTAAAGACTGTCTGGTAAAAAAAATATTAGAAAAAACAACAATTTACATTCTGGATTATAGACTATACAATTGTATTTACTTGAATAAACAGATAAAAATAACCAATACGACTTAGGGTCCTTCAAGAAGCGAGCCTACCATTACCTCCAAGGCCGGCAACGCATCTGTAGTTCCTTTGGTGTTGCATGTCCATGGGCGTCGTTGACCATATCTGTGTTCCGCCGCTCGTTTGCCCCTTTCTCTTATAAAAAAAATTACACCAGAGATTTTACAAGGGAGAAAACAAAATCGATTCCTATTACAATTACCATTATGTTAAAATAATTCACAATATCTTTGATTTGAATTACATTGAATTGAACGACGCAGGTTTTTGCAATTTACAAGAATGACGTAACACTACTGAGAGCCTATTTACAATTCTCCTGCCATTGTAACTTTTGCCCCCACAATAAAAGGGAACGTGACTGACGATTTAAATGGATTCGTTAGGCTTCGAATCAATTTTTTGGTAGAGCGTGATGACTACTATACGGTTAACAGCTTTTATACTACGATATACTTAAGTCAATAGAATTTAACTTATGTAACGGTGTATGTATCCATCAAGATTTGATAAGCACTTATTGTGAATTACTAGCTGTTGCTTGCGACTTCGTCCGCGTAAAATTAAAATTAATAATAACATAGCCTATGTTACTCACAGATCTAAGTTAGCTTTTTAATGGAGAAAACCTTTTCGATATCGACCCAGTTATTTCATACATACAAAAATATAAATCTTTCCGTTTTATATTAGTATAGAAATCTTTAACGTTCTAATTTTTGAGCTTTTATGCATTTTTATTCTCACTGCGTAATAGCCCTGAACACCCTTAAAATAAATAATTACTTGAAATAAAAACATATTATTTTCATATAACCTCTGATTCTAAGAGCATCTTACCTTACAAACACGTAAAAACGATAAAGTTTTATGACGTCAGAGGAAGCAACCGCCCAGGTGCAAGTAATGTTAACGCAAAGCCATTATTCCCGTAACTAGGAAATAAACAGCATGCAATTACACGTTCGCGCCAATTTAAGTTTTTATCGGCAAGTTTTATATTCACAAGTACAGCCACTTTTACTACGACTTTTATTTTTAAAGTTTCATGGAAGAAACAAAAGAAAAGAATTTACTTTTAATTATCTTGTCTTTTTTATCTCAAAATTTTTTTTAAATACACGTAATTATTTAAAGCTAGCTTTCGCCCGCGACTCCGTCCGCATGAATTTAGTTCAAAACAAAAGAAAGTAGCCTATGTGTTCTTCCAGACTATCCCCTACGTCTATGCCAAATGTCATCGAGACCCATTCTGCCGTTTAGGCTACAAACTCTAACAAACACCCATCCATCCATCTAAACTTTCGCATTTATAATATTAGTAAGATATACGTTATTGATATGATGATTTTAATGCACATAACGATCGATATACCTGAATTTTGACTTAAAAAAAAAACTTAACTAAAAACCTTATGACGACTAATTAAAGAAAGAAGCGTAAAAATCTTATTAACGTTCAATAATCCTCTTATCGCAACTTGTTTGATTTCTATTCGACATGGTCGGCCATCTTGAGAAATATTTCCAGAATTTTCTGTGATTCATAAAAAAAAATATCGTTAAAAATAAATGACATTACATTTCTTCAGAAGCAAAATCGTCTTAACTTCTTAACTTCCTTATATTTCCGGGTGTATTAAGAAATAAGAAAATCTATATATTTCTACTTATTTATAAGGAAAAATGTTCTTTGACATCATTTTCATTTATGTAAATGTCGCCTTATATCATGGGATGTAGGGATATTCTAAAATCATACGAACTGTATTCGATGAGAATTTTATAATAACCTAAAAACTAACATACATATCTATAACTTTAAAAAAATAGTGAAATCGAATTTTATCTATTTTGCCTTTGCCCGTAATATTTCGTCTACGAGGATTCAATCAACTTATTAAGTAGACTACGTCTTCATCCAGGCTATGTTCTACATCTATGCCTAATCTCATTGAGATTAGTTAAGTCGTTTAAGAGATATCTAGTAACAAACATCCAACCATCCCTCCGAAATTCTTTATTTATGATTTGTATGATTTATGTCCAAACATACTGTAACAAAAAGTTAAATGTTATAAAGGCAAAAAAGTTTCAGTCATGTTTTAAATAAAATTTTGACGTTGTAAGATAGGAGGCTAGCAACTTTGTTATAAGCGGATTAAATACTATTATAGGCATCGCACGCCGCTACACTGGCTAGGTCAAGTAGGGCTCAGGAAATGTATTGCCCCGTTAGCGTACTTGGCAAAAAAAAATCCTTCTCATAACTTTATAATAGTTTTGTTTATATAAAAATGTGATTTAATACATTACTCAATATCTTCAATAGAAATTGGTAATAATCATACTAATATTATAAATGCGAAAGTTTAGATGAATGTATGGATGGATGGATGAAACTTTGTTAGAGTTTGTAGCCTAAACGGCTGATCGTATTTCGATGAAATTTGGTGTAGATGTAGAAAATAGCCTGGAAGAACACATAGGCTACTCGTTTTTGTTTTTTTTTAATCCACGCGGACGGAGTCGCGGTCGAAAGCTAGTACCCTATAAAGACATTACAAAATTTCTTGATGAATCTAACAAATGATAACAGTGGTAGAGCCCGGTTTAACACCTCGCAATGTAGAGCCGGCTCGCCCAGTGCACTACCACGACCACATAGAAGACAGGCGTGAAGTGGAAACAATCCAGCGAAAAATCAAAAAAAAAAAAATAAGTGTGCTTGCCGGAAGTCTAATTTAATGCCAGAAAAAAAAACATTTTCATAATTGTTGTAAAACATTATTGCGTGTAATTTAAATAATCACGGCAACGTAAGATTAGATGATTATATTATAATAGAAAGATATGTTATGATTTCCGTTTTATATTAAATGGGATCGCGTTGCACATCCGGGTATATTCCAGGATAAATAGTTATAACTTCGTAGTACATTCTTGCCTAGTCAATCGTGATAAAAGCATCATAACAATTTATATAAATATTGCGTGAAGATTTAACGCGCCTCGGTCGTTTGCAGGCGACAGCTGCGATGCTTGAGATAAAACCAACAGGACACTGAAAGCGAAGAGATTGAAGCTAGACTTACAAAGCAGCGCAATTTGATAATAAGATTGCAGTCGGTGCCTCGCAAAAAAAATGTTCACCTTGGTATCACGGAAAATTTGAATTAAATCAAAAATGACTATGTTACAGTAACCCAAATGGCTGTTTGATATGTTTTTGGTGAACAGACCTCAAATAAGTTATTGCAGAAGTCTGCATTCCCTGTTCGTATCGCTTTCATATATTTATGTGCGAGTGACCTTACACGATGGTGCTCCATTCCCGCACTTACGCCCGCGTTACATCTTACCTAGTTTTTATGACAAACACCTTACGTGTTTAAGAAGATATATGAGTGTTGTAAATTTGCTTTCCCACACATCACATGTGGTTTGAGTTTAACATCAAATTAAAGTTTTATGCCTGAACAGAAATATCGATATTGTTATGTGTGTGATCTGTCAATTGAGCATTAAAATGTAAAATCGCCCGGTATGGGCGTAAATGAGAAATAGTATAGAAACTTATATTTATCCATTAATTTGCTTATTATGAAAACTAACTTTGGCCCGCAACTTTGTCCGTATGGAATTTAAAAAAAACAAAGTAGCCTACATAGGCTAGAACGTATGTTCTACCAGACTATGCTTTACGTCTCTGGCAAATTTCATCTAGATCCATTCAGCCGTTTAAGCTACAAACACTATCAAATATCCATCCATCAATCTAAATTTTCGCATTCAGAATATTAGTGAGATATTAAAATAATGGTTAAAATTTAATTTAATTGCAAGCAATACTTTTATAAAAAATCTGTTTGTCTTTCGAAACATCTGAATCAACAAGTGATATGAATATAACAACTAAAATAGGAATTTTTCGATAGTACATTATCTCATTGTTTACTTATTAAATGCGTTTCTTATCAAGTGACTATACAATTTATTTTATCAGCATTCATACTTATATAAGCGTCTGTTTGATAACTAAACCGCAGTACAAGTACAAACAACGAGAAAGCATGAGTGAAAAAGTTGCTGTTGTTACCGGTTCTAATAAAGGTGTTGGTTACATCATAGTTAGAGATCTATGTCGTCGTGGAGTGGGCATTGTGTATCTTACTGCAAGAGATGAAAGACGAGGACTAGACGCTATCGAATCATTAAAAAAAGAAGGACTTAATCCAGTCTTCCATCAACTGGATGTCACAGATAAGGAAAGTGTCATAAAATTTGCACAACATTTAAAAGAAAAACATGGTAGTATTGATATACTGATTAATAATGCTGCACTGATCACTGCAGATTTTAATAAAACTACTTATGAAGATTCTTTAAATGTACTTAATGCTAATTACTTCAGCATACTATCTATACAGGAATATATATTTCCGATTCTAAAAGATAATGCTAGAGTATTGAATATATCAAGCGACGCTGGACATATATCTAATTTAGAGAATCCTTACTGGATTAAACGTTTAACAAGTGAAGATATAAAATTGGAAGATGTGAATGATTTTGTTAATTGGTTTTTGGATTCAGTTAAAAATGGAACTCTTAAAGACGATGATTTTTTAGAGACAGGTATACTAGCTTATAGAATATCAAAAGTGGCTCTTAGTGCATTAACGAGAGTACAACAGAAACAAGTTGGTCGTGACATTTCTGTCAATTCTATACACCCTGGATTTATCAAGACAAGTATGACCAAAAATAGTGGCTTTCTAGAAGTAAATGACTCAGGAATTGCTCCCGTGTATTTTGTTCTAGACGCTGATCAATCTTTGAAAGGAAAATATTTATGGTTTGATAAAACTGAGAAGGACTGGACAGATCATAGTTTGAAAATTCACGCGAGAATGGACATTTTTATGGAGCATTTAAAATTAAGTAATAATTATTCTTAATAAGCCAAAAAATGACCTTGAAATTTATTCATCTATTATAAACTAGCTTTCGCCCGCGACTTCGTTTGCGTGGTATTAAAAAAAAAACAAAAAGTCTATGTGGTATTCCAGACTATCCTCTACGTCTATGCCAAATTTCATCGAGATCCGTTCAGCTGCTTAGGCTACAAACTCTAACAAATATCCATCCATCCATCCATCTAAACTTTCGCATTTATAATATTAGTAAGAGTAAGATTAGTAAGATGTTATTGTATTTGACGAAACATTAAACGATAATGCAAAATATTTGTGTTTCTATTTTGTTGAATTATATAGCGTACATAATTATACATTTCATAGACAAATATTACGAATTCTTCATCTTTAATATAATTTTGTCTAGACTGTGCAATAAACTTGACTTTCATATACTTCATAAAAGCATATTAAGTTATTCACAAAATGAATATGAATTTTCATTATGTATTTCTTCGTACTTTATGAGTACTGAATTTTATTAATATTGCTGACTAATTAACAAACAAACAAATGAATAACGTATAAAGGTGGGATTGCGTTGGACGCGTCAGAGTGCAAAAGGTAATTGCAGTCATATTAGAATCAGTATCACACTTAGGGCTGTGTAGTGTTAAGAGCGTGCGCACACCTTTGACTGAACTATCGCACAACAGTTGTGCGATTGTCGATTGTTTCGGAGCCAATTCAACTGTTTGTTTGCACAACTAAAAATCGAGTTGTGTGCGCACCTTCATATAAGCGCGTAAGAATCAAAGCGCGACTAAACAGTTGTGCGATAGTTTAGTCAAAGGTGTGCGCGCGCTCTTAACACTACAAACAATGTCTGCTATTGTATATGCTGTTGGCGCCTTTTACCGTTTGCCATATGTCGCGTTTCGCAAAATCGCACCTACAGCTTTTAAAATGATTTTTTCTGAAAATACATCAATTGATTATGGAATGCTTTGCTTGAACCAAAGCTTAAAGTATGGTACAAACAAATAACCATTTAGACTAGAAATATAATGATATTAAGTAACTCAACCCATTTAATTATGATTGAGAATAAAGTTATCTAAACATCACGAGGTCTCAGAATCGAAGTTAGATTTTGCGGATAATCCGAGAAGGGTATCAAAGAATTTTCATTAGACCTAATTGGAATTCGCCTTCCTACGAAGTTGATTTCGGAATTTGTGAAATGCGAGAATTTTCTTAAAGGATAAAAGCGTTAAACTAATTTGGGATACTTGATAGGATCCGACGGTAAAATAATGTTAAGGAATTGAATTTATATTTACTCCCGCACTAAAAGACGAAACGATAACTAAGATGAGAAGACGGACGCGAAATGGAAGTAATTCCATATTTCTTCTAAAGAGTATGAGTACCCTAGACCTAAAGTCGTCTTCCCTTTTCCAATCTTATCTTGTGAGGAAAGGATGGGAAGGGAAAGTGGAATATTCTTTTTTGTGCATCTCCTCTGTTGTTTAAAACCAGGCATCTGCAACTTAAGATGTTTATAAGCAGCTGTCACTTATCCTTTTGGATTTTGATGGTTGCTTGCTCGTCTGTCTTATACTATAGTAAATACTTAGTGTACTTCGAATACGATAAACAAGCCACAAACGATTTTTAATAACCTTGAAATGACATTTAATGCTACAATATGCGTACTATCAATTTACGAGTATTACAATGAGATTACATAAAGACAGTATGTGATACGTTATCACAAGTGCATAAAAATCACTTTTATCACAAAAGAAGACCAAAACTATTTCATATGTTTATGACACAAACTTTTGACCGCTTCGTTCGCGCACAGTTAAAAAATCTAGTAATATAGCCTTAGATTATTTAGTGATAAAGTAGACTTAACTTTCTAATGCAATAAATTTGCAATAGTTTTTTTTTCAACAAAATACAGTTTGATATATAAATATGTTCATACAGCTTGGTTTATGCCTTAGATATAATTCTTTCCTCTGTAATATTAGATATGCATATAAGAGAAGTTCCTTCAATAACCTAAAAAGCCACGCATTTACTATAATGATGTTTCGGATATCCATAGGTGTCAGTAAATTCTTTTCATTAAGAGCGTGCGCACATCTGAAACTAAACTATCGCACAACTGTTTAGTCCCACTTTGCTTCCTATAAGCTTATATGAAAGTGCGCACACTACTCGATTTTTACTTGGGCAACTAAACAGTTGAATTGGCTGCGAAACAATCGACAATCGCACAAAATTGTTTTCAGTTAACTAAAGAGGAAGTTATATGAACAGAACTTTCTTCGGAGCCTCATTTTGATTCAGAATCAATGCAAATAAACGTTGTTATGAATCGGAACAAAGGTACAGCGATGCAACACGAGTGTGGGAGTTGTATCCACATACATTTCTATTGTTAGATGCTCCCTTTCAATATGGAATCGGTAAAGCATTCTCTATTTCAACGAATAGACCAGTCAGAAACGGGATTCTTACCAAGATTGGAGATTTAGTATCACTTCTTTCTAACTAGTATTAAGCACGAAATAAAGATTTGTGTCTTGACTGGTAAAAACGTCACTTTTTATTTAATCCTGTTTATAACGATAGCAATGATATGTATAGTTAGGGAATCTGACGGTGTTCCACTTTAAAAGCTACAATCGTTTGAACATTTTGTAACGAGACGCAAAACAAAAACTATTACAACGCAACTTATAAATATATCTGTACGAAAAGTTGGTTACTGATAGACGGCTAGTTTTTTTATTATTATTCCTTCGTTTGTGCCACTCATTGCTATCTAACTAGTTATTTATAGAAGAGGCGGAGATTGTCTCGTTGCAATCATCGTCATCATCTCCCCTACCTTATCCTAAGTAGGGTCGGCGCACCAGGTTTTCGTCCTCCAAATAACTCTATCATCCGCCATCTCAATCATCACTCCCTTCTTGATCGTGCCTTTTACGCAATCCATCCATCTCTTTCTAGGTCTACCTCTACCGAACTGAATGAACAAGGCAGGAACAAGTTTCCTGAAGTGGAACACCTCGGATTTCCGCGAATGTATATTAATGGACACACAGAACATGTTATCCTAATACTTGTTAATAAGAAACGTTTTCGTCGACACTTTTTGACCGACTTCCCAAAAGAAGAGGAGGTACTCAATTCGTCTGTATATTGTTTTTTTTTATGTGTGTTACGGCATAATCTTACTAATATTATAAATGTGAAAGTTTAGATGGATGGATGTATGGATGTTTGTTAGAGTTTGTAGCCTAAATGGCTGAACGTATTTCGATGAAATTTGGCATAGATGTAGTAGATAGTCTGGAAGAACACATAGGCTATTCACTTTTGTTTTTTTTTAATTCCACGCGGACGGAGTCGCGGGCGATAGCTAGTTCTTTATATGTCTCAAAATTTACGTAAATTTACAACATTTCTGATGTCGATATAAATCATTTAAATTATAAACCATAAATGGTAATATGGATTAAAAATTCAAAATTCACAGCGGGACAAACTCACATAATTAAAAAAAACTGTTACTGCTATAGAAGAAAGTTTGATACAGTTTTTTTCAAAACTATTTTAGAAACGAAAACGAATGGTCAGCGAAGCCTAAAATAATAGCCGGGAAGGAAAAAAGCCGAACTCGGCAGGTGTAACAAAGAGGTTCGTTAGCTCGAGCGAGCACCAAGTTTGCTGCCAATTTCCAAATTTGGGCAAATGGTGCACGACATACTTTCGATTCGCTGATTTATTAACGGTTAACTGGAAAACTATTTGTCTAGCGTTTTTTATTTACTTCAAATAAATTTGTTATTTAAAAAAGTAGAAAATCACCAAAGTAACCAGTTTTAATCCCCTTTCTATAATTACAATGGTTATGAACTACAGAATAATATTTTTTACATTACAAGGTGACAAACAAGCGAACGGTACATAAATTCGCCAAAATAGCGAAGCGACCGCTGTTCACATATATCCGCAATTACAATAGCATTACCTACCTTTAATCGACAAAGGATGGGGTGATCATACGAAGATGTTTTCCTTGCCTATGCGTCCGTTCCCACGCCAAATCGACTTTCCCTTTCCATCATTTAGACAGAGGGCCTAATTAAAGCCTTCGGCATGCACTCATCAGATGACACTAACTTCGCTTTACGCGTGTCTTCTGTGTGGCTGTGGTATTGTATCGGACAAATCAATGTATTCCTGCGAATTTGTGTCCAACAGTTATAAGGCTATTGCTTGTTATACGTTATTTATTTTATCACCAATTATATTGGTAATAGATAGAATGATTTACAGGAATACTTTTTTATTTTTATGTATGTTCATAAAATGGAAGCAAAAGGCAGTCTCGTGTTTTACTCTTCAATAAAAATACAGATCGTTCATTACGGCGGCCATTTCTACAGCCGGGGCGTAATGAGGCAACGTAACAAGATCTCTTCGTTTATTTTCTATACATTTTTCTCTACCATCATACTCAACAGTGGAATATTTTTATTCTATACATTGAAAAGGTTGAATACATTTAAGATTTAAACTCTTTTCTTAATTATTTTAATGAGTTTTACTAAAGTAAATGGGACATTTATAAACCTAGATTTTCATCGTTGACATTATTCATTTATTCAAACTAAGTATTCCCGAAAAAAAATCAAACCTCTTAATGTTGACATAAAAAAACAGAAGAGGCAATTGTTTATTTGTGATTCGTTATTCTTTTGTTTAGTAATAAACGTATAAACAAATCTATTGCCTTAATAAATAGATCTGTCTTCACCTCGTTTAGGATAATAAATTATCAACAATTCCATCATTGCCAATCGTAATCCGAAGCAATTCAAATGGGTCATAAATAATGGTCACCTAAATGTTATTACGATCTCTCCGTATCAATCAGTCTATGCCATGTCTTGATTAATAGCGATCCAACGGTCGCACGTGACACCGTCTTGTGCTCGGCGGTCCAAGTGTTAAGATACTTGGATTTTCCTTGTCAATTTTAGTAGCCTAATAACAGAGTAAACTTTTGCAATGTTGTAGATTTCTTTGTAACCGCTGTACACAGGAAAACGCATCTCTTTGTCACGTTCCGCCTGAGCGGAGCGTGTGAGCGAGAAAGCGGAACAAGCGAGAGAGGTACGACCCTAAGCGTTCGGCTTGTGACGTAATCACCTAAAGTTGTCCGTAAATGGAAGTTACATACTGTTTTTTTATTGTTTTCTTTATTTCGAATATTCTATCTCGGATTAGGAGTAAATTCAGTCGATCTTTTGCTTTTTTTATAGTTTTTACTATTTCCTTAAGTTAAAGGCATTTTAACCGACTTCCAAAAGGTGGTCCTCAATTCGTCTTATGTTTTTTTTTTTTTTTTTTTGTTACGTCATATGTCAGCACCTGGTTTTTCGATTTTCAAAACTTTTTTTACACGACGCGTGATGCATGTCAGTTGGTCCCATTTTTTCTTAAATTAAATACTGTCCAGTAGTTTTGGAGCTAATTAAAAGCGTATCGAAAAATCTGTTAGCATTATTTTATTTTAAATTAACAAACAATATAATTTATTCTTGGGACAAAATATAAATGAAAGTAAATGAATTTTCCCGATCTTTGTTCCAGATATTTAATTTTCCCCGAAACGTAACTTAATTTTCCGGTAAGCAAAACCCAACAAAAATTGTTGTTAATCTCTTAATCCTGAAAGCTTTGCGGTAATCATATTAAACCGTAAAGCCTCTTTTGTTCACACAAACGAATGAAATATTCATTAAACTCCATTATCTATTCGATTTTTGGCGTCTACCAGATATGAAATTGAAAAAAAAAATGCTTTAAAAATATCTAACTAATATTATAAATGCGAAAGTATAGAGGATGTTGTTTATTGCGTATCTAAGTAGCGGTTCAACTCATCTCGTTGTTTGACACAGATGTACATAATCTGAAAGAACACATAGGCTACTAAATAAGTTTTTTTTTTAATTTCGCGCGAAATTAGTCGTCGGCGACTAATCATATCATACTTCATGCTATCATACTAATATTATAAATGCGAAAGTATAGAGGATGTTGTTTATTGCGTATCTAAGTAGCGGTTCAACTCATCTCGTTGTTTGACACAGATGTACATAATCTGAAAGAACACATAGGCTACTAAATAAGTTTTTTTTTAATTTCGCGCGAAATTAGTCGTCGGCGACTAATCATATCATACTTCATGCTATCATACTAATATTATAAATGCGAAAGTTTAGATGGATGGATGTTTGTTAGAGTTTGTAGCCTAAACGGCTGAACGGATTTCGATGAAATTTGGCATAGACGTAGAGGATAGTCTAGAAGAACACATAGGCTACTCAGTTTTTTTTTAATTCCACGCGGACGAAGTCACGGGCGAAAGCTAGTACACAATAAAATATTGAAATGACTGACAATGGTGTCGCCAGCAGACAATCTACGCTAGGTCTAAGGCTTAGCAACAAGAGATCGATTTTTTATTTAAATCTGATAAAAATTGTGTGGGTCTATAAGTATTTTTATATCTTTTTTACAAGGATAGTTGCCTAGTACTTTATGTTTTTATAAAATACTTTACCTTGAGAATGGTAAATTTATTTCATTGAAATGGTATTACCTGTTTCTATTATTAATTCTGTAAGTACTCACAAAATAAATATGAACCACTATAAAATTCATTTCCTGAACCGAAGAAAAAATAATCGTAAATATGTCGACCCTTGAAGGGAACGTATTTTTATCTTGTGGCTTAGAATAAAACTTTCGAGTGCCCATTGTTACGGACATTCGGAACATTGACGTCCGTAGATTTTGCGATTCGGTTTTTTTCCTCTTGATGACATGTCTTACAAATAAAATTACTCAAGGTTTTTTGTAAAAACAACAAAAGTAATCATAGTTTAACGAAAACGAAACCCGAAATATTTGTTCGATCTCCAAATCCATTTCATTTCATACAAAGTAATAATTAATTTTCTTATCGATTACTAGAATCGAATGAAATCTGAAATATGAACTAAATTACAATTTTAAATTATTATAAAATAACACTAGATATGGCTGTAAGACAATAGTACACAAGACAAGAAATTCATTTGGCTTATAAGCCAAATGGAATATAGTTTTACGTCCTATTTCGCTTACGTAGTGGTTTATATATCAGTTGTGGACAATGAAAACTGATATTACATTTCCTATTTGAGCAGCAAAATTGGGAGTACTCTGGGGGGAGGGAGAAGGGGGATGAAGCAAGCTAGGGTAGATTGTAATCCTTTCATTGTCGAGTTACATCGCAATATGGCAAGTATTAAATATTTCACAATACATACAACGACTTTAGGATATAAAGAGATATCTAAGAATTTTTTTTATTTAATAGTAATTTAATAAATAATACAATATTAAAGAACATCACAAGAAGGAATTAAAAAGGAAAAGCATTTTTTATTTCTTATTTACATTTCTTTAGTACAAACGTCCTTTGACAGGGGTTTTTTTATCTAGTTGAAAAATGCCTTGAGGTACCGTCGAGCTTTGAAACTACAGCCTGGTGTTCATGTTATCCTAACATGAGTACCACTGCCGACTAAAAGAATCTTTTCTTAGATTTTTTCTAATAGGAATCGTCACTCAGCTCGTATCGTCTAAAGTGAAAATAACTCAGGTTTGTTAATGTATATTACTTATGTAATACTAGATTTCGATCTTGTTTAAAAAACAAAAGCAGGTTGCCTACGTGTTCTAGACTATCCTCTATCTATGACAAATTGCATCGAGATCAGTGCAGCAGTTTATACTACAAACTCTAACACACATCCATCCATCCATCTAAATATTACGCATTTATAATATTATTAAGATAATATCGTTGTTTTAAATGTATAATTGCAACTGCAGATATTTGAATAAAAAAGCACTATGTAAACATCTATTTCATAGTGCAATGAACGTGTGAGAGCTAATTTCCTTTTAGGATGAAACTCTCGGCTATTCCTAGGAATATTTCGCTTAACATTTCCCAAGAGTACGTTTCACTGAAAACTGCAAACCTTGCATTTTTGAATTTAGAATATATTTTTTGTATTTTTCTTATCTGTTTTAAAATTATATTGTTATTTTTTAAAATTAAAAGTGGGTATACATGTGCTTTTCTGGTCTTTTTTAATAATTGAAAATTATTAAATCGAGTTATTGAAAGTTCTGTTGTATGTAAATTTACGTATAAGAACACATAAAGAAAGGATGGGAATAGGAGCTTTTGTCCCATGAAGAGACATATAGAAAATTTTCTCTTTCGATTAATGGTATAATTCACTTTGACATTGCCAAATTAAAGAGGACACTTGTTCGATTGCTAACTTATAAAAAAAAGCTTCTAAGAGTGGCCAGACCACGGGTGGACCATCGTGAAGTCCACGGGAGTCATTGGGTCTGCAGCATAGAGTTAAAGATTTACAAGTTTTTAGAAACCAATAAAAATTATCTACCAGAAAAAGATGTTTGTAAATCTCTATTATGAATTATTATTTAAATTCCAAATCGATTTGTGATATTAACATAACTTTGTAACTTTACTCAAGCGAATAATCCTAATGGTTCTTCACTTTGATTACCTCGAGACAAACACAAGAAACCGCCTTGTAAATACCTTTAAATCCCAGACACGCTTTGATTAATGATTCGAAACGGTTGTTTACATTTCAAATCACCACGGACTAAGAATTTAATCGAGGATGCTGTTTGCTAACCAACAGTTACAACTGATTATTACGAGTATATTATTTTTCAAATGATATTTTTTAATTTATGTTTCATCGCTCCGATGAAACTTGTCAGCGCTAGTAAATCCTTTCCACTGTCTACCCGAAGCTAAGGGTGACTAGACATGGTCTACCACGCTGGTGCCGTGCGGATTAGTTGATTTTACTACTCTTTTTTTTAAACATTATGTGGCAAATAAGCAAGTGGCCTCATAATGTAATTGCAGAGGTGTTGTCTATCCTAAATTGACAGAAGAGCAGCACATAAACAGGATATTCCTTTTAAGAAAGGGGTGGAAAGGAAGAGGGACTCAAATTACATCTCTGGCACCACATTCATCTGACGAAACGCGGAATTGCTTCCACTTCACTGTCTTCTGTGTGATCGTGGTATTACACCGGGCGAGCCGGCCCATTCGTGCGAAGATGTCAAAGCAGGCTCTACCACTGTTATGAATTACGTTCATTGCAGATATGTGCAAGTGCATCATGATGCTTGCCTTTGTTTGTTGTATGTTGATTACATTCTGATCATATTAGTATAACGGAACATACATAAAGTTACGTCTCTAATATTATTTTTATCTATAATATTAGTGAAAACGCACCATTACATTGTTAGTTATAGTTACTCACGCTTAATAACGCTTTAAAGAGGATATGCTTAAGAAAGGAGTGGATTCAGATATGACGGCTGATAGAGATGTATGGAAGAGCAGCACATACTGTGCCGACCCTCCATAAGGGATAAGGGCAAGTTGATGATGAGTTTCTCACGCTTAATGAAGATAATTCTTTGGCAAATAACCAATTAGTGCAGTTTTATTTCGTTTTCTCAAACATCCAATCAGATGCATAAAATTGAATAAATTGTTTAGACTTTATAATTGAGCTTTCGAACTCTAAAAGGGAGAAAGATAATTGGTCTGTTAATACTTGAAACAATAGCTTGCAGTTTTTACTTCTATACTAATATTCAATATTTTTATACTAATATTCAATTTAGTTAAATTACATTATTATTAATTAATTTTAATTTAAAACAATGACCGAGCAGTTGCTCGTTCATTGTTTTAAATTAAAATTAAATGGTTCTAACTGGCTTATATTTGGCCAGTAGCATTAGTCTAGCTTGGACTGTATGGGCTGACTACCGCCAGTTAATTTTGCATACCAGCTGTATGCCAGCGCTGATTTTGAGCTTCTAACCAAACATGATGCACTACTCAAGTCTCATTTGTCCAAGCGATTTCTTCAAAGATAGTTTTTAAATATCTATACTTCTATGCTAATATAATAAAGCGTAAACACACACTTCTTTGTTGCCTAAGATGTTAGCAATTACAGCTTATTTTTTAATAATTCTTTTTTTAACAAAAAGCCCTACACTTACGTCACGCTTTAGGCTATATATTTTCACGCCATTAAACTTAGGGGGTAAATATTTTGGATAAAAACCCTAATGTGGGAAAGAGACCATAAGTTGCTGCCAACATCAAGAAAGAAAGATTGCTAAGGTTTGTCATGTCATGTCATTTTGACATTTGCTATTGATAATTTGACAAAAGTAAACAATAAAATAAAATTTTCATAATTTCACGCGGATGAATCCACACGCGAACAGCTAGTTATAATGATAAAAGAAAATTAAATTACTATGGTTAGGAATATTAACTTCAGTTTGTAAGAGGTAAATACAAAGTCAAGTGTATTTCTAGAACAGCATTTGCATCACAGTAAACTCCCGTAGTTAATATACTTTGAGAGCGAGCGCTCGAAGTAGTAAAATATTTATTTACAGAATTATAAATGTCTTGAATAAATGTAAGGTGGAAGGGTATAAAAACATTGTATTACAAAGTATACCAAAGCGATTACAAAGTACGCCTTACGTAATGTTGAGGCAATAATATGCTGTGTTAAATTGCTAATACATATTATTAAGGCGGGTATAAATGTATAAAATGATGGGAAAGATAGAATAAAATTATGGAACACTTATTTTAAACACGACAATAATTTAACCCAACAGGACACAACATAGTTTTTTAATCATACTAATTACTATAATATAAATGCGAAAGTTTAGTTGGATGGATGGATGGATTGATTTCAATGAAATATATATTTAGACTACATTACACCACAACATTATTTATTAAGTGAAAACAAATTTTAAAACATAATACCTTTACAAATGTATTACCATTGATATACCATAAAAAAATACTAAAAGTTAGAAAACCGTCAGAACAGAAATTGATTTTACGTTCTACCCTCTAAACGATTCCGTGCCTCGTAAACTGCATTGAATTCTTTTATAAGCTATTCATTTTATTTTATTGTCAAGAAAAAGGATTGACTAGTGAAATAAGTTTGTTCGGAATCTATTCGTGACTTAATTTTGTTTTTAGATGTGAAAAATCCAACTTTTAAAAGCGAAATCATTTGTTTTCTAACGATAACTCATCCCTTAAGCGATGTCAAAATGAATGATGGAATTTAAACTAAAGAATGTCTCGATATAATAATAAGAAAGGTATGGATTACTAGCTTTCGCCCGCGACTCCGTCTGCGTGGAATTAAAAAAACAAAAGTGAGTAGCCTATGTGTTCTTCCAGACTATCGCCTACGTCTATGCCAAATTTCATCGACATCCGTTCAGCCGTTTAGGCAACAAACAATAACAAACATCCATCCATCCATCTAAACTTTCGCATTTACAATATTAGTATTATAATATAAGTAAATTCAAAGATAGGAGATGCAAAAAAGGAATTAATTCAGAATACTTTTTTAAAAATAGAAGGGGGGCAATCGAGCTGGAACAGTGAAGTGTTCAACGACGCACATCGACATCTGCAATACCAGAGGAACTACAGATGCGTTGCCAGCCTTTGAGAAAATGGTACGCTCGCTTCTTGAAGACTGTGGTATAAATTAGTTTTAACCAAATACGGATTTGTAACTTTTGTCCAATTAACAAAAAGATATCCATTATCATATTATCTTTCGAAATAACTTCTACTCGTAGATATAAAATTACATAGAACTTGATTGAACGAGACAATCCAGCAAAGTGAAATAGAAATTCGATTAAAACTTAACTACTCCAAACTGTTAAGTAAACATCTGCTATACGGGAATTTAATTTAATCGTGTTATTGCACAATTAATTAGAATTATTTGTATATATTTATTTATTGTTTATTTCATGGTGTTTCGGATGTCCATGGGCGTCGTTGACCATCTCTGTGTTTTCGTCGGTCGTTTGCCTCCTTCTCTTATAAAAAAAAACATTCTTATGCAACGAATTTCCACTAAAAATGTACCGTGACTGTGCCAAATGGAAGTGCATAATGTCTAGGTAGTAAATCTAGGTCTTGCAATTTTACTTTTTAACACTGACTACATTCGATTTCTATTCTACACCTATCATAACAGTTATTTGTTTTATAGATAACTAGCTTTCGCCCGCGATTCCGTCCGCGTGGAATTAAAAAAAAAAGTATATAGCCTATGTGTTCTTCCAGACTATCCTCTACATCTGTGCCAAATTTCATCGAGAAAGAGAGAAACATCCATCCATAAACGGAATAGATAGTATCCTATGTCCGTCTCCTGGCTCTACGCTACCTCCTCACCAATTTTCAGCCATATCGGTGAAGCCGTTCTTGAGTTATAAATAGTGTAACTAACACGACTTTCTTTTATATATATACTAGCTTTCGCCCGCGACTCCGTCCGCGTGGAATTAAAAAAACAAAAGTATATAGCCTATGTGTTCTTCCAGACTATCCTCTACATCTATACCAAATTTCATCGCAATCAGTTCAGCCGTTTAAGCTACAAACTCTAACAAACATCCATCCATCCATCCATCTAAACTTTCACATTTATGATATTAGTAAGAAGTAAGATAGATTTTAACTTGTTAATACATTTCAACAATTAGTAAGAAAAGTGAAGTCTATATTTAACTTGAAGTTTAAAATAATTCTCTGTTTCCACATAATGCTTAAGCTAACCGCCGTAAGTGCATTTCACTTTAGTACCTATTATTCTCAGCTAAAAGCAATTGCTTGAATATCATGCATCACGTTGCAATCAGCTTAAAAGCACGTACGATACTGTGCGATGTATCATGCTATCACATACATTTTATATCGTTAAAAACATAATAGTTATTATGTAATTGGCTAGTCTTTATTATCTCACTATCTTTAGCCTGCGACTCCGTCTGCGTGGAATTAAAAAAACACAAAAGTAAATGGATTCTTCCGGACTATAGTCTACATCTATGACAAATTTTATTGAGATCTGTTCAGCTCTTTAGGCTACAAACTAACAAACATATATTTAAACTTTCGCATTTATAATATTTAGGGCCTGTCCCACCAAATTATAAATTGACTGATAACAATGAAACGTGTAAATTATGTGTCGGAAATATTGGATTTTGCTACCTTATCTGACAGTGACGTCATTTTTAAGCTATCTGATCCTCTATCAGCCAGTGGTGGAACAGGCCCTAAGTTTATGATATTTAAAAAGTCTTTCAGATAGTTGGCTTATTTGTGAGTATATTACTTCCGTATTGGATGTTTCTAAATTTACATTTAAGAAAAAAATTATGTTTTCTATGACGTATTTGAATGTATTTTACAATAAAATATCTAATGCAGCTTTTGATGAGTATTCTCTCGCTAATAACACTCTTTTTTCATTATTTTAATGAATATCGCAACAGCAATGACACACTTCATAAATTCAGTGAATAGAGTTGATTTCTGCTAACAATACTTTCGCGTTAGAGCGCGCGCACCTTTGACTAAACTATCGCACAACTGTTTAGTCGCTTTGATTCCTATGAGCTTATATGGAGGTACGCACACTATTCGACTTTTAGTTGTGCAACTAAACAGTTGAATTGGCTGCGAAACAATCGACAATCGCACAACAGTTGAGCAATAGTTAGGTAAAGGTGTGCGTCCGCTCTTCTATACTAATATTATAAAGAGGAAAGATTTGTATTTTTGTATGTATTGAAATAACTCAAAAACTACTGGGCCGATTTTTTAAATTCTTTCACCGTTAGAAAGGTAATTTATCAGTGAGTAACATAGGCTATATTTTTTAATTTCACGCGGGTGAAGTCGCGAGCAACAGCTAGTAGTCAATAATTTCTCAGTTTTAATTCTGGTCGTCATTTGTCATTGGTACAATGTGTATTACGTACCAAAATCGCTGTTGCATTTAATAAAATTTTGGTAGCATATTTCTGGTACTGCTTAGGCAAAAAACTTCCCTGTAGCCACTAAAACTTGTGCCTAAAAACCTAGTTTACTATAAAATAAAAATAAAAATTATTGCATTGCGACTTTTGTTTTTTATTATTATTGAATGGAAACCACTGATCTCTATAAATGGATAGGTGAATTGGAACTTACTAAAGAATGCTTTGTTCCGAGAGTCCCATCTCTGTTATTAATTAGAATCCTCATCACAGACCTTCGGTACCGTCAGCGACAAAATTGCGAAAAAATACACAAAATACAACGTCTAAAGTAAAGCCTGTCCATTTTCAGAGATCGTTGTTTGCAGCGCATGTTAGGTTCGGCTAGTTACATAACATTAAGAAAGTATTCAACACGTGACATAGAGTAGTGTATATTATAGAGCGGTCAGTTTTCATAAGAGGATTATTATAGTTAATACCGGTCACGTTTGTAAGCCATACTTGGCCGGGTCAAGTGGGACTTATAGCTTAGAAATAACTTCTTACGTATCCATTAAATGAAGCGTTATGTAAACAAAACTAGCTGTTCCCGTGCGGCTTCATACGCATGAAATTATGATTATTTTATTTTATTGTCTACATTTCTCAAATTATGAATTGCAAATGTCAAAATGACATGACATGATGACAAACCATGGAAATCTTACTTCCTTGATGTTGGCAGCTTGTAGCTTATGGGGCCTTTCAAACATTAGGGTGTTTATCCAATTTATTTACTCACTAAGTTTAAAAGCGTAAAAAGATATACCCTAAAGCGTGACGTAAGTGTAGGGCTTTTTATGAAAGAAAGAATTATTCAAAAATATGCCGTGATTGCTGACATCATACGCAACAAAGTAGTGTGTGTTTACGCTTTATTATATTAGTATAGATATAGATTTACCGCCACTCATCGACCAATGGCTACTTTAGATTCCCTTAGTGGAGATTTCCGAGTACTAAATGTTTTAAAGCATGACGTCACCAGGGAGTTCGACATTTGATAAACCTTTAAATTTGCTTATTGGACTCATTGAAAAGCCATTAAATTTAAAATAAATGAAATTGTTTTCCATATGAAATTAACTTTTCTAGCGAAACGGACTTATTTTTGTTGAATTTAATAAATCTTTTCCATTTTTCCTAGCGGTACGTTCTGGAGAGAGCTCGGAGGAAGTCCTGTTCTTACATTCAATGCTTGAAAGGATTACATTTATTATTCTCTAAGATACTTTTTAATATTTTCTTATAATAATTTTAAGGAGACTTTAAGTGTACAGAAAGTCATGCTATCGGACTCAGAGTCCTCTAATTCTCACTAAGGAAGTCTTAATGTAGATTGTATATCTATACTATTATAATAAAGCGTAACAAACAAAAACACACTTCTTTGTTGCCTAAGATGTCAGCTATTACAGCATATTTTTGAATAATTCTTTTTTTAATAAAAAGCCCTACACTTACGTCACGCTTTAGGCTATGTATTTTCACGCCATTAAACTTAGGGGGTAAATATTTTGGATAAAAACCCTAATGAGGAAAAGAGACCATAAGTTGCTGCCAACATCAAGGAAGCAAGATTGCCAAGTTTTGTCATGTCATATCATTTTGACATTTGCAATTGACAATTTGACACATGTAAACAATAAAATAATTTTATGCTGATGAAATCGCACGGGAACAGCTAGTTAGAAATAAAGACTAAGAGGTACTAACTTACGCCCGCGACTCCGTCCGTGGAATTAAAAAAAAACAAAAGTAGCCTATGTGTTCTTCCGGACTATCCTCTACATCTATGTCTAATTTTAACAGAATTCGTTCAGCCGTTAATGTTTTACATAACTTTTGAACTTCTCTTATATTTAGATATGAGTTAATACGTTGTTCTTTTGTTTTATTGTAATTTATAAAATGTTGATACTTTACTACCTTTAATTTTGTTCATTTGAAAACGAGATTCTATACGAATATTATAAAGAGGAAAGATTTGTATTTTTGTATGTATTGAAATAAATCAAAAACTACTGGGCATTTTCCGAAAATTCTTTCACCATTAAAAAGCTACGTTATAAGTGAGTAACATAGGATATGTTTTTTAATTTCACGCAGGTAAAGTCGCGAGCAACAGCTAGTATAAAATATAGTAGGTACAACGTAAAGCCTTCACGATGCACATACGTTTTGCTTGTTGTGGCGCTTTTATCTTGATTGCCCGACGCTGACTTTAACTCAAACAATTACTCCCGACTTGCCACTGAATAATTGAAGAGACCGCTGTACGAGGTACATTTTCCATTACTTTTCTACTACAAATACGTAAAAATCTAGGAAGTTGACCAAAGATAGAGGAGCGAGATATAATAGTGATATGAAAAATAAACCTGACTTTTTTTAGAGATACGGTATATAAGTGTATTGTACACGAATGCTATTCCGGAGAAGTATACTAATCGAATGATATCTAAGTCGTCAATATCAGTTAAACAGAAATCTTACTAATATAATAAATGCGAATGTTTGGATGGATGTTTGTTAGAGTTTGTAGCCTAAACGGCTTAACGGATTTAGATTAAATTTGGTATAGATGTCGAGGATAGTCTGGAAGAACACATAGGCTGCTCACTTTTGTTTTTTTTTAATACCACGCCGACGGAGTCGCGGGCGAAAGCTAGTATTATTATAAATGCGAATGTTTGTTAGAGTTTGTAGCCTAAACGCTTGAACGGATCTCGATTAAATTTGGCCAAGTTGTAGAGGATAGTCTGGAAGAACACATAGGCTACTTACTTTTCGTTTATTAATTCCACGCGGACGGAGTCGCGGGCGAAAGCTAGTATTATTATAAATGCGAATGTTTGTTAGAGTTTGTAGCCTAAACGCTTGAACGGATCTCGATTAAATTTGGCCAAGTTGTAGAGGATAGTCTGGAAGAACACATAGGCTGCTCACTTTTGTTTTTTTTTAATACCACGCCGACGGAGTCGCGGGCGAAAGCTGATGAAAATGTAATTAGATTTTATGAGTTCTCTGTGTATAATCATTCTATGTAACCGTTTCACTAGTATGAACACTAGACATCCGACATATTCGAATAAGGTTGGATTAAATATGATCAATATTTACAATTTAACTGTGACATATACTAAGTATCTTCAATCTACATACGGTTATTGCAGTTATGTTGCAGTTCAATTAATACTGGCAAAATAAAACTTTGCTTTGCTAACAATAAAATTTTAATATCCATTTGCATACAGATTTACATAAAATTACAGTAACGGATTGGAAATTTTATGTAAACTAGCAATATATTGATGGAATGAATCCCAGTTTTCAGTTTTAATTGGCATATTTTATACACACGGTTTTATTCACATTTTTCGAAACACAATTTCAACCGCAAGTAATGTTAGGTACAAAGAGTATAACAGCTATAGAGTGGGCATTGGAAACATTTTCCAAAGAAATAATCTAATCATAATCGTGTCATATAAGTACTTGTAACAAGTATTATAAATAATAAACATTTTTATACAATAATATCGATTTCAAAAAGTAATATACCTTTAGCGTAAAATTGGAGTGTCTGTTTGTAACATTAAAAGAAAATTTCCCGATTTCGGGAAGATGATGTATTTGCGTTGCTGATAACGAAAATCGCATTTTTTTTGTCTGTCTGTCTGTCCGCAAGCCACGTTTCTTCCGGGTAATCTCCGAAACGGCTGGGCTGATTTTGACCGGACTTTCACTGAAGGGTAGCTGACATAGACGGGCATATTATAGGCTACTTTTTATCTTAATATTGCGTGGACGAAGTCGCGGGCAACAGCTAGTTAAACATAAAACTTCATGTTCAAAATCCCAACTAATTAAAAATAGTGTAATATTTTTCAAAGAATTATTACATCACATCAAAAGCCCGGCTCCTTTATAATTGCCTGAGATTTAATTAAACACTTCATTTAAGTTTTCAAGTAAACCTAATGAACTGTAATAAATTCTTTTTATTGCAAGAGGATTTCTTACTCTTGTTGAATAATTTTCTTTCAAGATAATTTAGCGATGCCTCTTGAATGCAAAGATCTGCACCAGCACTAAGAAAGTTTTAAACTTATTTTGTTTGTAATGTCCCTAACTTTCTACAATGAAATTATAAAGAGATCTGATTTGTATTTTTTGTATGTATTGAAAAAACTTAAAAACTACTGAACTTATTAAAAAAATTCTTTCACCATTGAAAAGCTACATTACCACTAAATAACATAGGCTATATTTATATACTAGTTTTCGTCCGACTCCGTCCGCGTAGAATAAAAAAAACAAAAGTAAGTAGCCTGTGTGTTCTTCCAGACTTTCCTCTACAACTATAGCAAATTTTTTCAAGATCCGTTCAGCAGTTTAGGCTACAAACTCTAACAAACATCCATCCATCTTATTTTTCGCAATTATAATAAACTAGCTGTTCCCATGCGACTTCATCCGCATAAAATTATGAAAATTTTATTTTAATGTTTACATGTGTCAAGTTATCAATTGCAAATGTCGAAATGACATGACATGATGACAAACCATGGCATCCTTGCTTCCTTGATGTTGGCAGCAACTTATGGTCTCTTTCCCACATTAAGGTTTTTATCCAAAATATTTACCCCCTAAGTTTAATGGCGTGAAAATATATAGCCTAAAGCGTGACGTAAGTGTAGGGCATATTCAAAAATATGGTGTAATTTCTGACATCTTAGGCAACAAAGAAGTGTGTGTTTACGCTTTATTATAATAGTATAGATATGATTTAAGATTGGTTTAAAAGATTACATCAATAACCGTGTAATACCTAAGTAATAACTTTAATTAAACAAATTAATGAAAAGGTTAACTTTGAATTGCTTTTGAAAATATTATTAAATTACTTTAGCTATATAAAATAAAAGCAAATTCGCAGAAACATTACGCGAGATTAAATTTATATTTGAACAAAGTTTGCAGACATTCTATTTCAATGTTATTAGTTAGAAAAGTCCGGGATACCTGTCGGCTGTACTCCAGGTAAGGCACTACGATCAAATAATTAAGGGTAGTTGAACACGGATTTGACCCAAACTAAAACTACCTTAAACTACTCGAAATTGGTTGTTTAAATATATTTTGTGTACTTCATATTTTGTACGTGTTTAGTTCATATGAATGAATATGTAGGACAGATGTAAATATCTAATTTTGGCTAAGCATTTAGGGAATTGCCCTGTCTAAACAGTTTTAGTTCTTGCTCTCATTAATATAATGTATAAAAATGTGAATCAATGTTTCTTACAAATCATTAAATAGCTGAGCTATGGCATTCGGCTAATAGGATGAAAGTTTACAAAGAAATAGAAGGAAGGCAGAAAGAAGGCATATACTTTTCCTAGCTCCTTAACGATGCTGGAACTTTCTTCTATGACACTGGCCATCGAGAGATCTTAATTGTTCAAACCCCACGCCCTGCCTTTCCCCTAGAATACAGGATATCATCCGATGCTCCGCATACCAAAAAAGAGTCACTTTTCCTAGGTTAAAATACAGTTTTAATATTTTTTTTTTGTAACTACATAAATCTACAACGAAATATATTTTAACCATTAGTAAGCCATACTTTGTATGAATACTTGTAACAATCTAAATTTTATTTTAAGCCCATAAATTGTATCATGGTTTATTATTCCCTACTTCCGTGCGCTCCACTAAACTTTTCATAACAATGGCCCATACACGTACGAGTAGCGCCAAATGAAATATTTTATACCGACAAAAAGCTTCCACCGTATAACTGGGCCTTTCTTATTCACTATGTTTTTCTGTGCGGTACGAATTATATAGAAATGTGTTACATTACGTATATATATTTTTACTATGTTTCGCCCCGACTACGTCCGCGTGGAATTAAAAAAACAAAAGTGAGTAGCCTATGTGTTCTTCCAGACTATCCACTAAATTTATACCATATTTTATGCAAATCCTTTCAGTCATTTAGGCTACAAACTACTACAACAAAAATCCATCCATCTATCCATCCATTTAAACTTTAGTATTAGTATGATTTGTACACAAATATAAAATTCGAAGATGACTGTGATTTTAGAGGTTCTTGTTAGGCTTTAATGATTGTAATTCCTATTATGTACAGTAAATGAAAATTTAGCATTTCAAGTAGACACATTTTGTATTATTAATTAAATGAATATTTCTATAAACAAGATAAACTGATTTAATGCGCATATGCGGTTCATTTAAAATAACGAGCAACTTTTGCGGTAGATTACTTGTACATATACTTAAATAATATTAATATTAGTTCATTTGTTATTAAAGGATTAATTTATATCTCCAATGTTAATTTTACTAATAAATGCAAAAGTTTAGATGGATGTTTGTTAGAGTTTGTATGCTAAACTGCTGAACGGATCTCGATGGAATTTGGCATAGACGTAGAGGATAGTCTGGAAGAACACATAGGCTACTTAATTTTTTTTTAATTCCACGAGGATAAAATCGCGAGTTAAAGCTAGTAAATTAAAATAAAACAGATGTAAATATATAAGAATAAGTACAAGATATTAGAAATCGGTGCCTGTCACCAACAAACTGCTGTGCAGTTTGGCGACATTATTTGTGAAACATGTTTTTGGTTATGTAAATAAATAAAAAAAAACATTAACTCAAATTATAATTTAACTGAAGTAGCTAAAACATTTAAAGAAATTTATAACTTCATCCAAAATTCATTGTTAAAAGAGAATTGAGAATGAAAAAAACAAATCAGCGAAAGAAAGTAAAATACAAGAGATACAAAACACTGAATACAAAAGACATCACAATGTTTTATACTTTCCAAGTCATTTATCTTACAGAAAAGGAACGTAACTGACTCCGCTTTCTAAGCTAACTCATCGTTAACTTAAAAACTTTGAAGCCTATCAAATTGTATACAAAAATACAAGAAGTTACGAGTTAAATGTTCAATCAGTTACAGTATAAAATAACATTCATTTAGAATAAAAATCCATAGACAATAAATGACATTATACAGTAAAATGTATAAAAATATATTTTAATTTCTATTCAATTCGACATTAGATATGGAAAATAATCTAAAAAGCAACAAGTCAATATATCTAAAAAAAGTAGTTTAGTTCGTTAAGACATAACGTTTAGTTCACGTACATTTTTGACTCCACAATCAATCTATCAATCTTACTAATGTTATAAATGCGAAAATTTAGATGGACAGTTGTTTATTAAAGTTTGTAGTCACAACGAATGAACGGATCTCGATGATATTTGAATGTAGAGGATAGATTGGAAGAAAACATCGGCTAATCAATTGCTTTTTTTTTAATTTCACTCAGACGGAGTCGCGAGCGAAAGCTTACGTACTAAAAACTAAACAAAATTGTCTATAGTCGTAAAGTTAGATGAACGTAGTATTCATAAGCTTACTACGTAACATGTCTATGGCAGAGCGCCAAAGATTCTTGCCAGATGTTACGCATAGTCCATTAAATGTGGAGAAGTAAAGAATTATTGTCTATTATCTATTTAGAAACAAGATAAATATCAAGACATACTTACGAAGATGCTAAACGGCTAAAAAGAAATACTAATGGCCGGTTTCCCAGCTACATTTAATTATTCGTTAGTGTCTTTGGTTCGATATCTTCATAAAATGCATTTCTGTACTACGTAACTTGAGCTTTATTCCGACGAAACTTAGGTTAACAATAATCAATCATTAGGTAATCTAACTAATCTAGCTAATATTATAAATGCGAAAGTTTAGATGGATGGATGGATGGATGTTTGTTAGAGTTTGTAGCCTAAACGGTTAAACGGAACTCAATGAAATTTGGCATAGACTTAAAGCATAGTCTGGAAGAACACATAGGCTACTCACTTTTGTTTTTTTTAATTCCACGCGGACGGAGTCGCGAGCGAAAGCTAGTGATAACATAAATGTAGACTTCAGCATCCCAGCATTAATAAAATTAAGGGATATATTGGTAGGAGTTGCACAAAGGAAATGTTGATTTAATTCCTTTGAAGTTCACGATTAAGAGAGCTCGATTGGTGAAAAGATAGTAAATAAAAGAAAAGTAATGATAGAGAAACAATCTCTATTCTTCCATCTTTTGTAATAACGTGTTCAATATAGATGATTTAATTAAAACAAAGAGAATGTTGATAACATTAGTAAATGGATATAATTTCCGCTTAACGCTCAGTATATCGGCAAACAAAAGCAACGGAGCCCATTCACGTGAGGCATAGTAGCAATCACTCAGGACAACAATGGGGCAATAAAATGTACAAGGCGAGGTTGAACCACAAACCACATACGCAACGTAGCTGAGATTAGTACCGTAAATGTTTATATCTTATGAAATACTAGCTTTTGACCGCGACTCCATTCGTATGGAATTTAAAAAAAACAAATTAAGTAGCTATGTGTTGTACCAGAAAGATGTTGAAATTAAAGATTCCCTCCTCCCAACCCGAAAGCTAGGCGATGTGAAATTTCGCACATCAATGAGCTATCAATACTTTTAACGTTCAAAGTAATGGTTATTGTGGGAGGCATTACTCGGATATTGATTCAATATGTGGCATCGACTCTCTCGTTCTTACAAAGCCTTCTTCAAATATTTTCCCGCATTAAGAAATGATTGATGTTATTTCGATGTCGTTGGAAAATGTATCAAATGATCATTTAGAGTTAGGATTTTTATTAATTAAACTTTTTGCTAATAATCATAATTAATTTGTGTACATTATACGTTGTTATACGTGGACGTTTATGAATGTTTTTGATACTGTTATATTTCACGTTTCGTAAGATGAATAACCTGGGGATAATTTAAGGAGAATTTAAAAACAAAAAAAAACTCCACTTGCTACTAAAAACAGGAAACATTTTAAAAAACCTTGAAAAACAAACTGTTACTTTAAAATGTTGCTAAAAAGTCGCCAGTCGTTCCTAATTTCTGATTTAAGTCGTAAAATGACGCAGCGCTTGCAGCTTTCGATTAAGGCTTAAAAGCTTTCTGGTGCATTTATTGGAAAAGTTTCATATCGCGTTTTCAAGTTTTCATTTTCATTTATGTGCGTTTTTTCAACAAAGTTGCATTTCCTATGACCTACATGTTACAAAGAAAATATGCAGCAAGAATACGTTACTTGCCGTTAGTAAAATAAGCAAAATAATAATGTGTCGTCTACATAACAGAGAAATTTTATGCCTCAGGGAAGATCAGTACTCAACACAGTGTCATATGCTATGTTCCATAGTAATGGGCCTATAACTCATCCTTGCGGAACTCCACATCGAATCTCTTCTGTGAGCTGTTCCACTCCTTCCTTAGATATTTTCATCATCATCATCATCACCAGCTCACTATAGGTCCCCACCGAGGGGCTCGGAGCCTACCCTAAAGTCAGGGTGACTTAGATATTTTAAATATGTAAAATAGATATAAAAAACTTCTACGAACAAGACCATATTAATAGTATCTATAGACCTAGTCTAGATCATCACCTGATTACGCTCATGATCAGTTCTCTGCCAAGATATCGTTCTAAACAGAAATCCGAAACCGTTTCCAATTAGCTTACCCACACACAGATACACTCCGCTAGCGCAGCGACCTAAAGTGCGTGTTGGCCTCTCCAGCGCCCCCTATCCTGCGCAATCTCATGCCAGTCGACTGCTGTCTTACGGTCTTGACAATTTATTTTATTTTTAAAACGAAAATAGACCTTAAATCATCCTCTTAGATCAAACTTTAGAATAACACTTATACTATGTAATAAATATAAAGAGACAATACGCTTTCATGTCACATTCCGACAGTTTATAAAGTGGCAAGCGCAAGCTGCAACTTCCGCTCCAAGTTTCAGGCAGTTCTTATTGTTTTTAACAGTTCCCCGTTTGAAACTTCGTCGAAACATTGGATAAAGTTATACGAACAATATTTGATGTGGCAGGCTCGAAACTTATTTATTAACGTAGCATAGATTATCTTACAATATCTTAGAAATGTTTTGTTAATAAGCAGCGACAATAGTTATTGATGTAAACTGATGTAGAAGTAATATTTAGAACGGCAAAATCATACCGAGAAATTAAAAGCAATAAATTAAATTGTTTAAACTATCGTGAGACATTACAATAAATTAAAAATCGCACAGCAGCGTTGTGGAACGGTCTGTCCTCGGCGATATTTCCAAACCAATACGACTTAGGGTCCTTCAAGAAGCGAGCCTACAATTTCCTCAAAGGCCGGCAACGCATCTGTAGTTCCGGATGTCCATGATCTGGTGTTGCGGATGTCCATGGGCGTCGTTGACCATCTCGGTGTTCTTGCCGCTCGTTTGCCCCTTTCTCTTATAAAAAATATGTCTATTTACTTCTAAAAGGTGAAGTCGCTTTCACCAACTAGCTTCTAAAATATTAGACAGGTGATTCTTTGGTTAAGGGTCTCCCTAAATATAAAGCTGAACAAACTAAGGTGAAACGTAAATGTTGGTAAAAAAACAATCTTACAACTGTACCTAAATGCTGATTAAGAGACCCCAGAAGTTGAGATATGGTTTGTGATAATAGTCATTAATCTCATCTGTTATAGGTTGTTAATGCAGAATGTTGATGATCGCATCAAATCGAACGAATCATCATCATCATCATCTCCCCTGCCTTATCCTACTCCCGTAGGGTCGGCGCACCAGGTTTTCGTCCTCCAAATAACTCTATCATCCGTCATCTCAGTCATCACTCCCTTCTTGATCATGTCACCTTTCACGCAATCCATCCATCTCTTTCTAGGTCTACCTCTACCGGTGTACCCCTCCACATTCATAACTAACGTCCTTCTTATTACATGCGATTCATCCCTTCTCATAACATGCCCATACCACGCTAACCTTTTACTCCTTATTTTCTCAACCACTGGGGCTACTCTCAAACTTCCTCTAATATACTCAAAATATATCAAATCGTACGAATCATTAATCCAAATAAAATGCGGTCATCCTTACCTTTAAACATATGTACGTACATATGTATCTTATAACCTTGTGTGCCTTAATGAAAAACATGCCAACGAAGCTTTAACGAAATTGAAAATATAATCCAACAAATTTAGATTTCAGTCTGCGCCCCTCTTCTATAATACATAATTATTAAGCCTGGACTTAAACCCCATGATTAAAACAAACACTGAAAGTTAAAGTAAGAGTCCGTTATAAAAATACACAACTTTAGAGGTGAATTTTCATTGCATAAACAACAAAAGTTTTTTTTTTTCACAAAGAATAAGAAAGAAGTGTTTTAAAACATCCGATTGGAAAAGGACGCTATATATCTTTAAGGTAGTTGTAAATTGTATGTAGAGTGAACATTCCCCGCTTCATTCGGCGGCTGTTCCTCGTGGCACGGATCAAGGCGATTGATTGATGTTGCCGAGCTCTTCACAATGAATATTTGATCAAACGTTCGATCTGTTGTTTGCAGGAGTTTAAATTATTCTACAACCGAATCAATAGTACATTCATAAACGAATAAAAATTACAAAGAGACTAGGTATGAATTGTCAAACTTAACTTAGCGGGCGGGCTGACGAGCGTAATTCTTAACCACAAGAATAATGAAGGAAAGAATAATAAAGACAAAATGAATTCGTGGATAGACAAATTATCCACTAAAGGTTTTTTATAGTTAAAACAATTTATGTAGTCTCATCTATACTAATATTATAGAGATGAAAACTTTGTTTGTTTGATTGTAATGAAGAGGCTCAAAAACTACTTGGCCGATTTTAAAAATTCTTTCACCGTTAGAAAGGTAATTTATCTGATAGTAACATAGACTAAATTTTTTCATTTCTTTATTATTATTTTTAAATTTCACGAGGACGAAGTCGCAGGCGAAAGTTAGTAAGAAATATCTCTAGTTACAGATTTTTATCGTGAACCGACTACCGTATTGTTTCTCATTTTCGTAAGTTGAAACTCAAAGTTATTTTACACCTGTCGTAAATATTCTAGCAAATAAACAACCAGTAATTACTACATAAAATATTTATGACCTTTTACTACCGTGTTAAGAGTATCGTAAATTAAACCGTTCTTTCCGGTTAGTATAATCTTGATGAAGGATTCTATAAAAACTGCCTAATAATAAGGAGCTTATTCCAAAACGTAGTAATGAAGTCTCGTGTAGTAACTGAAAAGGTTGAAATCATCCATTAAAAGTACAGTCCAAAACAATCGTCGTACAGACACTGCAAAAACACACAAAAATTGTTAAAAAAAAAATGTAAAGGCCATTTACTATCACTGATTGGAATTATTCCATGAGCTCACTACCAAAAGTATTAATAAAATTGTCAATAATTAAAGTTAATAAAATAAACATCCTTACAACAATTGACTATTTTTACATCTCATCAAAAATTGTTAAGCATATAACACTCTTTATTCTCTCTAACCACAAAAAAAAAATCAATTTATATTTTCTTTATCGTTTGTCGTTGACTGTACCATGCAAATCAGTAGACCGCAAATTTCAGATAACACAAACTACGCTTATCAATATTAAACAATCTTGTTGAACTTTGTACCGAAGTTGTTAGTTCGCAACTGTAACTGGATACAAAGACAGTTATTATAGGGGTTACATAGCCCAAAGGTCTATACACAGCGCATAGGGCTACATTCACAGCCCAAAGGGCGACATTCACAGCCCATAGGGCGACAATCATAGTCCATAGAGCGACATTCACAGCCCATGAGGCGATGTTCATAGTCCATTGGGCCAAATTCACAGCCCCTAGGGCTACATACACACATAAGGCGATATTCACAACAACGTTCATAGTCCATAGGTCTATATATAAAGCAATGGTTAATGTGGATTTCCAATTTCAAAATACATAATTCTCTTTATTTAATTAATATTTTACTTTATGATGTTCTACCCCAATAAGTAAAACTTAAATCGCTGCAATCGTTTGTTTCAGACATTTCAAATTTTTGAGGATAATATCGTGTTTCAAATACATTTTACAAGCTTAAATAAGAGATGGTTTAACATATTAAAAAGTTTTCGTAAATCTCATCTACAGACCGTTTTCCGTTTCGAAAACGCGAAACAATAAAAGTTGAGAGCTTCATTAAATCTAGCTGTTTGTTTTCTTGTAATTACTGAATCAACATCAACCCTTGTTATAACGTAATTGTTGCGTGAATCGACCGATATTTATGTTTCAGACTACGAAAATAAATAAAACATGTGTAGATGTGGTTTAAATTAAGAATATGAAGCCGCCATATTGTGACGTCACAGGTATCAAATTTAAAAAAAAGTAGAGATGGTAAAAAAGATATTTAACTACTAGAAGTCGCCCTCGACTCAGTCCGCGTGGAATTAAAAAAAAACTTTATTAGTAACCTGTGCTAATTATGACTATATTCTACATCTTTGTCAAATAGCAGCGAAACCATTCTGGACATACGTAGTAGGATTCATCCGTCCATCCATCTAAACTTTCGCATTTATACCTAATATGAGTAAAAAGTAATTCCGGAAATATCTATGTAAAAAATATTTATCTAATTTTCAATAATTAAAAAATCCATTGACGTGCAATTTTTATGTGTTAAAAAAAGTATTTAAAAAAAATAATGTAACCGAATTTATTCTAGGAAAGTTTCATCCGATTCCAGTAACAGACTTGAATCCAAGTTATCCTGTGGAAGCAGGAATCATTCTGATAAGCAATTGGATTTACGGATCACTGGCAGCTTAGAAACTCCAATTCCAATTCCCTATGCGGGACACAGGGCTGTATTCATCATATTGGGCGCCCGATTTCAACTTCAGTGTGGCGGCGCTAGTAGTGGGGTAAACGGGCGCCTCGTATCCTGTGCTTGAGTTAATACGTCCCTGGCGGGAGTGATTCTACTTCATAAGAACATTGCGATCACTACAATAACTTCTCGGAAAATCTCTAAGGTATTCAACTTCAACAACTTAGTACTAAAGACTTAAGGAACGATGACTATAGTTCGTAGAATTTGTGTCTATTTGAGTCTAAGTTAATTTATAAGTGACTATTAAAAAATCATAATTAAATCTTTCAAAGGCTTAACTGTGATATTTTTAAAAGAGAAGAGGGATATTTTCTGCGTATTTGAATAGATCCTAAATAGGTTCGTTTTAAAAGAAGCTTATTTAGGGCGTTTCGTAAGGTTTCAAAACAAACTTTTAGCGAGTGTTCGCACGGACGTGAAAACGCTAGGCGGTAGAAATGTGTCAAAATGGAACGTATGGGATTCTATGAAGCCGTTCATACGGAGGCGTTTTTCGACTTGGCGTATTTCTCTACGCGCACTGCTCCATTTTGGGCATTGGGCGTTAGCGTAAAAATAAAATGCAACATATGGAACTTCATACAAGTGTTCGCACGAGCGTAGGAGAAATCACGCGTTACGCTACACTACTTTCCAAAATTATTTAGACCATCCAATAATAAACATTTAAAAAAAATCTGAGAATGAAAAAATATCGGTAGACTTTAAGCACTTTATATAATGCGTGTTTTCTAGTCAAATGACATTAGATAACTACTGTAGAAATATTTTTAGTAGTTATTCTATATTTTACTTGTTTTAATTTCACAATAGCTAAATTAAAACAAAATTGCAGCTTCAAAAATGAACATCATACAAACTAGGAAACATAATAAATTGTCTTATAAAATGATTTTTTTGGGAATGTAGTCAAAATGTAGATGGACAAATATTTTTGGAGCCTAGTGTAATTGTTCTAACGCTCAACGCGCTGTCAGCCGTTCGCACGGACGTGAAAACGCTGGGCGATAAATAATGTGTCAAAATGGAACGTATGGGATTCTATGAAGCCGTTCATACGGAGGCGTTTTTCGACTTGGCGTATCTTGGTACGCCGCGATAAATTTTATTGGTCCATTTTAATAAAAATACGCCGCGTTTGGCTGTTAAACATGTTTGTTTTGTGTTTATACAGATCAAAACAAGTTTGCGATCACTAGCTATAAAAGTTGATCTGTTTTGTAACATATCTTTACATGTAAAAAATGTATGTAATGTCTTATAGGAAATTAAACCACATTTTTTTCCATAAAGTAAAGCAATAATATGTTATACTTGATAAGTTACACTTGAAAAACATATTAACTAGTGCTAGGGATCGCAAACTTTTAACAAGTGTACATATTGTACTATCATAGCTCTGTCGTGGGTTGTAGATCCCAAAGTTCTAAGTATAGCGGGGGGCAAAAGATGATCACCAATAAGATTTACTAATTATGTTATTGGATTGAATATACCATGTTATAAAGACTAGGCTACCTATAACATTGCATTTAAAGTCCTGTTACATCCGGTGCAGTAGTTTCGGAGATTATCCATAACATACACGGACTTTCGGACACATTGATTTCTTGTCCCAGTAATTAACGCAATAAATACATTCAATACGAAACACGATTTTTATAATACTTTTCATTTTATACGAATTAACAAAAGGAGCTTATTATAACTTTGGCAGACGTTCTATGACAATCAGTAATTGTTGTCTATACAACTAAATATATCCCGTTAAATAAAATCCTAACTCATAGGAGTTACGGGACGGAAAAATATGTGGCAGCAGAACTTATAATGCACAGCTACAATAAAAATTATCTTTACAAATTTCGTTAATATTTCGATCATTAAACTATAGACTGACAAGGATGATATCAGGGGAGTGACAGGGGCAAACTATATCATTGAATAAAAATGTCCTATAGACAGTGGCGCAATCTCGTGGAGTGGAGAGGGCGACTGAACTTTGTAACCGGTCAGTTATAGTTTATCTAAATAAGATATATTAGTTTGATAATTGACGCATATGAAGTATCGAATTAAATTTGTATGAAGAGAAATACCGTACTTAATAGACAGGTATCGTAGTGTCGAAACAAACACGCATAGCGAACAATTATGAACTATCGATATTCGGTTTAAATAAAATTTATCGAACTTAACTAAAATTATTTTCTTATTAACTAATTTAGAGGACAATTCTAGTATTGATTATAGTGTAGAGAATTTAGCGATGACAATAATAATAGCGGAATCCAATTCGATTACGTACGGCTGTAGTAGTATTAAATATTTATTTACTGTCATTATTTGTAATAGTTCTGCAGGTCAATATTAATTTGAGAAAACAGTGATTTTTTTTAATTCTTAAGTAATAATTATGAATATATCGATTTCAACTTCTATAAGAATAAAAATCGATAAGATTCATGACTGATTGTACACAACCCATCCCTACTAAATTTCAAATGAATTGTCAAACTAATTCATCTTATTTAGACAAACTATAAATAGCTACCATACTCTTTACTGCTTTGACATGATAATGTCACATGTCAAAATTAATTAAATAAATAATGTAAATGAAACCAAAATGTCAGAAATTTTCTGATCGTATTTTCCTCTTTTCTATTAACTTGGTGTGTTTTTGGACCCTGATAATAATTATGTCACTGTTATTTGGATATTTATCACGGACTCTGCCTTATATTCCTTACGTAACCAATGAATGTCATGGTGATAGCGTGACGTAATTGCGGTGTATTTTGTGTACTTTTCATATGTTATTAAATTAAAAACACGAATTGTATATGTTTTTAAAATAATAAATACAGTGACTTGAAATAATTTTGCTAACAGTTGTTTTATTACATATTCGTTTCAAATTTAAGCGACCAAACCCCTAGCTGTAACATGTTTAATCCAACAGGAACCATCGCTTTCATGAAATTAACTCGACAAAGATTTTAATATTTTAACATACATAACTAAATTAAGTACCTAAATTGACCTTTGCAAATAAAAATAAAGTTTATCTCATAGTTTGTGTAAATAAGGATGATTAGTTTGGCAATTAACTTGAAATTTTTTTTAGGGATTGGTGGTATAAAATCAAAGAGATTAAAAAATATATATAGAGTAGGCATAGCTTACACTTCACTTGAAACATTTTTCACATAATCTCATTACCGTTGTCTATTGATAGATCCCCATATCTCAGTATAATTAATTATATTTAAATTAATTGCCAGTAAGTGTCACTAATTCATATTTATATGTTAATTTATTTGTTATTTTATTTTGTATACTGTTTATTTTACAATAAAAGATGGAGCTTATAATTTTGTAAAATGTTTTATCAGATGTCAATACAAGGTTATGAGGCGGCATATTACATTTGACAACTGATTTATAATACATAGTACCTTCTAGAGAAAGTACCCATGAAAACATGCCTAGTCTTATATATTTCTTAAATGTCTTTGTGTAAAATCAAAAGAAAAATAGTTGGTTTGATTTCCTACAATTTAAATCGCGCACCACTGGTTCCAGGACACACGGGCCATGAGCCGCTACTGGTTAATAGAAATCTAATAAATAAATTTTCTACATAATATGTAAACTTATTATATGTATCAAGTAGAAATTTTTTTATCAATATTCGGGTGAAAATAAAATAAAACATTGTATGAGAGCTTTGTTAGTGCGTGTAGAAAAAACCTTTTTTTAAAAACATTAGCAAATGTTAGTTTTAAAGAAAATGTACTGTCTACTTTTAGTTAGCTCTCTAACTACGTGACTTCGGATTCAGTAGCCAGTTTTCGGCTCGGGCTAGTAATTTAACAGAAACAATTTACACGTCTTACTGACACGAGATACGATTCAAGAGTGGATTTTTTACGCTCGTACGAACACCTATCGCGTGGGCGTAAAAAGTCTGCTGACCTTGAATTTTACCGCGGCGTACAAAGTCTGCCCGTGCGAACGTACGCTTATGCGTCTTCATATCCTAAATTTTTAACAGATTCAGTCATAATTTTAAGTAAATCGTGCATTTAAATTAAAATATTACTAGCTGTTCGCGTGCGGATTCATCCGTGTGAAATTATAAAAACTTTATTTTATTGTTTACATTTGTCAAATTATCAATAGCATATGTCAAAATAACATGACATGACATGACAAACCTTAACAGTCTTTCTTTCTTGATGTTGGCAGCAACTTATGGTCTCTTTCCCACATTAGGGTTTTTATCCAAAATATTTACCACCTAAGTTTAATGGCGTGAAAATATATAGCCTAAAGCGTGACGTAAATGTACGGCTTTTTATTAAAAAAAGAATTATTCAAAAAGATGCTGTAATTGCTGACATCTTAGGCAACAAAGAAGTGTGTGTTTACGCTTTATTATAATAGTATAGATAGATTTGAAGTTAATAAAGCATTTTTTCTAACCTGTCTCCATTCTATGAATTCTTCAAGTTTTCCTTCATTTTTTCCGTAAAGCTTTTGTAAGGTGTGGAAAATAAATGTACATTGCTATATGTTTTCAGAGTTGACATGCCCTGAGCGAATTTAATATATAAAAGTTCGCTCTGGAAACTAAACAATAACACAGTATTCGTTTTTCACATATGAAATTCCTTTTAGTCACTTTCACAGAGGCCTTCGCCTCCGGAATTTTCCAGTTGAATTAAATATATTCGTATTGTAGTTTCTTCCGTGACAACAAAGCCCGGCTCTGGTTTTGTTTTCATACGGCTCTCGTATAATTTTATTCCCTTGTCAAATATACGAGTAGTACAATAAATTTCACAATAAAGCAATATGTTAGCAATCATTCCACGCTACATTTTAAATGCAAAGTAAAAAAATATTAGATACCTTATAGGTAAATGTTGGTATTGAGCTGTCAGTTTATTTTTCAGATAAATAAAAGTAAATAAAAAGGAGAGGGAGATTATTATCCAAGTATTATTTTTAAATAATTTAGAATAGCAAATTTAATGCAATCGTTGTTAAAAGCAGGGATACATATTTTGTAAGCTAGATAGTCGTGAACTGAGAAATTCAATTTTCACCCCTCCTTCAAAACGATTCCGTGCCTCGTAAACTGCATTGAATTTTGTTATCACGTATTTTCTCTTTATTTTATTGCGATGAAAATGAAACGCTTCGTGAAGTAAATTGATGCAATAATTTGATTTATTTTTTTACCGTGTTCACGGAGACGATCTACAATTCTAATTTAGTCTATAAATTTTAATGTTGTTTGATAAATGTTTCAATTTTCCGTTAGTTTATGCTACATTTAAGATATTACCGCTGAGTTTTTATGTGGTTTATGCCTGGTTTCTGAAGTGAATTCATTATTGGTTTGATAACCAAAAAGTTAGAATACTGCATTTAATTTTGCATAATGTAAATTGTTTCTTTCTTATGTTTGTTAAATGTGATTTTTTGTGCGTATTCTTACTTTAATTACTGTTAAACTTTTTAAAGGTTTTTGGCTAAATATAAACAAAGTCTTGAATTATGTTTGGCGTTCCCTTTGTTAGCACGGTCCTGTAATTAAGGAGCAAGCAAGGGCACGTGAAATTAATTACGTTTGTTCGAGATAATCACGGCGGAAACTCTTGAGGGTCCATTTTTTTCGCCTCTTTATGTTTCATTCTCGTAGGATTTTGTTACGGGCTCAGGAAGAATAAATGAAGTTATTTTTCGCAAGATCTCGGCTGCTATTGTTTATAATTAAAAGAGAAGTTCAATTATTTTGTAGCTTTACTTTTTATTAGTGTTATTACTTGGCGTGGGTGAAGGGAAGATTTATTTGGCCGGTTATCATTCACATGTATTTTTAACTGAAACTCTTGTGAATTGCCGTAGTCTCTAAGTTTTATATTTCATGGCCACACTAATTGAGACAAATAAGTTCATAGCACTATATACTAGGATTCAATTGCATCACAGATAATATATTTAATATTTCATTACTGACCTTTTTCCTTCAAGTAAAGATCAAAAATATTACCAGAATTGTCGATTTTCACTCACTGAATTCATTTTAGCTTAAGCTCAATCTCTACTAATATTATAAAGAGGAAATATTTGCATTTTGACCGACTTCCCAAAAGAAGGAGGTACTCAATTCGTCTTTTTTTTTATTTTTTTTTTGTATTGAAATAACTCAAAAACTAGTGGGGCGGTTTAAAAAATTCCTTCACCATTTAAAAGCTACGTTATCAGTGTGTAACATAGGCTATTATTTTTTAATTTCGCTCGGACGAAGTCGCAACATTATTAATATTACAAAATATCTTTTCTTTTCGGTAATTTATTACTAAAAGTTTTGATATTGAGGTAAAAAGTATTTTTCAATATTACCGTAATTGAATTCGCATTAATTATAACTGTATTTAAACGTAAATTATTGGAAGCTGTTATCAAGGTGGTTACAGGCGGCAGCATATACGAAATCTTTTCCGTATAAAGTTTTGGAATTAACTGCCATAATATCTGCAATTTTCATTTTTGAACTGCCAAAAAATAACATACCTAACTGTATTTAATTGTGTAACTCATTTGGAAATGCATTAAAACTAGAAGGTTTTTTTTTTATTTTAATATTTTTTTAAATAGCAAACTGATTGATTTGGTTTCACAAAAGCTCCAAATAACCTGATAATTTTGTAACAGTTGCTATAAGCATTAATTAGAACAAATTGTACAAGGAATATCTAGTTTTTCAAATAACAACATTATTTGGTACTGCACAAAGTTTAATTTACCGTATCAATGTTTACAAGCACGGTTGAACGCACGCGATTCCCTTCCGGCGTGAATCGTTGGCTCGAAGAAGTTGTTCCGAAGGCAGTTATAAATTTGCTGCAATTTATTTGAAATGCAACTCCACCTGGTGGAACGTTTTGTTAACAAATGATATTCGTAATTGTACAACCGCTGAGTAATTAAAGTTGTTTCCATACTCATTTACATGTAGCTATCTTAAAAGCGATAAAAAACGCGGAAGCCTTAAAAAGGGAGATGACATGAACACTCTCTGTTCTAGAAAAGGTCAGGTCTATGTCCACCCGAGACCAATAGATAAATAATAAAAAAATACAATAGAAACGCTATTAACGTTAATATTAGTAACTACCATACACGGACGGCTTAATAAAGCTTTCTTAACAGTTATAATGTTCGTAAAATACGGGTTTCTTACCACGATTGGGTTGTTTTAGCTCCCGATATTTCGGCACAGTTGCATACGCTATGTTCACGGGCTGACTGAAGTGATGCGGTAGTGTGAAAAAAAAATGTCGACAAACTACACTCACGGTGTCCACACTTGTGTGCGTGCTTGAAGATGGCTGCTGTCCAGTTGTGTCATAATACTGGATTACTGGATTCCAGGCACGGTTATACAAAATGTATTCTACTAGTTAATCGCAAATTTCCAATATCGCCTTTCAAAAGATATAACTCAACTTAACTATAGACAATCGGAATCAGAACAAGTGAATTAAATTGAGCAGATGTTGAATCTATTTTTTGCTAGAGTTCAAAATCATCGAACGAGCGTTCTGACTCAATTAAACACAACAATTGCTTGTAACTGGAAAACAAATTAATTCCAGTTGGATTTTCCTTTTTCACTTTCATAGTCGAAATTAAAACTTTCACAAAAAAACGCTAAACAAGAGAGCCAATCAGCGATTCCATCACCAATCAATGTTGTTGACATGTTACGACGTTAATTGGTGATGATTTTTTCTACCACTACATATTACAGGAAAAACAAAAATTGATCAATCTCTATTTATTAAAAACTAGCTGTTTCCGTGCGGCTTCATCCGCATGAAATTATAAAAACATTATTTTAGTGTTTACATATGACAAATTCTCAATTGCAAATGTCGGAATTATCTTTGCTTCTTTAATGTTGGCAGCTTGGAGTTTGTCCCTTTCCCACCTGACGGTTTTTCCAAATTGTTTACCCCCTAAGTTTAATGGCGTGAAAATATATAGCCTAAAGCGTGTCGTAAGTGTAGGGCTTCTTATTAAAGAAATAATTATTCAAAAATATGCTGTGGTTGCTGACATCTTACGCCACAAAGAAGTGTGTGTTTACGCTTTATTATATTAGTATAGATAGCAGTTAAATAAATAAAAGGATTAAGAATCTTGTTTAAAAAATAAAATGGAAAATAAGATAAAATGTATCGACTTGTACCCAAGTTGCATCCGTTTGGAATATTAGAAGTAAAAACAATAGAGTACATACGTTAGGAGTGGCCATTCTAGCCCTACTAGAGCCCTGGGCGAAAATTCTAGGGCGGCCTATTATGACTAGGAGCAGATTAAGTGTTTTGCCTCGGAGGAATTCACAGACCCGTAACATTCCTTTATATCATGCGCCCTGGGCGGTCGCCCAACCTCTCTCTACCGGTAGTGTATTCATCATCAACTTGCCCTTATCCCTTATGGAGGGTCGGCACAATATGTGCTGCTCTTCCATACATCTCTATCAGCCGTCATATCTGAATCCACTCCTTTCTTAAGCATATTCTCTTTCACACAATCCACTCATACTTTCTTCGGTCTTCCTCTTCCTTTGTAGCCATCCACATTCATTTTTAACACTTTCTGGTTTATGTCCCCATCGTCTCGTCGCATAACTTGTCCATACCACGCTAACCTTTTGCTTCTCAATTTCTCCACCACTGGCGCTACTTTCAAACTACATCTTCTAATATACTCTACCGGTGGTGTATTGCGTGCATTATAAGTTAATCTTCACACGAACCAGTCGTATGTTTATCTTACAATGCCTATAGAAATACTTAGGTAACGAATTGTATCGTAAAGATAAAGTACACACGTAAAGGGCAGAGGAATGTCCTTAACTTTTACGGCGTTTATATGGCTACCCGAAGACATATTGCGTTTCGTATCATATTTATTTTACAACTTATCATTAAAAGATGATGACTTTGGTCAATTTTAGGTATTTCTAAAACCCTCTTGAGTGTACAAAGAAGCTTATAATAAGCCTATAATCTTACTTCTTACTAATATAAATGCGAAAGTTTAGATGGATGTTTGTTAGTTTGTAGCCTAAACTACAAAACGGATCTCAATGAAATTTGGCATAGATGTAAAGGATAGTTTGGAACACATAAGCTACTTACTGTTGTTTTTTTTAATTCCACGAGGACGAAATCGCGGGCGAAAGCTAGTAACCCATATATACGATATGCATATATATATAGTGGGCAAACGAGCAAGCGCCCACCTGAATCCACCGAATTGGAAAGCGACCGCTGCCCATAAACATCCGCAATTGCAGATGCGTTGCCTACCCTTAATTGACGGAGGAGGAGACGCACATAAAGAGGACATTTCCCCTTCCCATGCGTCTCCTCCACCGTCAAATCCACTTTTCTTTCCCATCATTTCCTCTAAGAAAAGGGTGGAAAGGGAAAGGGACAAAAATTAGACCTCCGGCACCATACTCATCAGACGAAACGCGGAATATTTAAGTAGTATTGTTGGTGGTAAAAGTGTCAACGTCGTCTTTTTTTCTATTTATGCAGTTGTTTATGACCTATTAAAAATGAATTTCGAAACTCACTGATCAAATTTTAATTTAGGTTACAAAGAACCTCTGGGCCTATCAGTCTATCGATCTATTGACCCAATGAAAAAAAAAAAACAACCGTCGCAAAAGTATCAAAAATGTTATTACCGTCATATTCTATTGTATTCTTATTTACAACGAGGCGAATGTTTCTAATGATAAAAGTTACTATAATAAACATGTAGCCACATTGGTAACAGTTGGCACCTGTCACCGATACGCGAACACCTCGTATTTAGGTCTCCGACCAAGTAATTGGAAAGCAAAGTCAATTTCATTTGAAGGTTCAAATGAACATGGAACGCATTTAGTTTTTGAAATAAATTCCTTTGAATTAACTTTCATGATATCTGTAACTATTGTACTAATTTAACGTTTTAACCCTTACTAATTACATCGTTAAGTAGTTGATTTTAGATTAGATTTAATATTACACATCTTACTAATATTATAAATGTGAAAGTATAGATGGATGGATGGATGGATGTTTGTTAGAGTTTGTAGCCTAAACGGCTGAACGGATCTCGATGAAATTTGGCATAGATAGAGGATAGTCTGGAAGAACACATAGGCTACTCAATTTTGTTTTTTATACTTCCACGCGAACGGAGTCGCGGGCGAAAGCTAGTAACTCATATATACAATAAGCATATATATATTTTATGTTTGTTAAGCTAGCGCTTGACTACGATCCCACTTTATTCTCGCATATTTTTTTTTATAATACAAGTTGGCAAACGAGCAAGCGCCCACCTGAATCCACCGAATTGGAAAGCGACCGCTGCCCATAAACATCCGCAATTGCAGATGCGTTGCCTACCCTTAATTGACGGAGGAGGAGACGCACATAAAGAGGACATTTCCCCTTCCCATGCGTCTCCTCCACCGTCAAATCCACTTTTTTTTCCCATCATTTCCTGTTAGAAAAGGGTGGAAAGGGAAAGGGACAAAAATTAGGTGTTGTTGGTGGTAAAAGTGTCAACGTCGTCTTTTTTTCTATTTATGCAGTTGTTTATGACCTATTAAAAATGAATTTCGAAACTCACTGATCAAATTTTAATTTAGGTTACAAAGGACCTCTGGGCTTATCAGTCTATCGATCTATTGACCCAATGAAAAAAAACAACCGTCGCAAAAAATTCATTACCGTCATATTCTATTGTATTCTTATTTACAACGAGGTGAATGTTTCTAATGATAAAAGTTACTATAATAAACATGTAGCCACATTGGTAACAGTTGGCACCTGTCACCGATACGCGAACACCTCGTATTTAGGTCTCCGACCAAGTAATTGGAAAGCAAAGTCAATTTCATTTGAAGGTTCAAATGAACACGGAACGCATTTAGTTTTTGAAATAAATTCCTTTGAATTAACTTTCATGATATCTGTAACTATTGTACTAATTTAACGATTTAACCCTTACTAATTACATCGTTAAGTAGTTGATTTTAGATTAGATTTAATATTACACATCTTACTAATATTATAAATGTGAAAGTATAGATGGATGGATGGATGGGTGTTTGTTAGAGTTTGTAGCCTAAACGGCTGAACGGATCTCGATGTAATTTGGCATAGACGTAGAGGATAGTCTGGAAGAACACATAGGCTATTCAATTTTGTTTTTTATACTTCCACGCGAACGGAGTCGCGGGCGAAAGCTAGTCTACAATAAGTGTTTCTTTTAGTAACCAATTAACCACTTTTTAAGGTAGTTAAAGAATGATATTTTGACCTTATCCAGATTATTTAAAGGGTAAATAAACTTTCACGAAGATTTAATATCAAATAATAACAATTACAAACAGAGAGATTGCATTAAGTTCAGTTAAATTGTTTCGCCGCTTCCAAATTAGTAGCCAGTTCGTGCATGAGACTTTCGAATGAGTTAATTCATAGTAAGCTTACCAATTTTGTATGGTATTTTAGAGTAGCTTACAGCTATACCAACTGTAGCACTGTTGAAGTGCGCTCCGATAACAGTTTCATCCAAAATTCATCACCAAACCTAATTGCAACTCGGCAGACTACCAGGTACCATCCACACCATGTCGATGGCTGGTAATCCTCAACTCTGCGGTGTTCACGGAACTTTCTATCTCGCACAGCCGCGTTGTGGAACAGTCTATCCTCGGCGGTATTACAAAACCGCTACAACTTAAGGTCAAAAAGCGAGCATATCGCCTTCTCAGAGGCCGGCAACGCATCTGTAGCTCCTCTGGTGTTGCGAATGTCCATGGGCGTCGATAAACATCTCTGTGTTCCCGCTGCTTGTTTGTCCCATTGTCTGTTATAAAAAAACACAGTAATGCATGTTTTTTTTTCTCTCTTTCTTCTTTTTTACTATGACCAGTCGGGTCTAAGGACGAGCGAGGTATGCCATATGCTACACGAGTTTTAAAATACCCTACGTGTAATCGATTTTAACCTTTATGTTCTAATATAATAGATCACATTTTTGTAACTTACTAAAACATTAGTTTCATGAATACAAATAGGTTAAAGGAGAGTCGATTATCTATTTGTATTTACGTAAAATGACAAAATTGTGAACACAGAATGTCCTAATATTGTTAACATTCCTTTGTTATTATCCTGCCTGTGTTTGATGACTTTCGTATCTTCTTTTATCCGAGACATTTCTTTGATAATCGGTTTATTCGCTTCATCAGACAAAGGATAGATAAGCTGTCTCGATATCGAGCTTCAAGACTATAATGCTGCAAATATTAAACACTAACTTTCGCTCGCGATTCCGTCCTAGTGGAATTATAAAAAACAAAAAAAAGTAGCCTATGTGTTCTTCCAGACTATGCTTTATGTCTATGCCAACGACCTTTATAACAATACGAGCATAACTATACTTTCAATCAAAGTTAAGAAGTACGTTTTAAAACTTCCAGATTCAAATTGAAAATTATGACGACTTTTTTCGAATTCATAGTTACGGATGATGTAATGTGTAATAATGTGCATGTAAACGAAACAATAGCCTAACAAATTGCATAGTTAGAGCGCGCGCAGACCTTTGACTAAACTATCGCATAACCGTTTAGTCACGCTTTGATTTCTCTGAGCTTTTATGGTGCGCACACTACTCGATTTTTAGACAATGATATGACAATCGATAATCGCACAACTGTTGTGCGATAGTTTAGTCAAAGGTGTGCGCCCGCTCTTTACATGCATGACTTTGTATGGATTGTATGGAAGCAATGCGAACGTGAATTAGTCGGATAACCAAGCATTTACGGAACGCCTGCAGCTTAGTGTACGATTTCAAATCCCGTCTGCATGAATTTCACTTTATCTGAACATTGGCTTGCGTCCATAAGTCATTGGTAAATTTCTGTATTTATTTTGTTAGAATTTTAAAATGATATACTCTTGTGTATCGAAGTTTAATAATTAAAATTTCAAGACACATACAAGCGTTTGCCCGCGACTTCGTATGCGAGGAATTAAAAATAATTTATTGAGTGTGTGTTCATCTGTACATCTGTGACAATCATCGAGATACGTTAGGCTGTTTTGGAGATACGTAACAAATATCCTTCCATCTATCCAAACTATATAATACTAGCTGTTCCCATGCGGCTTTATCCGCATGAAATTATAAAAACTTTATTTTATTGTTTACATTTGTCAAATTCTCAATTGCAAATGTCAAAAGCCAAATGCACAAATGATAACGAAGGCCCTTGAAATTGGATATTAATTACCATGCCACCGCAATCTTGCTTCCAGGATGTTGGCAGTTTGTAGTTTATCCCACGGTTTTTCCATTCTATTTACCCTTTAAGTTAAATAGCATGAAAATATATAGCCTAAAACGTGTCGTAAGTGTAGGGCGTTTTATTAAAGAAAGAATTATTCAAAAATATGCTGTGATTGCTGACATCCTACGCCGCAAAGTAGTGTGTGTTTACGCTTTATTAGTATAGAAGTATAGATATAGAAAAAAAAAGAAAGTGCCGATAATTTCTGATACCGATTATATTTTGTTTTCTAATTAGTGTACGAGTATTTCGTTTTTATAAATACGTATTAATTACATTATAATTACTTTTCCACACGATGGAACCACAATTACTGCACTCAATCAGTGTATTGTTGAACTTTAATAATTACCATTCATGTTAATATTAACTGACTAATTACTTTGTAATTATATGTATACTAGCTTTAGCCCGCGACTCCATCCGTATGGAATTTAAAAAAAACGACAGTGAGTATCCTATGTGTTCTTCCAGACTATCCTCTACATCTATACCAAATGTCATCGAATTATGTTCAGCTGTTTAGGTTACAAACAAACATCCATCCATCTAAACTTTCGCATTTATAATATTAGTAAAAAGTATGATTTACTTCATTTAAATGCAGTAGCTATAATTTAAAAAAATATTGGGCCGATTTCATTAATTCTTTCACCGTTAAAAAGCTATATTATTACTCTGTAAGAGGCGACATGTTTTACTTTCTTTATTCCACGTGGATGAAGTTGTGAGCAACAGTTTCAAAAATTAAAAATGTAATAATTCGTGTTTAATTAATTTAATTAATAAAAAAACATCCATCCATCCTAGTAAAAGAAACGAAATGAAACTAGCCGATGCCGCCACCGGAAAAATAGACGTGAGTTTGACATTTAATAATTAGTTCATCCATCCATCCATTTAAACTTTCGCATTTCTAATATTAGTGAGATTACTAAACATATCCTTATATTACTAAATCCACTCTGATTTCCCTCAAAGCATACGAGATAATCCGCCAAGCTACTGATTGAAAAGCAATCTCTACATATTCCACACAAACGTGAGGTAATTACGGTCTGATTTGCCGGCAAACTCCGCACGTTAACACGATCACGGTTCCCGAGTACACTCTAAACCCCAGCATGTTTAACGTAAATGTTAACTCTGTTGTTAACTTCCGTTGTTTTGATATAAAAATTAAAAGAATTAAAATTGGTCTATACTTCTATCTATACTATTATAATAAAGCGTAAACACACACTTCTTTGTTGCCTAAGATATCAGCAATTACAGAATATTTTTGAATAATTCTTTTTTTAATAAAAAGCCCTACACTTAAGACACGCTTTAGGCTATATATTTTTACGCCTTTAAACTTAAGGGGTAAATATTTTACATAAAAACCCTAATGTGGGAAAAAAACCATAAGTTGCTGCCAACATCAAGAGAGATTGTCAAGGTATGTCATGTCATGTCATTTTGACATTTGCTATTGATAATTTGACAAATGTAAACAATAAAATAAAGTTTTTATAATTTCACGCGGATGAATCCGCACGCGAACAGCTAGTAATATAATAAAGCGTAAACACACATTACTTTGTGGCGTAGGATGTCAGTAATCGCAGCATGTTTTTGAATAATTCTTACCTTAATAAAAAGCCCTACACTTAAGACACGCTTTAGGCTATATATTTTTACGCTATTAAACTTAGGGGGTGAATAAATTGGAAAAATTCAATATGGGAAAGGGACCATAAACTACAAGCTGCCAACAATAAGGAAGCAAGGTTGCCATGATTGTCATTTGTGCATTTGAATTTTGACATTTGCAATTGAAAATATTCACAAATGAAAAAATAAAATAAAGTCTCTGTAATTCCATGCGGATGAGAAAGAACAGCTAGTAATATATTATATAACGTAATATTATTTATTAATAAATAATTTTGTATTCATTTTTAATATAAAAATGAATAATTAAAGGGATTTTTTAAATCTCCGAGTTTACATTAATTTGTTATAATATTTATTCCTTGATATAATTTTACTTCCAACAATGTGTTGGAATAATCTTATTCCATCCAACCGAGATATGTAAGCAAACAATAGCAAGAAAGCCTATTAAGATGAGATATGGCGGCCATCGTTCACGTGCTCTCTCTAAACGCTCAGCTTTAACATACGGAATGAACGTTCTGTCACCTCATATTAAATGAACCGAGATGTATATTGAATTAAATGTATGGTGTTTATTATTCTAGACAATGTATGAGTTCATTCACTCATTCATTGTACTCAGAATACTCACTGTACGCTAAAAATGTAGTTAGACTCTGTTTAACACGTGTTTTAATTCTGACTCCCGCTTATTAGTATTATGAACGTCAAGGTTTGTATTTTGTGTTTCACCATAAATATGTATGAGAACATTGCTCTCGGTATAATAAAATTATTATTTTTTTGCTCTAGATCGATTTAACAAGCCATAGCGTAATAATGTTTCAATGACCAAATTTCGTCTAAAATCTACGCCGGGCGCTAGTCACGGTTTAAACTATGTTTGAAACACTGTCAAAGTTTTTTATGGTAACGCCATCAAGATCGTAAAGTAGAGTAGTAGTAGTAGTAGTAGATATATATATATCGGCTTGAGCTAGCACGATATCAGAATTACTACTACTCGAGATCACATGTGGGCGGCCATGGGTAAGTCGGATTCAAGGAATACATTCACAATACTACAGCCAGGATATCATCGATCTACCAAGCTCCTATCGTTCAAACAATGTTCACGCAACCATCCCTATTTTCAGAATGATCTAAGTTCGAAAGTCGCTTGGCATCGCTCGTGTTCTAATTATGACTTAAATTCAAATTGATTTCTTCTTCTGATTGCGACACGGCCATCCTGCGAACACCCGTCCTCGGGTGATGTTACTCACGTTCCGCTCGGCCACTCCTGGCCTGACTACGCTTATTGAACAACAACATACAGTAGAGTCTACAAATTAATCATACTTGCCAACACTAACCCGCCTGAGACATGTACCACCGTCGTTCAAATCAGTTTTAGTACTTTCAGCATTATACTCTCAACTCCCAGAAACTCCACCGAGTAAAAACCTCTAACGCCTCGGCTCTCCCACCGAATCTCTCACCGCGGCCCTCCGGCCAAATCTCTCCACGTCCGGCTCCGACGTGCCAACTACACACAACGGTCCTCCAGACCCCTGCCTGTCACCACCCTATGACACGACAGTTACACAAACCGGTCCTCCTGACCCCGACCTCCGCCAGAGTTAACCGCGCACCGCACATCCAAGGACTACGGCTACGTTAAAAACTTCGGTACGGTCGACCACAATACGGTAAAGACCCTTACTCGAGTTTCTGTCATCATCAACATCGACTGGTACATGACTCACAGGCATCCTTTAACTCCGTGTTTGTAACTACAAACTTTCAACACTCTACAGTTGCAAGTAGGTACATCACACTGTAACCCACCATGAAAACTACTTACCACCATCTCAGTTTACATTAGTGCTACTCCTCGCAAATAGCGTACCAAACATACAAAGCAGTCACCACGCACCTCTTTCAACGCATAGTGCTGTCAAGGACACATTCTTCACGTCATTAGTGATTACATAGTCAAATACTGGATGAACCGAATTTTTGTAACATCGCTGGTCAACACCAACCTATCTTACCGCGCCTTAACCGATAAGTCTTACACGTCTCGGCCCATACTGACATTAGCACGTCCCGTGCTATTTGCATGCTGGTCTTTCAGATTATCAAACATCATATAAGCAAAGTAAAGACAACGAAACCACAAGTTTACTGCATTCACCCACTAGGGTTATGCTAACATTATAAGTGCTATTACGATTGTTATTCCCTCTGGTCAGCGTTATACTTTCGTTCACAAATATTAAGCTTACAAACTGTAAGAATATTTGACCTCAAACATGGAAACATCTCCAAAAACAAAATTACATCTCCGTTACCAACTTATGACAACAAGGTTCAAACCACAACACACGGCCAATACTATTCACCTCCTGTGAACATTCCATACCGACCAATATGACGCCAATCTGCAACCATTTGTCAGCTCAGTTGGAAACGTTAATTATATCAAATTTCTTAAATTTAGTAGAAGCCAAACTTCCTTTTTCATTTTACAGATATTAAAGCCATGACGTTAACTAAGGGAATAGTAATCGGTAAACAAAACATGCTATACTATTATCCCTAACTCCAAACACACCTTTTCTTCCTTTTCTCGCTATCGTAACTTAAAACCATATTTCGGATCAATTAAACCTGATTACGTAAACACATTTTCGCTTTTCTTATAGCTATACAACCAGCTCAGGAAGGAGAGAGAGGGGGGGGGGAAGGGGGGGGGGGGGGGGGGGGGGGGGGGGGGGGGGGGGCGAGATAGGAAAGAAGCGGTCTGAGGGGGATTGAAGTGAAGGGAAGAACGAGAGGGATAATGGAGCTCACGGGGTGGGATATGGGGGGGTACAGACAAATGCAGGGATGGGGGTGGCGCTGGAGGGGTACTGTGGTGGATACGCAAAGGTCGAGAAAAGAGCGCGGGCGGGGCAGGAGGTGGGGAGAAAATGGCGAAGAGGGAAGGAAGAAGGGGAGGGGAAAAGGGAGCGAGGATAAAAAAAAAAATAAAACAAGTAAGGGAGGGGGGGGGGGGGGGGGGGGGGGGGGGGGGGGGGGGGGGGGGGGGGGGGGGGGGGGGGGGGGGGGGGGGGGGGGGGGGGGGGGGGGGGGGGGGGGGGGGGGGGGGGGGGGGGGGGGGGGGGGGGGGGGGGGGGGGGGGGGGGGGGGGGGGGGGGGGGGGGGGGGGGGGGGGGGGGGGGGGGGGGGGGGGGGGGGGGGGGGGGGGGGGGGGGGGGGGGGGGGGGGGGGGGGGGGGGGGGGGGGGGGGGGGGGGGGGGGGGGGGGTGGGGAGAGAGAGTGAAGGAGGATGGGATGATGAGAGGGAAATGGGGGCGGGGGTCGATGAAGGGAGGGTCGCGTAGAGGGGAGCAGTAAGGGGGGAAGGGAGAGTTGTATGATGAGGGTACGGAGAACTTCGGGGGGGAGAAGGGAGATAAAAACAGTATAAACGAGGAGAAGCTGAGACGGATCATCGTTACGCAAAATGACACGGATAGTAGAGGGTGGGAAGTTTAAGGAGGTAAAGGGAAAGCAGTGAGGAGTGTAGCGCTAGAAAAAGGTCAAAGTAAAAAAGGGGGGACATCATGGAGTTTCTGGAGGGGGAGGGATTGGGGGGGGTGGTGGATGAGGTGGGGAGAGATATATTGGAAAGTGTACAGTCACTGTCATCGAAGTTATCACTTGTCAAAGAATCGTTTTCCGGACGATGCGTTATCCCGAAATCAAGCGTTACGTTATCATTACTATGACGACGCCTGGGTTTTAAAAAAAGTTTGGACATTACAAAGATGTTCCAGATTACAAGACTGCATTAGCCGATACACAAAGAAAGAGAATTTAAATATCACATTAAATAATGACCAAGCAGAGTTGACTAGCAAGTTCTCAGTTTGCTAAGTTCAATTGCATACAACAAACGTTAATATCAACCACTTCAATTTTAACTCTACTTAATTTATCAATAGAGTTACAACCTAAACAGGCGGTGCTATCCGATATCATTTGGTTCTGCTTGCTAAAATTCCACAATTATTCAAAATTACGTCAGCGGTTATAAATGTAATGCGTAGCTGTGTGTACATCAGCTAGAACCGGTACAACAGATAGTTTCACGTAGTCTTAAACCGATGAGCTGCAGCTCAACAACTAAATTAGCAGCCCACCGCTCACCGCGATGTACCACAACTATAGGTGCCATAAGCCTCTAACCGTTCGATGACTCGCCGCTCACACGAACTATAACCCATGTAGGTATAAACTGAATGATCCGCGAGCCGGTTCACCGTATCCCCTTCACTAGCGCGAACTGTGAGCCGATCTCAGATCATCAATTTTAGTAAAACTACCACTGGCTATAATGAGCTAAGAACTCGATATTTCGATTAGGACAGGTTTTGCGACTTACTGTGCACTAATGCTAGATGTTTCACTAGGTTCCCAAAGAAGATAACATTTCACGAGTAAATGCTCTTAATAACAGCACGCTGAACTATGCTCACTTTTTTTGTCAGTAGAGGATTGATAACGCGTACAGGAACGTCACATGATTTAATTCAATAATGTTTTAATTTTTATATCAAACTGGCCCATAACCGGACATGTTTGACATCTAAATTACTCGAAGTATTATTTCAAATTATTTTAACAAGATAATTTATTTTCCCCAAATAGTACCACCCTCATTAAATACAATCTGATAATAACCAATGAACAATAATAAACAAAGGAGAATATTGTAGCAATAATAACAAATTCACTAAGCATTCCGTAAATAACTACAACATACTAACAACCGAAATACCGACTGTACTATTGTTCAGTTGACAAACTATCTCGAGCTACTTAGATTTAAATCAAGCTAAGGATACTAGAATACATTACGCTAATTACCCTGCAATCTTACAGCCTTCACACAAACTACTAAAGGACGACTCCCGGATCCTTGAGACATCAATACTTTGTCGATTTTAGCAGTTGAACCTCTTACGCCCGCGCTGAATGGAAACATTCCATGGTCCATGTGCATGCGTCTGCCATTGGGAGACCTACGGATACCTTGCACCCTTTCGCATTATATCACGGCCAGGTTTAATTCTAATTGTCTCTAAAACATTGCTCCAATGTCCCTGCTATAGCACTAGCGCAGATGCGGAAGTCATAAACGTCCTGACTCCGAACATGCTTCGTGGCTTATATTTTCTTTGCTATCATTTAATTTTTGCTAATTCTTACAACAATAACGACTTTATGATTTTTCATTTAGTTTCTTGACATTTATCTTTTCGAAACTTAATGTCAAGATCCACGCTCGCGTGGATTTTCTCTTTCCTTTCTCATAATTCCTTTTTCAAGTAGTTTTTTCTTTTATTGTTTTAGAACCATATGATTTCCAAATCACGTTAACGGTGTTCAGTACCTTCGACTGCTATATTATCGACGCCACATACTTCATAAACGTATTTGCGTTTTCAAATATGAAACTGTTAAATCGCGCACAAAAGCGTATAATCCCCTTACGATCTTGCATATTAACGTTTATCCGTGTTCCGTTTTTCCAAAATAATCTCGTAATTGAAATATTTTTTCACAATGACGGACGGAAACGTCAAATTAATTCTTTTCTTTTTAGATCCCATATTTCACAGAAAATTTTACGATGCCATTGAATTTGCGCTCATCTTCGATCTCTATTTTTCATCACATTTTCCAATCTCAGATTTCTAACTTGATCCGACAGCGATCCCCCTTCTGAATCGGCTTGAGCTAGCACGATATCAGAATTACTACTACTCGAGATCACATGTGGGCGGCCATGGGTAAAGTCGGATTCAAGGAATACATTCACAATACTACAGCCAGGATATCATCGATCTACCAAGCTCCTATCGTTCAAACAATGTTCTCGCAACGATCCCTATTTTCAGAATGATCTAAGTTCGAAAGTCGCTTCGCATCGGTCGTGTTCTAATTATGACTTAAATTCAAATTGATTTCTTCTTCTGATTACGACACGGCCATCCTGCCGAACACCCGTCCTCGGGTGATGTTACTCACGTTCCGCTCGGCCACTCCTGGCCTGACTACGCTTATTGAACAACAACATACAGTAGAGTCTACAAATTAATCATACTTGCCAACACTAACCCGCCTGAGACATGACAACCGTCGTTCAAATCAATTTTAGTACTTTCAGCATTATACTCTCAACTCCAGAAAACTCCACCGAGTAAAAAACCTCTAACGCCTCGGCTCTCCCGCCGAATCTCTCACCGCGGCCCTCCGGCCAAATCTCTCCACGTCCGGCTCCGACGTGCCAACTACACACAACGGTCCTCCAGACCCCTGCCTGTCACCACCCTATGACACGACAGTTACACAAACCGGTCCTCCTGACCCCGACCTCCGCCAGAGTTAACCGCGCACCGCACATCCAAGGACTACGGCTACGTTAAAACTTCTGGTACGGTCGACCACCATACGGTAAAGACCCTTACTCGAGTTTATGTCATCATCAACATCGACTGGTACATGACTCACAGGCATCCTATAACTCCGTGTTTGTAACTACAAACTTTCAACACTCTACAGTTGCAAGTAGGTACATCACACTGTAACCCACCATGAAACTACTTACCACCATCTCAGTTTACATTAGTGCTACTCCTCGCAAATAGCGTACCAAACATACAAAGCAGTCACCACGCACCTCTTTCAACGCATAGTGCTGTCAAGGACACATTCTTCACGTCATTAGTGATTACATAGTCAAATACTGGATGAACCGAATTTTTGTAACATCGCTGGTCAACACCAACCTATCTTACCGCGCCTTAAACCGATAAGTCTTACACGTCTCGGCCATACTGACATTAGCACGTCCCCGTGCTATTTGCATGCTGGTCTTTCAGATTATCAAACATCATATAAGCAAAGTAAAGACAACGAAACCACAGAGTTTACTGCATTCACCCACTAGGGTTATGCTAACATTATAAGTGCTATTACGATTGTTATTCCCTCTGGTCAGCTTATACTTTCGTTCACAAATAATTAAGCTATACAAACTGTAAGAATATTTGACCTCAAACATGGAAACATCTCCAAAAACAAAATTACATCTCCGTTACCAACTTATGACAACAAGGTTCAAACCACAACACACGGCCAATACTATTCACCTCCTGTGAACATTCCATACCGACCAATATGACGCCAATCTGCAACCATTTGTCAGCTCAGTTGGAAACGTTATTATATCAAATTTCTTAAATTTAGTAGAAGCCAAACTTCCTTTTTCATTTTACAGATATTAAAGCCATGACGTTAACTAAGGGAATAGTAATCGGTAAACAAAACATGCTATACTATTATCCCTAACTCCAAACACACCTTTTCTTTCATTTTCTCGCTATCGTAACTTAAAACCATATTTCGGATCAATTAAACCTGATTACGCTTAAACACATTTTCGCTTTTACTTAATAGCTATACGACCAGCTCTATAATTGGAAAGTGTACAGTCAATGTCATCGAAGTTATCACTTGTCAAAGAATCGTTTTCCGGACGATGCGTTTATCCCGAAATCAAGCGTTACGTTATCATTACTATGACTACGCCTTGGGTTTAAATAAAAGTTTGAAATTACAAAGATGTTCCAGATTACAAGACTGCATTAGCCGATACACAAAGAAAGAGAATTTAAATATCACATTAAATAATGACCAAAGCAGAGTTGACTAGCAAGTTCTCAGTTTGCTAAGTTCAATTGCATACAACAAACGTTAATATCAACCACTTCAATTTTAATCTCTAACTAATAATTTTTATCAATAGAGTTACAACCTAAACAGGCGGTGCTATCCGATATCATTTGGTTCTGCTTGCTAAAATTCCACAATTATTCAAAACTACGTCAGCGGTAATAAATGTAATGCGTAGCTGTGTGTACATCAGCTTAGAACCGGTACAACAGATCAGTTCACGTAGTCTTAAACCGATGAGCTGCAGCTCAACAACTAAATTAGCAGCCCACCGCTCACCGCGATGTACCACAACTATGGGTGCCCATAAGCCTCTAACCGTTCGATGACTCGCCGCTCACACGAACTATAACCCATGTAGGTATAAACTGAATTGATCCGCGAGCCGGTTCACCGATACCCTTCACTAGCGCGAACTGTGAGCCGATCTCAGATCATCAATTTTAGTAAAACTACCACTGGCTAATAATGAGCTAAGAACTCGATATTTCGATTAGGACAGGTTTTGCGACTTACTGTGCACTAATGCTAGATGTTTCACTAAGGTTCACAAAAGAGAATAACATTTCACAAGTAAATGCTCTTAATAACAGCACGCCGAACTATTGCTCACTTTTTTTGTCAGTAGAGGATTGATAACGCGTACAGGGAACGTCACATGAGTTAATTCAATAATGTTTTTAATTTTATTCAAACTGCCATAACCGACATGTTGACATCTAAATTACTCGAAGTATTATTTCAAATTATTTTAACAAGATAATTTTATTTTCCCCAAATAGTACCACCCTCATTAAAATAACATCTGATAATTACCAATGAACAATAATAAACAAAGGAGAATATTTGTAGCAATAATAACAAATTCACTAAGCATTTCCGTAAATAACTACAACATACTAACAACCGAATACCGAACTGTACTATTGTTCAGTTGACAAACTATCTCGAGCTACTTAGATTTAAATCATCTAAGGATACTAGAATACATTACGCTCATTACCCTGCAATCTTACAGCCCTTCACACAAACTACTAAAGGAACGAACTCACCGGATCCTTGAGACATCAATACTTTGTCGATTTTAGCAAGTTGGACATCTTACGCACTCGCTGAATGAAACCATTCCATAGGTCATGTTTGCATGAGCTGCCATTGGGAGACCTACGGATACCTTGCACCCTTTCGCATTATATCAACTGCCAGGTTTAATTCCCAGTTGCTCTGAACAGTGATCCAATGTCCATGCTATAGCACTAGCGCAGATGCGGAAGTCATAACGTCCTGACTCCGAACATATCTTCGGTGGCTTATTATTTTCTTTGCTATCATTTAATTTTGCGTAATCTTACAACAATAACGACTTTATGATTTTTCATTTATTTTCTTGACATTTATCTTTTTCGAAACTTAATGGCATAGATCCACGCATGCGCGATGGATTTCTCTTTCCTTTCTCATAATTCCTTTTTCAAGTAGTTTCTTTGATTGTTTAGAACCATATGATTTCCAAATCACGTTAACGGTGTCTAGTAACCTTCGACTGCTATATTACGACGCACACATACTTCATAAACGTATTTGCGTTTTCAAATACTGAAACTGTTAAATCGCGCACAAAAGCGTATAATCCCCTTACGATCTTGCATATTAACGTTTATCGTTTCCGTTTTTCCAAAATAATCTCGTAATTGAAATATTTTTTCACAATGACGGACGGAAACGTCAAATTAATTCTTTCTTTTTAGATCCCATATTTCACAGAAAATTTTACGAATGCCATTGAATTTGCGCTCATCTTCGATCTCCTATTTTTTCATCACATTTTCCAATCTCAGATTTCTAACTTGATCCGACAGCGATCCCACTTCTGATATCGGCTTGAGCTAGCACGATATCAGAATTACTACTACTCGAGATCACATGTGGGCGGCCATGGGTAAAGTCGGATTCAAGGAATACATTCACAATACTACAGCCAGGATATCATCGATCTCCCAAGCTCCTATCGTTCAAACAATGTTCTCGCAACGATCCCTATTTTCAGAATGATCTAAGTTCGAAAGTCGCTTGGCATCGCTCGTGTTCTAATTATGACTTAAATTCAAATTGATTTCTTCTTCTGATTGCGACATATACATATATATATGTAAGAGAGCAGGGATGTCGTAAGCCGAATCAGCCAAAGAAAACAAACAAAGGTGCTAAAACAGTCGTTTATTGGTTTTTCTTACCAATGAGAATGGTCTGCGCGCGGACCCCAAGTTGGGAACCACACGCAGTACAAAAAATGTTACAATATCGGATAGCCGTCACAACAGCAAGCGGCTATCTGCTTGAATTAGGCCGTCACTACCGCAAGCAACCTAATCCAGCTACACTACTGTGCAAGTTCTGAGTAAAATTAGTCACAAGACAGCAAGCTAATATACTCAGAATCGCGTCGTAGGAACTAACTTGAGAAGACAATATTTGTTATCTCCTAATTTGCGTAATGTACATGAAAATGACTTAAGCTAAGGCGCATGCAAAACAACATCGTGTTCCAAAATACAGGTGGCGCCATCTATTTTGTACGTGAAACAACTGGGTTGCAGCGAATATTTGCTACAATCTCCCCCTCAGTTTCTGAAGTCGTCCCGACGATGAAACTGGAAGATTCATCCTTCTGTTGACGTAGTCATCTTCATCCTCCCCCTGGATTGGAACAGCTTCTGTGTTGGTCGCCAGATTGTAGTGACTGGTCGACTCCTCCCACGTTGTTTACGTTGTTTGTAAATGTTTATTATTGATAACCGTCACAGTCCAGCAAGCGGTTATCAGGTTGTCACTGTCCTGCAAGCAACCTGACTTCAATGTCACTACACAAAAATGTCAATTGTGGATAACCGTCACAATCCAGCAAGCGGTTATCTACTGAATTAGGTCGTCACTGTCCCGCAAGCAACCTAAGTTCAGTGTTACTACAAAATGTCAATTGTGGATAACCGTCACAATCCAGCAAGCGGTTATCTACTGCATTAGGTCGTCACTATCCTCCCCCTGGATTGGAACAGCTCCTGTGTTGGTCGCCAGAGTTGTAGTGGAGCACTTTGACTGGCTACTCGTTGTTTATGAAAATGTTTACTATGGATGACCGTCACAGTCCAGCAAGCGGTTATTAGGTTGTCACTGTCCCGCGAGCAACCTGACTTCAATGTCACTACACAAAAATGTCAATTGTGGATAACCGTCACAATCCAGCAAGCGGTTATTTACTGAATTAGGTCGTCACTGTCCGCAAGCAACCTAACTACAGTGTCACTTCTTTGAGCCACGTTGTTCACAAACATGTTAAATACAGATAACCGTCACAATCCAGCAAGCGGTTATTTACTGAATTAGGTCGTCACTGTCCCGCAAGCAACCTAAATGCTGTGTCACTATACAATTATGGATAACCGTCACAATCCAGCAAGCGGTTATCTACTGAATTAGGTCGTCACTGTCCCGCAAGCAACCTAAAATCAGTGTTACTATACAATTATGGATAACCGTCACAATCCAGCAAGCGGTTATCTACTGAAATTAGGTCGTCACTGTCCCGCAAGCAACCTAAATTCATTGTCACTACGTTGGCCACGTTGATTACAAATATGTATATTTCGGATAACCGTCACAATCCAGCAAGCGGTTATCTACTGAATTAGGTCGTCACTGTCCCGCAAGCAACCTAACTTCAACATCAATACTAGTGCCATTGTCCTGATCTTCTGTTGTTTCTCGGTTGATTCGTCCTCTGCTGATTCGCCCTGCCCCACGTTGGGCGCCAGATTGTAAGAGAGCAGGGATGTCGTAAGCCGAATCAGCCAAAGAAAACAAACAAAGGTGCTAAAACAGTCGTTTATTGGTTTTTCTTACCAATGAGAATGGTCTGCGCGCGGACCCCAAGTTGGGAACCACACGCAGTACAAAAAATATATATATATTATATAAGGAAGATGATATTAAAATTGTGTAGTTACGTTCTATAGATAAGCCAAAACTTACATTTAAAAGTGGTAAGTAAAAATAGATTCGGTGATGGATGTTTTCCCGTGGCTTTGTAAAAACTGAACGTGAATTTGACTACCTTTGTACCTAATAATACTGCTGCCTTTTGTTTTTCATAGTGAAAGGTATGTCAACATGTTTTAGTAGCGATGTTTCGGCAGTGTAAACTCACGAGTCGTCGCGTCGCTCGGCTGGAATCAGATCGAGTGATTGATGTTCCTTCGCTCGTTTTAACTAATGCTCGATCACGGAATTGATCCGAATACGGAAATGAGAGCATGTTTTATCTCGATATCAAATTAACGATATTATCTTACAGATAAAAAATGGAAGTTTTATTTTTAAAACGTAATTTTATATTACTATCTTTATCATTACTTGCTTGTTTCATAGTAAATTACTCCTTAAATGCATGATGATGCATTTTTACACCAGTCTTTTCTTTCTTACGGAATAGACTATTTTGAAAAATCACTTTTTTTCTTTATTTTTCCCTTAATCTATGTTCAATTTACTACCCGTTTCAATTTATGGCATTTAAAACGAAAAAATCGTGCATTTAAGAGTTAAAATGTTCGTGAATAAATGATCTGATGATGTAACCTGTTCATATTTGCGATACAATTCAAGGTAATCAAAACAGACGTTAAGCCTGCTAACATTCAGTATAAACTGCAAAAGGTGTATAGAAAAATCTAGGAACTGTACACAAAACTAAGAAGGAAGTTGTGTGTTACAGGCTTTATTATATTATCATCGTGAATGTAATTCAAAAAGATGTCTTTAATCAAAATAAAATTCATATATGATAACATACTGTCGAACACTTGACAGCCACCAATGGAACCGAAGCGAACGGTTTCTCATTCAGCCACTGTTTCCCCGCGACACGCCGGGATCAGCTGGGATGATTGATGCTCACTTCGTTCACAAAACTCGATCAAGGAAAGGATCAATGCCGGCGAGAATATAAATGTTTTGAATTTATCCCTTGTCAATGTTGAAAACATCGTTTTACGTTGTACCCGCATTTCCTAATAAATGATACGACGGATGAGATATTTAGGGAATAGTTGACTCAATTTTTAAACTAATTTAGTAATATATTTCATGTAATGATTTAGAAGTATTGAGAGATGACATGCATTACTTTATGATGAATCTGTCTGTCTGCGTAAATGGACTAGATATTGACCTAAAGAAATCAGATAATTTGGATGCGATTTTTTTTTAATACTTTCCCATTATTATAATACTGATCTTGCATTACGTAATAATATTTTTTTCGACAGGTTTGGAAAAATCATGCATTTGAAAGTTAATTAAGAAGAGATTTCTGTATAATTTAATTGTGTTAATTTCTGTACTAATGACATATACATTGTAATTTAGAGAAATAAGTCTCCATACCTTTGAAATTATTCATCGCAAAATTCTTTTACTACATTTAGCGTGTTTGTTTTTTCATGTTTTTTCTACAGGCGCCAGAGAATTATAGCTTGATTTCCTGGTTTACTGTACGCGTTAACCCGACTTACGACCACTGATTAAATTCCCGATCTGGAGTACTCTTTCGTAATCAAACTTTTAGGCGTTTGTCACACATTCGTTAATGTAATGAGCATTCATTTTTATTTCAATAAATAACAATATTGGAATTATTAATAAAATATATTTTACTCAAACTTATATTCCCTATGGTTCAAGGGGTTATCTATATCTATATCTATATCTATATCTATATCTATATCTATATCTATATCTATATCTATATCTATATCTATATCTATATCTATATCTATATCTATATCTATATCTATATCTATATCTATATCTATATCTATATCTATATCTATATCTATATCTATATCTATATCTATATCTATATCTATATCTATATCTATATCTATATTTACATAAAGGAAAGATTTGTATTTTTATATGAAATAACTCAAAAACTACTGGGCCAATATCAAAAATTATTTCATTATAAAAAAGCTACGTTATCAGTCAGTAACTATATTTATTATTATTTTTATTTCAAGCGGACGACGTCGCAAGCAACAGCTAGTAAATAATTAAATATCATAAGCTCTTTAAATATTCATTTTAAAGTTTAAGCACTTATTAAAGATCATCTAAAACATTAAACTTTAAACGAATAAAATAAACCAAGGAGTAGAGGATTTTCTTATGATTTACGGCACTGGAGCCAACGTTCAGATAAAATGGAATTCAACCCACCATATGGAATCGGGAATTGGAACCGCTAAGCTAACGGATATCCGTAAATGCGCTTAGTTATCCGGGTAACTCGAGTTCTCGGCACAGCTTTAGCACACTTTATTGTAGACTAAACCTCTGGTGTACTCATGCTTTAACGTTACTTTATTATCACAGAGGGCCTAGCACGAAAATTTGCGAGAAAGTATTCGTAACGTCATCGATAAAATTCGTATTAGATTTGTGTACTATTTAGCACGGCGAAATCACATATAAATTTTCGATGACGTTTTAATTCTCTCAAATTTTCGGTAGTTGGTAGTAAGCTTAGCAAGCCGCCTATGTATTCCTACAAACTATCTTTTTTTGAAGATAGACAAACCTCCATCCATCCAAACATTCGCATTTACAATAATTACTATGACATAAAAATCTTTGTAACCATATATACTTTTATCTAACTTGTTACTAAATTGAAATCATCATCAACTTGTCCTTGTCCCTACGGAGGGTCGGCACAGTATGTGCTGCTCTTCCATACATCTCTATCAGCCGTTACATCTTAATCCATTTCCTTAAGCATATCCTCTTTCGAGCGTCGGCGGCTCAGTGGTTTAAGCACTTGACTTGTAATCTACAGGTCTTGGGTTCGAATCCAGCCATGTACCAATGTGATTTTCGATTTTTCGAATTTTCATATGTACATAATTTACCCGACGTTCTTACGGTGAAGGAAAACATCGTGATGCAACCTGCACATATCGGCGAAGAAATTCAAAGATATGTGTGAAGTCAACCAACCCGCAGTAGGCCAGGGTGGTTGACTATGGCCTAGTCACCCCTTGTTAGGGCAGACTCCGAGCCCCTCAGTGGGGACGTATAGTGAGCTGGTGATGATCCTCTTTCACACAATCCCTACTTTCTTCGGTATAAATAAGTAAAAAGCAGAAACTAGTATTTAATGTAGACGAAGTCCTTATATAAATTAAATAAATATGCAAGTTGGCATAAGAATATTCACAGTTGTAAATAAATGTTGTCTCCTTTGCGCGTTGCTGCTGTAAACACAAAGACAGTGTTTGTGAAGACCGTCTTATTTGCCTCGCAGCCGACGACAGTCAGTTAATAAGTTCTGCAAGAAACTATTTACAGTGTTCATACAGAATTCTTAGCTTTCATTACTGATGTTTTAAACGGAATAATGAATTTAACAATTGTTTGATCATACTAATTTCATAGATGGATAGATGGATGGATGTTTGTTAGTTTGTAGCCTAAACGACAGAACGGTTTTCGATGAAATTGAGCATAGATGTAGAACAGAGTCTGGAAGAACACCTAGGCTACTTTTGTTTTGTTTTTAATTCCATGCGACAAAGTCGTGGGCGAAAGCTAGTTAACAATAATGATAAAACAGGTTCTTAATTTGCTTTATTTTAACTTTTTAATAAGAAAGTACAGTGAGCTTTGCTGGCAATGAGCCGATATACGTTAGACTGTTTTGTACACCTTACAATAAAACTGGTCTATAAGTATTATAACAGTGTATTTAGAACTGAACAATAGTCGTGTATAGTGCAAATGGCCTGCAAGTATTTTAAATGAATTAAAATATGACATCTTTGTTATTCATTTGTTTGATAGTTGTGAAGTTCAAGGCAATATTTTCTAACTGGAATACCGCGAATGCAGGCGACTGTACTATAGCACCTAGTATTTCTCATATGCGAGGAAAATAATTGTATAGATAGCGTTGCACACGTTCTCCAGTAATTTACAAGGGCTGATATAACTGGCGTTATTATTACAGTAAAAATAAGGATAATTCAACGCTTCTTAACTCTATCTTTGAACTTTATACCTTAAAATTGTAATCACGACTCGATTTCCCTGTCCCTAAAATGTTTAGTGGTTTGCGAACAACACGCTCGATTAAACTCTTAGTCTGATGTGATTCGGAACGTAAACAACGGCTTTGAATCATTTATCAAAGCGTTGGAAAGGATTTGTTAGTATTAACAAGCGAATCGGGATGATCGTTCGTATTTGTCTTGCCGTGATAAAAGTGGGGAACCGTGAATTAATATGAATTTAGATTAAATTAATGCGACCTCATTTTGAAATCTACTATTTCGTAATTTTGAAATACTGTCTTCAAATATTAACAATATGTTACAGCGTTAATTAAGTTGACTGTCTATGACTGTCAGTTAACTTTAACTGCTAATTCTGAGTTGCTGAAGTTTCCATTTATTTTATCTTTCTATTCATTAAAAAGAGTAAAACTCAAGTTACGTAGTTCGGAAACGCGTTTCAAGAATTTATCGAACTAAAAACACTAACGAACGGTTAAACGTATCTGGGAAACTGACCATGAGTGACCTCATTTTATTTACTTTACAGTTTTGTTTCTTATATTAATTTTTATTAGAGAAAGGGGCAAACGAACGACAAACACTGAGGTGCCCATCGACGCCCATTTTAAGTCTGCAGTTATTTTAGTGCGAACAAACCAGATTGACGTTATTTCATCAAAAGTGTTAGTTAGTATGCAAATTGTTATACCAATTAGATAAATTATTCATAAGCGTTGCCCTTATCGGAGCTCGGATGTAATTCGAGCTAATGGTTATAGTCGAACTGAAGCCGCTGTTTCCAATTTGCTGGAATATTTATGTTTAAAATCTCACTAAGTTTACAGCTTTTGGAAATCTTGGTGTTACATTGAGTGTGATGAATTACATTTAGTACAAAAGTTGTTTATTATATTAAGCTAGCTTTAAAAAAAACTTAATGAATAGCCTATAGGTTCTTCCAGACTATGCTCTATAACTATGGCAAATTTCATCGAAATTCGTTCAACCATTTGGGTGGCAAACTCTAACAAACATTCATCCAAAATTTCGCATTTATAATATTAGTAAGATCTTTTTGTTAACGTCGTAAGTAAGTGCCAGTTACTTTATGGCTTTATTACAAGGATTTTTTTATTTTTTTTTATTACATTATAAGGTGGAAAACGAGCAAGCGGCCACCTTAATCCGCTGAAATGGTGAAGCAACCGCTGCCCATAAACATCCGCAATCGCAGATGTGTTGCCTACCCTTAGTTGACGGAGGAGACGCATATAAAGAGGATGTTTCCCCTTCCCATGCGTCTCATCCGGCGTCAAATCCTTTTTCTTTCTACCTTTCCTCTGAAGAAGGAAGGAAAAGAGACTAAAATTAGGCTTAAATTTTTTAATGTAAGTAATTAGAAATATTAGCATTGTTGCATATGAAGAACAATAATCTACAAAGAATTGTGAATTTAACTGGGTCAATACAAATTATTCAAAACACATCCCCTTCACGAGTCTCCAAGCGAATTTAAATCAGTGTTTAAGTTACGTGTCTTGGAAGTTACATTTATTTAAATCTACTTTTATATGAATCACTTCAGCATTGCGGACAATGCAATTTTCTATTTTCTTTCAAACTTCAAGAAAAGGTAAATTCAACTTGTTAATTTGTTAACTAAGTTATAATTACTAGATACTAGATTAATTACAAAGGATGCAGTAACGTGACCTCAGAGAGAATTAATAATAAAAAAACAAAAAGCTATAGTTGGTTTAAATATGTGTTTCTAACACAAAACTTTTAACTGACATACTCAGAGCACTGGTTACTAAAGCAGTTCATTTAGTATTGAGTTATAATACTAAATCTATACTAAGGATGACCTTTAGTGACCATTTAAAAACTGACTGCGAGAATAAAACAGCCCAAATATATTCCTACATCATAAACTTTGTTGAATAAAGACTAATAACTAAGTTGAGTTTAAGTAATAACGACAAGGTTATGTAAGCTTAAGCAATTGAGCTTAAAATTGCCCGAGGGTCCTTTAAATTACTACTCCCTGTCGTGATTTACTACTCAGTATATATCCGTAACGACGCTACGGCCTTAATAAATAAAAACAAAAACATTACCTTGAAGATATTTAAATTTCACAGTTAAAATTGTTTTTAATTAGCTAGCTATTGCCCGCGACTTGTCATCCTGCAAGTAAATAAAACGAGCGTTTACTTGTTGCGTATTTATTCAACAATTTAACAGTGTAGAGATGTTGGACATCTTCGGACGAATGTGCCGTCCCGCCCGGTGACATACCACGACCACACAGAAGAAAGCGTGAAGTGGAATCAATTCCTCGTTTCGTCGTTAAGGAGACCTATTTCTTATTTCTTTCGTTTGACAGGAGAAATGTCTTCATTATGTGCGTCTCTTCCTCTGATAATTAAGGTTAGGCAACGCATCTGCAATTGTAGATGTCTATGGTCAACATTTGATTCGCCTTTTGGTCGAATTTTTGGCCGCTACCTCGTTTGCCATCCTATAATGTAAAAAAGTTTTTATTCGTTATATTGTTGTGTAATTGTAAAGAAGTAAATCAATCAGAAGATGCTATCATATCCATCTGGTATCCATCACTCATGTGAATAGATTGATTAATAAGCCTTCTGATTGTCTACAAGCTGTTAGTGATAGCTGAGGTTGTGTTCAAATTGTTTTAAAGTTACCATTCAAGATATGCTACGGTAAAATTTTTAAATTCGCAACTTTTGATTGTTATTATGTGTTCCTGTTTTTGAAACAAAAGTTGCTTTCACGGTTTTTTGAACTATGAAATTTAAAAGACCTTTTTTAGTTCTAATTAAAGGTTTATTAATTTAAATTTAAAACCGTATAAAGAAAGTTTACAACATTTTATTACTGTATATCGTGATAAAAGAACATAAACTATAACAACAGCGTTACATATTTATCTTAAATCTAAAAAGTTTATTTGATGTTATTAAAGAGTCTTACTGTAATAATCAAATAGTAGAAAGAACTATTATAATATAGTATTTTTATTATTTTTTACGAATAAAATAAGTACATGAATTACTTTACGATAAAAAAAGAATACAGTCTTTTACTAAACTTTTTTAATGTTCTTATTTAGTGTTTCATAGTTGAAATTCTTCACTGTATGATTTTAAATAGCAAAAACAACCGCACAAAAGAATATTGTTGTCCCTCTAATTCTTAATATGAAAATCTAGCTATTGCTCGCAATTACGCCGGCGTGAAATTAAAAAAATAATAAAAAACAAAGCCGATGTTACTCACTGATAAAATAGCTTTTTAATGGTGAAAGAATGTTTAAAATCATCCCAGTAGTTTTTGAGTTATACTGACACATACAAAAATACAAATATTTCCTCTTTATAATATTGGTATAGACAAAGACTTGCTGTCTTTGTTAAGTTAATTCGATTGTTGATACTCTTTAATATAATGAGGAATATTAAATCAAAAATTAAAGCAATAATTTTAACGATTGTCCCTTACAAATGACTACGCCGTTGTTTCGTATAATAGCAAAGAATCGCGTGCGGATGTTTGCGTTTTTGCCGCTTCTATTTTAACTGTAAAGACTTAATTACGAAATATATGTTGAACAAAAATAGTTTACAACCTACAATAAGATTGTAGATTACCGTTTGAATTCACGATTTCAAAAATACGTTTTTATATCAACACCAAAATAATAAACGGACACAACTGCAGTTATCAATTTCGCCAATTTACAATAAGAAGTACTTTATAATTTGATATATCATATTCTTGTGTTTAAATAGTGTGTTTGACTATACTCGTTATTACGCTTTATGGATTTTGACGTTAAATAGTAACGTTATAAAAAGTTAACGCTTTAATTTCCACTAAATATTTGACTATTATTCATATAGCAATCCAATTTCGTACGTGCACATTCCCATACAATCGCCTGTCTGCGAAATTCGGTTGAATTTAATAAATCTTACAGACATTTCCTTTGCCCGTTTAACTGGGTCCGGAAACCTGTCGACCCTTGGCTACGTTGGCCCCGTTTTTAACAATATGGAATTTATAAAAGAGTTGAATAAAATATTGTTAAAGGTAAAAATACATTTCCTTCACAGTTTCCGAGTCGTATTGTTTTGTACTCAAATATTTAAACACAGGCTAAATAAAAGGAAAGGTTAATGTACTTATCCACTTGTAATTTTGCGCACAGACCTATAAAGCTATTCGACCCGATAGGCATAAGTGAAATAAAATTATAAATATCTCTGTCAATGTTAGAGTGTCATGACAACAGTGGTTCCGTCGGTGGGTCAAATTTCATTGGCGACTTGTACATATTTTAGACAGAACTAACAGGGAAAGCGATATCTCTCTTACCGGTCTAGATAAGTTGTAGCACTATATTTCGTTGACATGAATTCCATCCCTATTGTTTCTAAAACGTGAAAAAATCATCATCAACTTGCCCTTGTCCCTACAAAGGGTCGGAAAAGTTCTGCTCTTCCATATATCTCTATCAGACGTCATATCTTTTTTTTTTTTTTATATGAGAGGGGGGCAAACGAGCGGCGAGAACACCGAGGTGGTCAACGACGCCCATGGACATCCGCAACACCAGAGGAACTACAGATGCGTTGCCGGCCTTTGAGGAAATTGTAGGCTCGCTTCTTGAAGGACCCTAAGTCGTATTGGTTTGGAAATGCCGCCGAGGACAGACCGTTCCACAACGCGGCTGTGCGGGGCAGAAAGTTCCGCGAAAACCGAACGGTTGTGGAATGCCAGCCATCGACATGGTGAGGATGGTACCTGGCGGTCTGTCGTGTCGTCCGATGACGAAACTCGGCGGCAGGGATCGTTCCAAACAGCTCCTCGGAACACTCCCCGTGGTAAATACGGTAAAAAATGCAGAGGGAACTGACGTCCCTCCGCAAGGCCAGAGGATCTAGCCGATCGGTAAGGGCTCGGTCGTTGACGATTCGAGTCGCTCTCCGTTGTATGCGGTCAAATGGAAGAAGCTGGTATTGGGGTGCTCCCGCCCAAAGGTGCGAGCAGTATTCCATATGGGGCCGAACTTGCGCCTTGTATAGTTGAAGGCGGTGGCCCGGCTGGAAGTACTGCTTCGCCCTATTGAGCACACCCAGCTTTTTAGAGGCCAGCTTGGCCTTGTCTTCCAAATGACCGCGAAACTGAACGTCACTCGATATGTCAACGCCGAGAATACCGATACTGGCTGAGGCAACCAGGGGAGTGTTCTCAAACCGGAGATTAACGACGAAGGGATCTTTTTTAGCGGTAATGGCGCATACTTGTGTCTTTTTAGGATTGAAATCGACAAGATTTTGTCGACCCCAATCCGAGACTTCACCCAAAAGGGTCTCCAGCTCAGACACAAGTTTGTTCCGGTTCTCATCGGCAGTGGCCCGAGAAACATTAGCGCGGGCCGTGTACAGTGCATCACCGGTGCTATCATCTGCATAACAATGGATGCTGCGTATTCGCAGCATGTCATTGATATGCAGAAGAAACAGGGTGGGCGATAGTACACAGCCCTGTGGGACCCCAGCATTAATTGGTTTCAGGTCAGAGCATGCACCGTCGACAACGACCTTGATGCTCCGACCCTCCAAGAAGCTGGAAATCCAGGCGCAGAGTTTCTCGGGCAGCCCGTAGGAAGGCAACTTCGAAAGAAGTGCTTTGTGCCACACCCGATCAAAGGCCTTGGCCACGTCCAGACTAACTGCCTCACTCACACATCTGAATTCACTCCATATTTCCTTCAGCCACCCTTTACCTTTTAGCTCCATATTAAAAGCGTGAAAAATGTCACTAAAAATGCAAAATTCTAATATTATTTCTAAAATATTAACAAAAAACCTCTGAGAGTATTTGTAGTATAAATGTAGACAATAAAGCCATTTAATATTGTTCCCAGATTCTTCAAAAGAAACACAGAGGCGATAAGAGTCGTGTGTCTCGTTTGTTTTGCCTTCTTTTGTCTCTTATCTTCAAGTCGAGGATGTCTCAGTGTATTTTAGTACTTGTAAATTGCTTGTCTCAATTAGTAATTTGTAAGAGCTTAATTTAATGGATTAATTAAATATGATCTGATAAACTCTAGTGTTTTTATTTGTTGACTGTTAGAGAAATACATTTATAAAATTATGATTGGACTAGCTGTCGCCCGCGACTCCGTCCGCGTGGAATTAAAAAAACAAAAGTGAGTAGCCTATGTGTTCTTCCAGGCTATCCTCTACGTCTGTGCCAAATTTCATCGAGATCTGTTCAGCCGTTTAGGCTAAAAACTCTAACATCCATCCATCTAAACTTTCGCATTTATAATATTAGTAAGATAATTCTTGCGCAAAATGATAGTTTCGCATGTTTTCTAGGGTTAAATTTTTCACTTTTGAAATTAATTAGTCTAGTATTAATCTTAGATTTTTAACAAGTATTTATATGATCATTAAAATTAAATTGTTCTTTCAAAATGTAATTCAATTTATGAAATAGTATTTTTGTGTAAATACATTTTCATATTGCATTTTCTTTATAAATATTTTTACCTGCAAGCTGAGAGAGTGCCCAGCAAGCACTTTGTTATTTTAATATACATAACAGGTTTCGAGGGCTTTTCTGCTGGAATGTTACTTAATATCATTTTAAATTACATCGCTTGTTTGTTTAACACCATACTTTTACTATCGAACTTTTATTTTACTATGCCACGTTACTCCATCCATCAATTCTCCAACTCCATATGAATTACACACTTTTTTTTTATAATATAAGGTGGCAATCGAGCAAGCGACCACCTGAATCCACCGAAATGGAAAGCGGCCTCTGCCCATAGACATCCGCAATTGCAGATGCGTTGCCTACCCTTCATTGATGGAGGAGGAGACGCACATAAGAGGACATTTCTCCTTCCTATGCGTCTCCTCCATCGTCAAATCCACTTCTCCTTCCCATCCTTTCCTCTTAAGAAAAGGGTGGAAAGGGAAAGGGACTAAAATTAGGCCTCCGGCACCACACTCATCAGACGAAACGCGGAATTGCTTCCACTTCACGCCTGTTTTCTGTGTGGTCGTGGTATTACACCGGGCGAGCCGACCCATTCGTGCGAAGATTTTAACGCGGGCTCTACCACTTAGCATTATATCACAAATTCTTCGGCTAGAAATACGTAGACCATCCATTATAAAAATCAATAAAGAAAAGCCATTAGCTGATGGTGATATAGTAATAAATTTAAGCATAGTAGCTAGCACATGTTATTTTAAAGAGTGCAAACTATGCTATTAGTGAGAGGGACGGTAATGCACTTACCACATTTTCTCCCCAACGATAACGTTCGTTACTATGACAGGCGAGTTTCACACGAGGGTAGGGGAGTGACTAAATGAGTGCAGCACAGCTACTGTGTGAACGACATCTTTCTATCAAAATCCAAGTCATTTAAGAAATTTATATACTAGATATAGGAACAACATTATTTTCACCTGTAAATTTGTACGGTAATATCTAAATGTCAAATTTGACATGCCGAGACGCTTCACAGTGTTTGAATTATTTGTTTATTTTGTAATTTTGGACACCAGGTAGTGCTAGTGAGATTATGTGCAAAATGTTTCATGTGAAGTGTTCAGTGCTTCCTCTATATATTTTTTGAATGTCTTCGATCAAAATATTTCCGTTTTCATCTACAGCAGTAGTTTACTGTCCTACTGTATTCATTATGCTCCCTCGTGTGAAACTAGCATTATGACAGGCGCTTAGTTAGTCAGCGCTCACTTCGCAAGATGATGGTGACAAATATGAAAAGAAGATAATGGAGGAACGTAAAATACGGCGTTCTATTTTTCTATTTAAAACATTAATATTGATTAAACGTTCAAAGTACATAATCCTACCTACTTCAAAACATAATAGTCCTCTGAAGGTGGTTATGGTAAAAAGGTCAAACATTGACCACAAGATTTTGCCCGTGACCACGCCCGTGCGTAATTAAAAAATAGAAAATTCTACATTTGTGTCAGATTTCATCGAGATATGTTAATTTGTTTGGAGATATGTGGTAACAAACATTCATCCAAACTTTCCCATTTAAATATTGTGTAAGATTTTTAAAATTCATTATCATCCCTTCTAGTTCACGGGCGTTGAAATATTGTTTGTAATGAAAATTAATACAATATCTTTGAATTGATAATAACGCTTGATTGAATAATGAATTTTGTAACAAAGTTGTTTGGAAATTAATGATACCTTTTGCCACTTATCTTCCGACGCCCGATATCAAAGGAGGCTTCTTGGATCTCTTTGTCAACTTTGTATTGAGAAATGATTAAATACACACTAAGGCTAAATTACCAGAATCAAATGAAATATTAAATACATCAATCAAGTAAAAGTTGCGACGAGACGATGGGGACATAAACCAGAAAGTGTTAAAATTGAATGTGGACGGCTACAAAGGTAGAGGAAGACCGAAGAAAGTATGGATGGATTGTGTGAAAGAGGATACGCTTAAAAAGGGAGTAGATTCAGTTATGACGGCTGATAGAAATGTATGGAAGAGTACATACTGTGCCAACCCTCTGTAGGGAATAGGGTAAGTTGATAATGATGTCAAGTGAAAATTAAGATGGATGGATGTTTGTTACTACGGCTCTAGATATATAGAACAGATATAGAAAATAGTCTGGAAGAAAGCATAGGCATACAAGCTTTTTTTTTTAATTCCGCGCAGACGACTTCTTAGTTATCTATGGTTTGGTATTTCTGACTAGAATTGACTTTTTAGTCAATTTTAATTTATGGACTCAAAGCCTTAAGTTATATTATTACAATTTAAATGATTGTAAGTTAAAACTTTAAAAATTCCAGTCAATATATTCTTTAAAAAAATAATTTAAATAACTCTAATCGAATACCTTTTCAAGAAAGGTAAAAAAGGGTTCTTTGTAAAATAATAATAATAAGCCTAATTGAATTGGAGGGCTTCGCATTCCAGTGACGTAGCACTGAAAAGGGTTTTTTTTTTTTTAATTATGGTAGTCCAAAGGTAGAAAAACAAATGCCTTTATAGGACATTTTACCTTGTGCTAGCAACTAATAGAAATACAATTTGGTACTAATTAATGTTAGATGGTTTTAAATAAGGTTGAAATAAAGGTTAATGATGTAGTAAGAAAAGGCCGAGAAGTTTGCATCAAAGCTAATGGGCCGACGTAACAGGGTCTGAGCCACACGAGCCGTGACGCTCACAATTTCATGAGGCCCTCTGTTTCATGTGGTTAACCTTTAGCTTGTACTGAAAAACAATACTTCTTTAATTGACAATGCGAAACATTTTTTTTATATTTTTTTAATTATGGTAGTCCAAAGGTAGAAAAACAAATGCCTTTATAGGACATTTTACCTTGTGCTAGCAACTAATAGAAATACAATTTGGTACTAATTAATGTTAGATGGTTTTAAATAAGGTTGAAATAAAGGTTAATGATGTAGTAAGAAAAGGCCGAGAAGTTTGCATCAAAGCTAATGGGCCGACGTAACAGGGTCTGAGCCACACGAGCCGTGACGCTCACAATTTCATGAGGCCCTCTGTTTCATGTGGTTAACCTTTAGCTTGTACTGAAAAACAATACTTCTTTAATTGACAATGCGAAACATTTTTTTTATATTTTTTTAATTATGGTAGTCCAAAGGTAGAAAAACAAATGCCTTTATAGGACATTTTACCTTGTGCTAGCAACTAATAGAAATACAATTTGGTACTAATTAATGTTAGATGGTTTTAAATAAGGTTGAAATAAAGGTTAATGATGTAGTAAGAAAAGGCCGAGAAGTTTGCATCAAAGCTAATGGGCCGACGTAACTACAGGGTCTGAGCCACACGAGCCGTGACGCTCACAATTTCATGAGGCCCTCTGTTTCATGTGGTTAACCTTTAGCTTGTACTGAAAAACAATACTTCTTTAATTGACAATGCGAAACATTTTTTTTATATTTTTTTAATTATGGTATTCCAAAGGTAGAAAAACAAATGCCTTTATAGGACATTTTACCTTGTGCTAGCAACTAATAGAAATACAATTTGGTGCTAATTAATGTTAGCTATTAATCTATACTCGTACTAATATTATAATGAGGGAAATATTTTCATTGTTGATTTGCATTGAATAGGCCCTGAAACTATACTGATTTCAAAAATTCTTTCGTCACTGGCTATTTTATCACTGAGTAACGTAGGCTAAACAACAACAGGAAGGGTAAGGATATGACAGAATATGGGACGTATATTCTTTGCCATAAAACCAAAGCTATTAAAAATACATGTCTCATGCTACGACTTTTAAAAAAGAATAGACAACTTCAAGAAATCAAGATTATAAAAGAAGAAGAAGGAAATAGAACGACTATAGCTCAAAATAATTACTTGATAAATATGTTAAATGCAACCTTGGTAACAAAAGATTGCGGAAGAATGGAAAGAAATGACGAGGAGTTAGGGTTGTGCCACATCAAGTAGTAGTGAAATCTTCATGTGTTAAACAATACAGTGTAGACAGATTTGTATTAACCCTGCCAATTGTTCAAACATCTCTGAGGACCTGAGGGGATTTATCGCACGTGCTGTTTAATTAATTGACCCGAAATTATCTAAACTAAATACTGTTAAACGATTTTATAGCATGTCGATGAAATGTTTTCATTTATTTTAAGCCTATCCAAATTAGAATAAAAGCCGAACAAAAAATAACTGAAATCTAAGCAGAACCAAGATCTAATGTTCCCAAAGACCCAGATACAAAAGATTTTTCAACGCGGATAAATGTTTTAATTTCTTAATAAAACAATCTATATTTTATTTTAGCAACAAATACCGTAGGCCTAGTTTTAGACAGGGATCTCTATCATTTTCTTAGAAGGAAAAGTGGATTTGATGGTGGAGATGACCCTTAGGAAGTGGAAATATCTTTTTATGTGCGTCTCCTCCGTCGATTAAGGGTAGGCAACGTATGCAATTGCGTGTCTATGGGCAGCGGTCGCTTCGTTTTTTCTGTTCTTTTGCCATCTTATCATATAAAAAATATATATTTGATTAAATCAAGTATTTTAATGTTGCAAAAGTTAAACTAAAATTACATTTGTTTTGTGTTATTTGTCGCTATATCTGTATATCAATCTCGCTTGTGGTCGTACATTGCATGTATTACACACCGGATGCATTCCGTGCTGCGAATTAATTAATCTTAGATGAGGTCTTCGCAAACCTCAACTCGTGTTTACAACATAAGTGATAATTTATTTCTCTGAAATTCTCTGATTAGAATAATTTGTCGATTGAAAAAACGCTTAATATTTATAGTTTAATATGATAGTCAAACGTAGTTGTCGAATTTGATGGACTGCACGCAGTTTTTGGTAATCTTCAATCTAAACTAATATTATAAAGAGGAAAGATTTGTATTTTTGTATTTATTGAAATAACTCAAAAACTACTAATCCCATTTAAATAATTATTTCACCATTAAAAAGGTGATCAATGAGTAACATAGGCTGTGTTTTTTATCATACTAATATTATAAATGCGACAGTTTAGATGGATGGATGGATTTGTTAGAGTTTGTAGCCTAAACGGCTGAACGGATTTCGATGAAATTCGGTACAGATGTAGAGGATAGTCCGGAAGAACACATAGGCTACTTACTTTTGTTTTTTAATTCCACGCGGAAATAGTGAAGTCGCGAGCAACAGCTATAATATATATTTAACTTGATAGCAGTTTTTAAGTGAATTCTGAAAATTTTCTATGGATACATAAAGACGTTATACAAGGCCACAAAACAGATGAGGTTATAAATAATTTAGGGAGCAATTATGTTATATTTATTGCTTAGTGTTAAGTATTGGGAGTAGTAAAACGATAGCTTGCTTAGCACAGACTGTTTATTCAACCTGCTGTCATATTGACGGCGGGCGCAGCCGCCAGTTCGGAAACAATACACAACATCCCTCCCTCTTTAGATGTGATATAACATTCAAACACAAACCCTTAAGAATTACAACACAATAAAATAATTATTAAATACAGAAGCTTCTAACTAACACAATTACAGTAACAGTTTTACAGTAAACAATCATTCTCCTCGGACAGCACAGGGCGCCTAACACCCCGAGCTACTGTAACATTTGGATGATTGATAGGCGGTGTGTTAGGGGGCGAGCATGCCTCCTCACCTTCCCCCTCAGATAGCCCCCTATCACTTATATCCTGTGTGACACTAGGCTGTCCTGAGGATGTGGGCGATGATGGAGTACCCACTACACTCTCATCATCATCCCACGAGTTCATATTGGTATGATAGTTACCTTTACATAACCACAATTGATTTTTGTGTTTTTTTGTGGTGGCTAAAGTCACATTGTCCTGTATACTATACAATACTTTGCCCAGTCTCCGTAACACCGTACCTTTATGCCAGGTGAATTTATTATTGGCACTAAACTTTTTATATATCACCTGTGTACCAGGGGAGAAAGTTTTTTTATTTTTTCCACCATAAGCCTCGATTTGCGACTGCTGCCTATCATGCACAACATCGGCAAGGGCGACGAACGAGGACGACGGCTCTCTCGGATTAATTAAGTCCAAACGCGACCTAAGTTTGCGTCCGTACACAAGCTCCGCAGGGGAAAAACCTGTGGTGGAGTGAATCGAGTTTCGATAGTCAAAGAGGAACTTGAGGAGACGTAATTTACTTTCCTTTACAGTTCGACTCGACATGATGCTACTTTTAATGCCCTTTTTCACAACTTTTACCAAACTTTCCGCCTGTCCATTGCCGGCCGGATGGTACGCCGGTGTCGTCAGATGACTAATTCCATTGCCTACGCAGAATTTAGAAAATTCTTGCGAGGCAAAGGAGGGTCCGTTGTCGCTCACTATCGTTTTCGGTAACCCATAATGCGCAATGTACTCGTACAACCGCTCGACTACTGCACCCGACGTTGTATTCGCGTTCATGTCGTATACCTCGACCCATTTGGTGTACGAGTCTACAACGACTAAATACGACCGACCGTTCAACGGACCTAAAAAGTCGATGTGCACCCTGTAAAACGGCTGAGGAGGGAACTTCCAAGGCGTCAGCTTAGCCCGCGGCGGTGACGGCCTCAGCCGGGTACATACTTCACAAGACCCAATTAAACTTTCAATGGCATCATCTACGCCCGGAAACCAAAATCGCGACCTCGCTTCGGCCTTTGTTTTTACAATTCCCAAATGTGACGTATGCAATTCGGCCATTATCTTTTTACGTAGGGAATTTGGAATAATAACTTTGTGTCCTCTCATTAAGCAGCCGTTTTCTACCGATAGTTGATTTCGACATAAAAAGTACGGCTTCAACTTTAAATCGGTTATTTTGTTAGGCCAGCCGTTTAAAACACATTTCGCAACGCGGGACAAAATAACATCTTTTGTCGTTTCGTGACGTAGTTCGCTAACGGTCGTAGGCAACGTTCCGTCCACCACGAAACAAACATACGCGGCCCTGTCGCACAACGCCGCGGCGGCGTCTGCGCACGACGCGCGCCCCGCCTCCGTGGCCCCCGCGCCGCGCTCCCCCGCCCCCGCTATACTCGCACGGGATAGATAGTCCGCATTGTTATCGGCGCTGCGAACATATTCTATAACGTAATTATACGCGCTTAAAAACATCGCGTACCGTTGTAGTCTATTTGCCGACACTTCCGGAATCCCTTTATGGGGACCAAAGATTGTAATTAACGGCTTGTGGTCGGTTCGTAAGACGAAAGGGTCCGATCGGCCGTACAAGTATTGGTGAAACCGGCGGACCCCGAATATGATCGCAGTCGCTTCTTTTTGTATTTGCGAATACCTATTTTCAGCGGGCGTGAGTGTGCGCGACGCGTACGAAACCGGTCGTTCCGCGCCGTCTTCCCCTACTTGAGACAATATCGCCCCGAGGCCGGTGGGGGATGCGTCAACGGTTAGGATAAGTTTGGCCCTTTGATCAAAATGGGCCAAAACTGAATCGGACGCTAGACACTTCTTTATCTCCAAGAAAGCGTCGGAATGAATTTTTGTCCACTTCCATTTACTATTCTTTTTCAGTAACTCGTACAATGGACTTAACATCATTGATGCACCGGGTACAAAATTCCTATAATAATTTGCTAGCCCCAAAAATGATTGTAACTGACTGACATTGCTCGGGCTAGGTGCGTCTAATATGGCTTTAATTTTTTCTGGCGATTTTTTAAGACCATTCTTGTTAATCACGTAACCTAAGTAATTTATTTCGTCTTTAAAAAATTCGCACTTTTCTTTTTGAAGTGTTAACCCCGCTTCTTCGAGCCTTTGCAAAACGGAACTAAGTCGCGTCAAGTGCTCCTCCCTATTACGACCTGTAATTAATATGTCGTCAAGGAGACACAAGACCCCGTCTAAACCTGACAACACGGTCTCCATGGCGCGCTGGAATATCGCCGGTGCCGAGGACAACCCGAATACGAGCCGCGTATACTGATATAGGCCCCGGTGCGTATTGATGCACGTCAGCCTCTGCGACTCCTCGTCGAGACACAGCTGATTGTACGCGTTCGACAAGTCCAGTTTCGAAAACTGTTCGCCGCCGTGCAGCTTTGAAAACAACTCGTGTACAGTCGGTAGGGGAAATTGCTCGACGACTAGCTGCTTGTTGATACTAACCGAGTAGTCAGCGCATATTCTCACGGAGCCGTTTCTTTTTAGGACCGGCACGATAGGAGATGCATACTCCGAATGGTCGATCGGTTTTAAGACACCTAATTCGACTAATCTATTTAACTCGTCGGTAACCTTTTCTCTGAGGGCGAATGCAATTGGACGCGCTTTAAAGAATATAGGCTTCGAATTTTCTTTCAAAAATAACTTTATTGTATATTTTTTAAAAGAACCTAACGTATCCGCGAACGTTTTGGAAAAACGAGCCTGAAGCTGTTCGATTGAGAGTGATGACGACTGTCCACAATATTTCACCGGCGCTAGTTCCAAATTAAACTTTGAGATAAAATCCCTGCCGAGAAGTGCCGGGCCCCCGCCACGTACTACGTATACGTCCATAGCGCGGGTGACCCCCCCAAACGTCATTTGTGACTCACGCATAACTCCTAAACAGTGTATGTGTTCGCCCGTGTATCCCATTAACCGTTTCTTTGACAAGGATAAAGACACTTTATGAAAATGTCGTCTAAAAGCAACTTCGGAAATGACCGTTACCGCGGATCCGCTATCAATTTCAAATTTTAAAATGGCGCCGTTTAACATAACACTCTCCACCATAGGTTCTCCCTTAAAAGATCGGATATGATACAACTCACCGTCATCGTCGTTCTCACCCGTCCCGCTCGTCACGGCTGACGTCACCAGGTTCACCTTCTTGCACATACGCCGGAGGTGACCCGTTTGTTTACATTTTTTGCACGTATGATTAAAGAACCGACACTCTGGCGTCCTGTGGTTGAAATAACCGCACACGGAACACTGCACCTTACCCGACCTACTTTCACTCACTCTTTGTTCACTTTTGTTCGACTGTCCGATTTTACACAGCACTTCTGTAGGCGCGGCGATGACGCTAGTCGCGGCGGCTGCGCAGGCGGCTGCCGCCCGCGCACAACGGATATTCTCGGCCTGCTCCACAACCCTTACCAGGGATAGACCACTAAGGTCCTTGCCGAAGATCTCTTCTTTCTCGAAGCCCGGCAGCATTCCCATAATAAACCGGTCTCGAAGAACTTCTTCTAGGCTGTAGAAGCCGCAATTTGCTGAGAGCCCCCGCAGTCGAGCCGCCCATTGCGTAAACGATTCAGCGGGTTGCTGAACTGCCGCGTAAAAATTATACCGCTCGCCGAATCCGACACGTTTCGGAGTGAAGTGAGCATCTAGGAGACCTAGAATATCTTCGTAGGCCACCTCTTGGAGCTCCTTGGGCAGCGCTAGGTCAGCTGCCAACTTGTATGTACCCTCTGTGAGCGCGCTAAGCAATATAGCCCGTCTTCTAACTCCCGTCGCATCGGTTAAATGATTCACGTCGTTCGCGATGAACCACTGCGTTATACGACTTTTATACGTTTTCCACGTTTGTTCACTATGATCAAAGCACGATAAAACACCAAAATGTGTTACAGACATTTTGGGTTTTTATTTTTCAAAATGTGGGTATTTCGAGCACTCGTCGCCACTGTTAAGTATTGGGAGTAGTAAAACGATAGCTTGCTTAGCACAGACTGTTTATTCAACCTGCTGTCATATTGACGGCGGGCGCAGCCGCCAGTTCGGAAACAATACACAACACTTAGTATATAGGAGTTACGACAGCTATTAGCTTGCAGCGTTCACCTGAGCAGCGATACTTATTTACCCAACAGGCTTGTAAAAATTAATTACCTTTTGCTCAATTTTTATAGGGATCGTAGTTAAATGTACAGAAATCAGTGAAAATGTATTACGAAGTTAACTACATACATGTTTGTATTATATACTTTTTTTTCTTAAAAATTATGTAACATTACTTTAGCCCTCGTCTGTCCCCGTGGAATTAAATAAACAAAAGTAAGTAGCCTGTGTCTTTTTCCATTATTCGCTCTACATTTATACCAAATTTCATCGAGATCCGTTCCGTCGTTTAGGCTACAAACTCTAACAAACATTCATCCATCTAAATTTTCGCATTAATTATAATATTAGTAAGTTACCTCTAATTTTATCTCATAGTGGTAGTGCCCGCTTTAACATCTTAGCACGAATGGGCCGGCACGCCCGGTGTAATACCACGACCACACAGAAGACAGGCGTGAAATGGAAGCAATTTTCGTCTTTCGTCTGATGGGTGCGGTGCCGGAGGCCTAATTTAAGTCCTTTTTTTACCACCCTTTTCTTATAACGAGAGGATGGGAAGGGGAAGTGGATTTGACGGTAGAGGAGATGCATAGGAAGGGCAAATATCCTCTTTATGTGTGTCTCCTCCTCCGTCGGATAATGGTAGGCAACGCATCTGCAATTGCGGATGTCTATGGGCAGCGGTCGCTTCGCCGTTTTGGCGGATTGAGGTGGCCGGTTGCTCGTTTGCCACCTTATGTTATAAAAAAAAAATCTCGCATTTTATACTATATGGAATTTAAAGTCCCCTGTTTACTTATGGATACTGTATAAGAGATATTAGCATACCATTTGCCTCATAAGATAATGAAATAAAAAATGTACATCCGTTCCGAGAACACACGTTAAACGAAAAACAGATATATCTTCATTCGAAACTTCACAATTACGTATAAAGCAAACATCAATCACGTGACATACATCCCGAATTAAAGTAGATTTCCATTGTGCATGTTTCTGGAATGGGTTAAACAGCACACTAATTACAATAAAACTCTAACCGGTCTCAAATCATTTTTGCTTCTTTAATTGCTATGAAATTCACAATAAAAAAAAGTACTCTGTCCTAAGCGGTATTTCCAAACAGTTACGACTTAGGGGCCTTCAAGAAAAGAGCGTACTCCTCCCTTAAAGGCCGGCAGCGCATCTGCAGTTCCCTTGGCGTTGCGAATGTTCATGGGCGTCGGATCATTTAATACCAAGCGATCCGCTGCTCGTTTGCCCGCTTTTTCTATTAAAAAAAAGTATTTGACCCATAATTAAGACGGTAACCGATCCATTTTTGTACTCAAACCAAGTCAAATAGTCTTGGTTTGAATTCTCGCATATTAACGATTGATTATTAGGTCTAGCCAACTCAAAGTTAGCCATTCGCATTATTTGCTAGATATGACGCTGTTTTCACGGTGTCGATCGAGTTTTATCCCAGAACCGTACACCATGGAAGCCGTCCTTAACGAAACATACTGATATAGGGCGCGTTGGAATGAGGAATATGACGTCATTGTGTCGGAATCAACGCTCGTGTAAATCCGTTTATAAGATTTGCCTTTCGTTGGAATTAATATTTCATTTCTGTAAAAAATCGTACGATTCCCGGAATTGATATGCTAAAACAAATGAATGAATAAAGCCGTTCTACTTTAATCCAACGTCGTATAATTTTTAAAACAATTACTCGTATTAGAGCGCACACACCTTTGACTTAACTATCGCACAACTGCGTAGTCGCGCGTTGATTTTTATGAAATTATATGGAGGTGCGCACACTACTTGATTTTTAGTTGTGCAACTAAACGTTGAATGGGGGGGGGGGGGGGGGGGGGGGGGGGGGCGCGAACAATCGACAATCGCACAACAGTTGTGCAATAGTTTAGAAAAGGTGTACGCGCGCTCTAAATGCTGCCAAAGAAGATTATTGACAATGATGAGAATGAATGTAGCCTGGTCTAGGCTAATCTAGTCTAGACGATACTAGTACAGACTAGTCCATACTTACGCCAATCAACAACTAATTATCCCTGCAAGCATTTTCTCTTTTTAACCAATAAGCAGCAAAATTTACAATTCACTTCAAATTACAACAAAATAAACGAGTTAATTTACGCTTCAGTTATTTTCTATTTTCATAATTTGAGACTGGGAACAGTATAATATTCATAAGCCTAAAACTACGTAACATGTTTGTGGCAGCGAGCCAGCGAACCGCTGGTACGCACAAACGCTTATTTTGTTTAAATTACCAAGTGTTGATTTTATTTAAATTTCGAACGCAAATGAACATTCATTTGTTACCGCCATGATCAACGGCTGAACAAAACAATCGAATTCGATTCACTTGTGCACATTTAAACCATTTTCTTCAAAGTAAATTGTTGCAAGGGTATTGTAATACCAGTAAAGAGTAGTTTACATACCAGTTACTGGCTCGTGACTGGCATGTGTATTCCCACCCTTAGGATTGCAATAATTGTAACAGACAGATATGTTTCTATCGTTTATTATCAACAGTGGAAGAGTTCATAACAGTTTTTGTAAGAACTAAATCAAAGATTTTTTTTATTAAAAAAGCTTTAAAGCCATCTTTGCCGTATTAGATTTTGACATAAAATCTTCGCACCAAATATTTAACATATATTCATTGGGACAATTTCCTTTAAAACTAATAAATCAGATTGGTAGACAAAGACTATGGGACTCCTTTGGCGTGGCCCTGACAAACCTCTCGTTCTGCATTCATACATAGTTTCGGTTGCTCATGTTTTATAAATATTTATGTAATTTTTTAAAGTAGTAAACGTTAATTGAGAGATTAAACTCTGTTGTAGCGCCCGCATTGCTCACTACTCGTAACTGCGGCTCGAGCAAATACAAAGTTCTGTGTTGCCCGTGTCAAAGATGTTTGTTTGTTTGTTATTAAAACAGAGAGAAGGTAAACATTGAGGAATGCAAAGTAAACCCCAATATATACTAAGCTAATGTTATAAAAAGAGCTGTATTTTTAATTCACTAATAAATACTAGGCCGATTTAAAATATAATTCGCCATAACTAATTTTATCCTTGAGTAACATAGGCTAAATGATTTGATTTTGTAAATTCCGCGCGGAAGGAGTTATGGACAAAAGCTATACTATATAGATATATATAGCCATTATTAATAATAACAGTGAAAATTTAAATGGATGGATGTTTATTAGAGTCTGTTAGTATCTCGATGAAATTTGACTTAAATATAGAGGAAAGTCTGAGAGAGTAGGCTGTGTACTTTTGTTAGAATTCAAGTCATTGTGATTTCTTCTTTTTCAGCTCAATATTTCTTCTCAGCCATTTCACAGGAATTATTTTGGGAATGTCTCTAATATTATATTTCATAAATAAACGCCTAACTTTGAAGTTGACTATTTGTACGGTCTTGTGAGTTGTACAGTCACCCACAACAGCGTCGGCAGATTTTTTTCATCTTGCTTTCATTCTATTTGCTTATTTCAGTCATCATCATCATCATCATCATCACAGCTCACTATACGTCCCCACCGAGGGGCTCGGAGCCTACCCTAAAGTTAGGGTGGCTTATTTCAGTATTAACTAACAATTATAAAAAACACTTCCTTTGCCCGCGGTACCGTCCGTGGCATTAAAAAAATAAAAGTGCGTAGCCTATGTGTTCTAACAGACTATGCTCTACATCTTTGCCAAATTTCAGCGAGATCCGTTTAGTCATTTAGGCTAACTTTATCAAATCAAACATCCATCTAAACTTTAGCGTTTACAATATTAGTAAAATTATACAAATTATAAAAAATAATCATAAACATTTGCACTGTTTTAAATTGGTGAAACTGGGAACGTCCAATTATTGACATTTTAGAAATTAAAACAATTTCTATTTGAATGTATAAATCCGCTTAGCTATAAATTCTCTCAAAATAGTGTATCTTTCCTAAGTAAAACATATGAACAAAATTAACCAATAAATCTACCAATCAATTAATTTATTTGAAATGTCATAGTATTGCGCGGGCGACTGTACTTGTCGCAATGTAAACAGTTTAACATTATCTACGCCGCGAACGCCTGCTCCGGCCCCGATAACGAGCTTTACATAATTAATTGCCTTTAAGCATAACCATATATTGTTATTGATTTGACAACTTTGATGAGTTTACTTTGGAGCAGAGTTGGAATTAATAAAGAGTAAATAGAGAGTAAAGCCAAGACACTATTACGAACACCTTTGACTAAACTATTTCCTGTGTAATCTACTTTGATTCCTATGAGCTTATATAGTGCGCACACTACTTTTTTAATTGTGCAACTAAACAGTTGAATTGGCTGCCAAACAATCGATAATCGCACAACAGTTGTGCGATAGCTTAGTCAAAGATGTGCGCCCGCTCTTAAAGTGACTCCAACGTAAACGTCGTATCTCAGAATTTAGCAAATATTAGTTAATTCAAAAAGTAACTTAAAAATTAGGAATTTCATGTTGAAAGTTGCTTTTGCACGCGATATTATAAATGGTAATGTTTCTGTTTTACCATTGATTATGACTTTTTAACTATAAAATTCTGCTTTATGTAAAACTAGCTATCGCCCGCGACACTGTTCGCGTGAAATTAAAAAAAAAAACTAAAGTAAGTGGTCTATATGTTCTTCCAGACTATCCTCTACATCTATGCCATATTTCATCGAGTTTAGGCTACAAACTCTAACAAACATCCATCCATCTAAACTTTTGCATTTATAATATTAGTAAGATTAATAAAAATACGTTAGAGAAAGAAAAAATATAATAATAATTAAGACCCTAATTAGTAATAATGCTTAAATAAAGTTTTTAAATAGCATTTTCTTCTAACGTGATCACATATAGCAAAACGAAAAGCTTTATGGTTTAAAGTGTGTCAGTTGATAGTTTGAGAACGGTTCATTGTTGGCGGGAAGTGTTCTTTAGTCGAGCGTTCCCTACACCACGGAAATATTAAGCTTCCCGAGTTTTACGAGCATTATGAGCTTTGACTAGCACCTACTTATTACGAGGACCAAAGCTAATAATACTAAAAATAACTGTGAACATTTTAAAAAGTACTTCCTCTACAACAAGTAGATGTCTTTTTGACCGACTTCCCAAAGAAGGAGGTACTCAATTCGTCCATATATTTTTTTTTTTTTTATTTTTTTTTTTTATTTTTTTTTTTTTTGTGTGTTACGGCATAACTCCGCCCCTGGTAGACCGATTTTGAAAATTCTTTTTTTATCCGATAGGTAGTGCTTGCAGGTGGGTCCCATTTTTTTGTTTGATTTTTGGAGTCAAAGACTACGGCGTAGTTAAATAGTTTAGTTCAAAATTGCGTGACGAAATTTGGTGTCTTTTTTGCTTTCTATGCTTCCGTAGCCTAAACTATAAGACTTACACAAAAATTATGTATGGAAGAATTGTAGCCCTTTAAATTTGCTAAATAAAAGTCAGCGATAGCATATATCTATCTATTAAGGTTGTCGCACAATAACCACTTTTTTCATTAAAATTTCGATCAAAATCTATACCCCACTTTCAACGCTATTACTCGTGTTCGATATGAATCCTTATCAAAATAAATGTGTCCATCATCAAGAGAATTTAATGTAGATTATAAATACCCTTGGAACTGTGTAATTCCGATAAATAGTTTAGGAGATATCATAAATAGCAAATTACGAGTCGCAGAAAAAAATACCAACTTGTAACAAAGTTTGCTTTCTTGGCTTACGTAGCCTAAACTATAAGACCTACATAAAAATGATGTATGAAAGAATTGTAGGTCATTCAATTAGCTGAATTAAAGTCTGCGATAGCATATATCTATCTATTAAGGTTGTCGCACAATAACCGTTTGTTTCGAGAAAACCGTCAAATAAGTGCAATCGACTTTATTTATAACGCTTTTATTCTTATTTGGTATGAATCCTTATCCAAATAAATATGTTTTCACGATAGAGTATTATATGTAGATCGTAATTGCCTTTTACAGTATGTAATTCTGTGCAAGATTCTAGAAGTTATCAAAATATTAAAACTCACGGGCAACAACGGCGCGCGGCCGCCACGAATTATGAGTGAATGATCGCAACGATGTATTAGTTGTTTACTTAATTTCTTAGATAATCGATTTAGATAACTCATTATTTTGTTTGAAAGCTAGTGATTATCATACTGCGATGTCTAGATTCACTAAAAATCGAGAAATAAATAAACTTTTTAATAAAAAACAAAACCGACTTCCAAACAAAATACACTAAAAACAAAATATACTAAAAACAAAATCTTCTCAAAAAACAGTACACTAAAAAGTAACGAAATAATTTCTTGAAAATAGTAAACCTCCCTTATTGTAGCTGTTATGTCTATATTGTACAATTATTATTACTTTGAAGTCGGTGTCAGTCATTACTAAAAACGTTACTATACTTTCAATTGTCAATTGTTATGGTAAAAATGTAGAAAACCTTACGTAGAATATCACTGCATATACCTCGGCTGACACCGACATCAAAGTGATAATAATTGTACAATATAGACATAACAGCTACAATAAGGGAGGTTTACTATTTTCAAGAAATTATTTCGTTACTTTTTAGTGTACTGTTTTTTTGAGAAGATTTTGTTTTTAGTATATTTTGTTTTTAGTGTATTTTGTTTGGAAGTCGGTTTTGTTTTTGTTATTTTTAAAATGAATAAAACACGATCGATCGTCGGTGGTTCAGTGGTTTAAGCACTTGACTTGTAACTTATACAGGTCTTGGGTTCGAATCCCGCCATGTAACAATGTGATTTTCGATTATTCGAATTTTCATATGTACATAATTTACCCAACGTTCTTACGGTGAAGGAAAACATCGTGATGCAACCTGCACATATCGGCGAAGAAATTCAAAGATATGTGTGAAGTCAACCAACCCGCATTGGGCCAGCGTGGTTGACTATGGCCTAGTCACCCTAGCTTAGGGTAGGCTCCGAGCCCCTCGGTGGGGATGTATAGTGAGCTGGTGATGATGATGATAGATTATGGAATTCTAATTTCATCGTGAAATTGTAGGTTACTAGCTTTTGCCAGTGAATTCATCCGCTCTGAATTAAAAACATAACAACTAGCCTATGTGTTCTTCCAGATAATGTTTTAAATCTGTGCCAAAATTCATCGAGATGGATTAAACCGTTTTCGATATAAAAATAAATATCCATCCATTCCATGCAATGAACGAATATGTTAGCTTTTAGAAAAAATAATTAAACATATTCAAGCATATAAACAATTGTAAAACATATTATTTACTAGCTTTAGCCCGGGACTTCGTCTGCGTGCAATAAAAAAAAACAAAAGTGAGTAGCTTATGTATTCTTCAAGACTATCCTCTACGTCTATGCCAAATTTCATCGAGATCCGTTCAGCCGTTTAGGCTACAAACACTAACAAACATCCAACCATCCATCCATCTAAACTTTCGCATTTATGATATCAGTAAGATAAGATAAGATAGAAGATATTTCTGAATGTATACGTTTTATAATATTTTTAGTACAAATATTCATATATTATGAAAGCAAACAAAACAATTCCAACAATAGAGAAACAAGTGACCAAAATACTCATAATGAGTTAATGTTTGAAACAAATCGTCCACTGTTTTACAAGTAATTATACGTGAACTAGTTTTGTAATTAACGATGATAAATTTTAATTAGTAACAAAACGATGTCCAATTATATCACAATTATAACGTATTCAACGTTTGAAATTTTGGAGTTGTTAATTTGTAAACGGTTTTGTATAAAATGTAGCGATAAATTATTTGGCAACATTAAAAACTATAGCTGTTACTGTAGCGATCGAACCCAATAATCGATCCTTAAGGATCTTAAGATCGATATAAATCTAAATATTGCAATCTTCGATCCATATCCATACGCTAGATTATTTTCATTAACCATATTCTATCCACTCTGTATAAATGGATAGGCGTTTGCTTGTAAATACCTATAGCTTCGTTCCAATTTAAATCTCTCTGTTCGCGCCTTAACAGCGCTTTATGATGGGTTGCGAAACCGGTCCACGCTTCCCCCACGCAACACACAGGACCGCCCCTAAAATCTGTCGGCGCAACGTCTTACGCGCCCCCGCATCGATCAGTGTGTGTAAAATCATCCAACAGCAACAGTAATACTCAATACAATAACACTGTGAAATAGTACTTGTGTTTCAATAGAAGATTATAACCTACATAAAGTGGCGACCGTGACAAAATATCCAATCCACAATAGCCACGAAGTGGCGTCTGTGACGATATCGAGTGAAGAAGTTCGGGTAAATATCCACGTGCAGAAACTACCACGAGGTGTTAAGGAAGAAAGAAAAGGTCCGGCAGGCTGACGCAATCCCTTCGTGCCAGACTCCTATTTTCTCAGCTAAGTTCCTTATCTATTTCAAATATCCTTCCCATTTGTTGTAGCCTACAACCTGTGCAATATTTCGCTACAACTTGTGGTCGATCAATAACAATTTATATTCAATCTTCTGTCGATTCACACGTATCTATTTCACAAAACTCAAATCCCAAGGTCGAGCTATATCTACAATTTAAATTTCCCTTGGTTGAACTAATATATTTCCCCCTACATGTGTGTACATACTCTATCAACAAATTCAATTCATAAGTACCACGCCAGCTAATATTGCACTTATTTCCCAAGGTCGATCTATCTCCTTAATTGTTTACAATTTCCCTTGGTCGAACAAACGCGTATTTTGCATTCAAGTTACCACATATATCACAGGCTAATTTACTCCACATATACCACGCCAACTAGGCTTGCATTCAATATTTCCATACATATATCCCAAGGTTGATCTATCTCCATAATTGTTTACAATTTCCCTTGGTCGAACAAACGCGTATTTTGCATTCAAGTTACCACATATATCACAGGCTAATTTACTCCACATGTACCACGCCAATTAGGCTTGCATTCAATATTCTACATATTTCCCAAGGTTGATCTATCTCCTTAATTGTTTTCAATTTCCCTTGGTCGAACAAACGTTTTAAAATTTGTATCTAAAATTACCACGCAGCCTATTATCTATCCAATCTATCCTATTTCTATGTACAACGCTATTTAACTTGCATTATTCCCGTGCATATTATATACCACGCTTTTGGCCGACAATTTCAGCACGTGGTCGAGTACGCACATTGCGCCCGCCCCGAGCCTTGCCACAGCGTGGCATTTCTACTAGTTCGCCGACGCCGATGGAGTGCCGGTAACTTGTCAGCCTGAATTACGAGGAGCATTGAGTAACTATATTCCAATTTATTAATCACGCATCTTAAATTCTTAGTTAAATTTAGTATAACGCAACAACCGCATTTTACAATTTCTGTCTAGTTTAATTATGTCTAAAATGGCGGATATCGATAGCTTAATAAACAAACGTACTAGTATCAGAGGTAGACTAACTAAATTCAAAAACTATCTTGCACAAGTAGGGCCTATTGTCGAGGATTCTCAATTTAACGAACTACAACTTAGGAGACAAAAGGTTACCGAATTATTTCAAAGTTACGATCTGCTGCAAGATAACATCGATGAGCTTTGCCCTGACACGATCGACGACGAAATCGATGAGAGAGACGCCACAGAGTCACAATTTACGCAATTATTATCGAAGGCAAAAACAACACTCTCACAATATTCCCAAAATAATGTCCAGGCGTCTTCAACGCAAAGCGACTCTTATCGACCTCACGAAGCTAGTTTTAAATTGCCCACTATTGTTATATCTAAATTTAACGGCAACTATTCGGATTGGTTAGAGTTCCGGGATACATACAAATCACTCATACACAACAATTCGCAACTTTTGCCAATCCACAAATTTCATTACTTAAATTCATACCTTACGGGAGAGGCTGCCAGGTTACTGACGAATTTAGAGGTCTCATCAGAGACATATAGTGAAGCTTGGGACCTCCTATGCGCTCGCTTTGACAACAAGAGGCATCTCATCAATAATCATTTAAACGCATTATTCAACCTAGAGTCCATGAGCCGGGAAAATGACAAGTCATTACGTTTCTTGATAGATAATGTCAATAAGGACCTAAGAGCCTTATCTAGCCTTGGTGAGCCCACAGACAAGTGGGACGCTATTATTATACATATGGTCTGCATGAAGCTAGACCCTACTACAAAACGAGCTTGGGAAGAAGTAAGAAACACTTTTGAGGATATGCCCAAACTTAGCCAACTAACAAAGTTTCTACAAGACAGAGCAGGCATCCTAGAAACGTGTAAAAACAAGACAAATGCAACTAGCATGCAGCAAGTTCCAAGGAAAAACATACACGCCTACAAAACATTAACATGCACTACAAACTCTAATGTAACTCCAGTCAATACTACAACACAATATAAATCACAATACGCATGTACATATTGCAATCAAGATCACATCATATATAATTGTCCTGCATTTCTAGCCAAGTCTCCCGAGCAAAGACAAGAGGAAGCATTTAAATTACGTCTATGTGGTAACTGTTTGAAGAGAGGACACAATGTCAGGGAATGCCGCAGTTCATCTTGCCGACAATGCCGCAAGCGACACAATACACTGCTGCACTTTCCATCACAGCCCGCCGCCAATATCGCGGCGCAGACTGCTGTTAGTAAGGCTGACGACACTCCAGTCGTAGCAAACATCGCGTCGTCTCAGCCAGCAACTCAAGTCCTTCTATCGACGGCAGTTATCGAAGTAGTCAATCCGGAGACCAACGAAAGGCAGAGAGCACGTTGTCTCTTAGATTCAGGAAGTCAAGCTACATTTATCAGCAAATCATTGAAGGAGAGACTGGGGTTGAAAACAATACCCACAAAGGCGGTACCCATCATGGGCATGTCAAATACACCCTGTGGCTACATCTCAGAGAGGAGTGTAGTTCGTCTAGAGTCAACTACAGGCAAATTCAATGTCACTCAAGCCTGCGCAATTTTACCCCAGCTCACTGGGAACATTCCCCACAAGTCCATCAAGCTCGAATACCTCAAGATACCATCGAACATACAATTGGCAGATCCTACATTCAACAGCTCTAACACAATAGATATTTTAATCGGCGCAGATTTATTCTGGCAAATCATCGGGAACGAGCAAAAGAGCCTTGGACCGAACTTACCTGTTCTAAGAAACTCACAATTAGGTTGGTTAATCTCAGGGCCAATTTATAACAATACCGACTCCAAACAAGTAGACTGCCATCTTCTATCAACTAGTCAAACAAAGGACTCTAGAGAGAATTTAGACTATAAGCTATCTAGATTCTGGGAGCTAGAAGAGCTACCTAAACGGCCACTTCTCAGTGACAGTGAGAAAATGTGCGAGGCACATTTTCAAAAACACACTACACGTCAAGAACACGGGCGTTTTTGCGTACGGCTACCACTCAAGCAACCTCCGAGCGTTCTAGGCGATTCATATCAACTGGCAAGACGACGATTTCTATCCTTGGAAAGGAAGTTTCGCAAGAATCCAGCTCTAAAAGGGGCCTACTGTGAATTTATAGCACAATACAAAAACTTAGGTCACTGTTCCGAGGTGCTCAATCCTTCTCCTACTGGCCACTATCTATGCCACCATGCCGTACTGAGCGACCGCAGCGAGTCTACAAAGCTTAGAGTAGTGTTCGATGGCTCTGCCCCCACTACTACAGGTGTGTCTATAAACGATATACAATACACCGGCCCAAAGGTGCAAGACGCTCTATTATCCATATTATTGCGTTTCAGAACACACAAATACGTACTAGCTGGTGATATTGACAAATTCTTCCGTCAGGTTTTAGTCCATGAAGACGATCGAGACCTTCAATTAATTCTTTGGCGAGAAGAACCAACTCTACCTCTTACAACAATTAAACTCAACACAGTCACGTATGGCTTTACAAGCGCCAGCTATTTAAGCACTAAATGCCTATGGAATTTAGCACAAGAATGCAGCGATAACAAAATCAAAGAAATTATACAAAACGACTTTTACTGCGACGATTTACTTACAGGAGCAAACACTCGAGAGGAGTTACTCTACATACTAAATTCAGTTATTGCGAAGTTAAAATCAGGCTGTTTCAACTTACGAAAATTCAGATCGAACGCTCCAGAGATTTTTCCTTTGTCGACTCTCGACCTACAAGCAAATCTAAGTCTGAGCGATGCAACAAGTGCACTCGGCTTAGGCTGGAGCCCTCCAGCAGACGTCCTACAATTTACTATTCAAGCTTCCACGGACGAATCTGTAAGCAAATCAACCAAGAGATCAATTCTATCATCATCATTCAGCATCTTTGATCCACTAGGTCTACTAGCGCCGTGTACTGTCCAGCCAAAAATGCTTCTACAACAATTGTGGCAGAGAGGGCTAGACTGGGAGAACCAGTCCCAGAAGACTTACAAAAAGCATGGCATAAAATCAGTGGAAGCCTCTCATTACTGTCGGAACTAACACTCCCTCGAAAAGTACTATGTGAAGAACCGAGTAACATTCAACTGCATTCCTTCAGTGACGCATCTATGCACGCCTATGGCGCCTGCATTTATCTGAGGTCTACCAACAAAGAAGGCGAAGTTACAGTCCAATTGCTCTGTGCCAAATCCCGAGTAGCTCCAACCAAGCCGCTATTAACTATACCAAAACTAGAATTGCTAGGAGCTCTCCTTGCGGCTAATCTAACGAAGACAGTGCTGGAGTCCTTACGATGGTCAACTCCGAGCTGTGTACACTGGTGCGATTCTAGAGTAGTACTCGCATGGTTACACAACAGTCCCAGTAAACTGAAGAGTTTCGTAGCCAACAAGGTTGTCGAAATCTGTGAACACACAAATCTATCTTCTTGGCGTTACGTACCTACTGCTTCCAATCCGGCTGACTACATCTCACGCGGTGTTTCACCAGAGAAACTACGCGAACTACAAGAATGGTGGTCTGGGCCTTCCTTCCTTGGAATGGACGACACAAACTGGCCAGTTATAGTTGAATCAAACAACAAGCATATGTCATCTGAAGCAGACTTACCAGAGATGAAGGTTCTATCAACAATACTAGCTGACGATGATTCAATCAAGAAGATAAATAATTCTTAACAACTTAACAGTTTAACGCATATTAGCTTAAGTTCTAAAGTTAATTCACAATTTAAAATACAAGAATGCCAACGTAACAGGTTCTTTCTCACTTAGGGAACTAAACATTTCAATTTCATTTTTATCAAACGAGCCTTATTTACGCCAGGTTGAGGCGATTATGAATAGTCGTCCTCTATATCCATTATCCTGAACTCCTGATGACTACCTACCTTTATCTTCAGGTCACTTCCTCATCGGGCATCCGCTGAGATCAATTACATCTGCTGAAATATAACTAGAAGACATCAACACTACAAGAAGGACTATTCATCGAGCTTTCACCCGGCTGTTCCCCTGCTGGACGAACCGGGCCCCGAGCATGTTCGCGCCTTAACAGCGCTTTATGATGGGTTGCGAAACCGGTCCGCGCTTCCCCCACGCAACGCACAGGACCGCCCCTAAAATCTATCGGCGCAACGTCTTACGCGCCCCCGCATCGATCAGTGTGTGTAAAATCATCCAACAGCAACAGTAATACTCAATACAATAAACACTGTGAAATAGTACTTGTGTTTCAATAGAAGATTATAACCTACACTCTCTATTACTATACTCCATTCTCACCACCGCTACTAACCTGGACCGTCACTGCCAAGATGGCGAAAATCAAATAAGCACAAAATCACGTCTTATAGCCTATCCATTTTTAGAGGTCAATGGTTCAAACAAAAGCGTATTCGGCATGATTACAAGAAACTAGACAAGAAAACTTGACTACAAAATGTAGTACTTCTTCAAGTAAATAAACATTTCAATTTCATTTTTATCAAACGAGCCTTATTTACGCCAGGTTGAGGCGATTATGAATAGTCGTCCTCTATATCCATTATCCTGAACTCCTGATGACTACCTACCTTTATCTTCAGGTCACTTCCTCATCGGGCATCCGCTGAGATCAATTACATCTGCTGAAATATAACTAGAAGACATCAACACTACAAGAAGGACTATTCATCGAGCTTTCACCCGGCTGTTCCCCTGCTGGACGAACCGGGCCCCGAGCATGTTCGCGCCTTAACAGCGCTTTATGATGGGTTGCGAAACCGGTCCGCGCTTCCCCCACGCAACGCACAGGACCGCCCCTAAAATCTATCGGCGCAACGTCTTACGCGCCCCCGCATCGATCAGTGTGTGTAAAATCATCCAACAGCAACAGTAATACTCAATACAATAAACACTGTGAAATAGTACTTGTGTTTCAATAGAAGATTATAACCTACACTCTCTATTACTATACTCCATTCTCACCACTGCTACTAACCTGGACCGTCACTGCCAAGATGGCGAAAATCAAATAAGCACAAAATCACGTCTTATAGGCTATCCATTTTTAGAGGTCAATGATTCAAACAAAAGCGTATTCGGCATGATTACAAGAAACTAGACAAGAAAACTTGACTACAAAATGTAGTACTTCTTCAAGTAAATAAACATTTCAATTTCATTTTTATCAAACGAGCCTTATTTACGCCAGGTTGAGGCGATTATGAATAGTCGTCCTCTATATCCATTATCCTGAACTCCTGATGACTACCTACCTTTATCTTCAGGTCACTTCCTCATCGGGCATCCGCTGAGATCAATTACATCTGCTGAAATATAACTAGAAGACATCAACACTACAAGAAGGACTATTCATCGAGCTTTCACCCGGCTGTTCCCCTGCTGGACGAACCGGGCCCCGAGCATGTTCGCGCCTTAACAGCGCTTTATGATGGGTTGCGAAACCGGTCCGCGCTTCCCCCACGCAACGCACAGGACCGCCCCTAAAATCTATCGGCGCAACGTCTTACGCGCCCCCGCATCGATCAGTGTGTGTAAAATCATCCAACAGCAACAGTAATACTCAATACAATAAACACTGTGAAATAGTACTTGTGTTTCAATAGAAGATTATAACCTACACTCTCTATTACTATACTCAATTCTCACCACCGCTACTAACCTGGACCGTCACTGCCAAGATGGCGAAAATCAAATAAGCACAAAATCACGTCTTATAGCCTATCCATTTTTAGAGGTCAATGGTTCAAACAAAAGCGTATTCGGCATGATTACAAGAAACTAGACAAAAAAACTTGATTACAAAATGTAGTACTTCTTCAAGTAAATAAACATTTCATTAGCTTTGCTATAACAATGGGCTCTTTATGTAACTCAAAGAAAACATTTATTTGTGCAGTTTGTACAGGGAGGGAACCGGGTCAGTTTTCATAAGAGGATTAAATACCGGTAATAATAACGAAGTAACGGCTCGTGCCGAGGCTCCTGAGGGAGCCCTCGAGCTTAGTTACTCATAAACGAGGTTTAGGCTAAGCGCCATCTGCGCTCGGCCACCTCAAGCCCGGTGAATCTGTAAATGCCTCTTCAAGGCAAACAGTGACCATTCAGTCACAAAAAAAAAAAAAAATGGTCAAAGGAAAAGCAACTGTTATCAAAGGTTTGGATTCCTTTATTTGCAATACAGTTATTTATAACACGTATGAATCACGGAAGGGTGAAATATTCGCACGAATACGAAAACTTGTTAAACGGCACAATTCATCAAAAGTTATATAGCGTGCCAGTAAGCAGTTGCAAGCTTTTGTTAAGGAGATAAATATCTCCTGCCTTGTTGTGTGTAATTACGAATAGCACGCACAAAAACTTTGGTGACTGATACTTCCTTCTTTGCCAATCGATATCGATATTTGATACAAGTATGAAAATCGATACATGTATCACTTTCTTACGCAAATGCTATATTTTTTATCTCAAAAATTAACATAATGTTCAATCATAGACGACACTAGTAGATAATTTAGATATGGTGGATGGTCAGTGAAATGTAGTTTTATATCGATTTTGCACTTTTAAAATCGCTCGGGGGCTACCCGACCTAGGCATTAAACACTACATTCTAAATGCTGTTCAAATCTTAATTTTTTGAGAAGAAACTTAGGAGTTTGGAGTAGGCTCCAAGGTCATAAAAGTCAAAGAATATTACCATACAACAACATTAACTTTGTAATATTTCTATGAAGGATTTCAATAAGTATTCCGACAGTGTAAACCCGCCGTTAAAGTGACTATTGTCCCCAACTAGATAGCTTCTTAAAAGAACCAGGCGATAAAATGTGCTCGTAGTTTTTTTTACCTTCTTTTGTTTCTTTACCTCCGACTTGACGTGGGCTCAAAGCATTGCAGTTGTTATAAAGTGCTTGTCAACGTAAACGTAATTTTTCCCTATAACTGCGGAAAAAAAATTTTTAACTGTACTTAAATTTTAAATGTTGGTGTAATAAAGATTTTTTAAAACATACTCCGTTCCATATTACTTCTCACTACATACTATTATAAATGCGTAAGTTTGGACGTTACAACGTAATTTCAAAACTACTAATATCAACAGTTGAAACAAAGATAAATTAAAATCTGGAATAAGTAAGCTATTATATTTACTGAGTTTCTTTTTTAATACGCGGACAAAGTTACGAGCGACAGCTAATAAGACTTAAATAACGGTTTTACGCAAACGGTGTTCAAACCGTAAAGGTTACCGACCAAAGTTATACGGCGAGAATTAAACATAGTGTTGCGAGAAACCAACGAACCGATTTATGAGAGTGTTACACCTTGTAACATGACACTATGTAACGTCGGTCAATGCCTTAAAAAGTCACTATGACGTCATAACTGGGTTATGATATTGTGCTTGTAGTTTGTATATTTGTGTATCCATAAATTCGCTTTGACTACGGACAAATTATTACTCCCAACGCTTTGAATTTCATGATTTACGCCGCAATAGAATATCATAGGAATATTTGCGTTTTCAGTAACGTTATGGTAGCATTTCTTTTAGAAGGAATTTACTAGAAAACTAGCAACATTTTTATTAATTTAAATTATGGCAGTACTAGCTTTCGCTCGCAACTCCGTCCGCGCGGAATAAAAAAAAACAAATGCAAGTAGCCTATGTGTTCTTCCAGACTATCCTCTACATCTATGCCAAATTTCATCGCAATCCGTTCAGCCGTTTAGGCTACAAACTCTAACAAACATCCATCCATCCATCCATCCATCCATCCATCTAAAATTTCGCATTTATAATATTAGTATGAAGTATGATTTCATTTTCATAGGAAATTAAGGGAGTTCTTATATACTTCTTACTAATATTCTAAATATTAAAGTTTGGATCGATGGATGTTTGTTAGAGTTTGTCGCCTAAACGGCTGAACGGATCACGATGAAATTCGTCATAGATGTAGAGGAGCATAATCTGGAACAACAAATAGACTACTTACTTTAGTTTAATTTTAAATCCCACACGGAGAGAGTCACGAGAGAAAGCCAGTGTATTAATAAAAATTTCACGTCAGCCGAAACTCATTAAAGTAGAACTATTTTAGTCTATTTATAACGAATAAACTCAAAAACTACTTAACTTATTCCAAAAAACCTTCAAGCGTTACAATGCTACATTATTTCCTCAAAATTTGACGTTTTCAATGGATTTTTATATCCATTGTAAAATTTACAAAGGGCACCATAATGTTAATGTAATCAAGGAGGAATGTTACGAATCTTTTTTTAAATAAATCTTGCTTAAGCAACCTTTATGCAAATGAACAAGGCCTATGTCCTGGTCCTTATAAATCTCGTTAATTCCATAGCCTTTACATTGGATTAGAACCTTTAAAAAACGTATTTTTTATTTAGAAAGAAAATAACAATTTAGAGTAATGTAGTTGTAGAATGATTATTGTTTAATAGATAGTCCATGAATGGAAAAAAACTAGCTCTACTCTAGTTCCCTGAGCAAACTTTTATTATATTAAATCTACCCTTAGGGACTTCAAAGGACACTAAATGATAGTACAAAATATTATCACATTATACATACACCTTATAACAAAGTTTTTGAGATTTCACTCTAAAATGGCAACAAATACTCTATTTGCAATATGAATAAAAGAGATTTTTGTCCTTAAATCCCAATTCCTATAAAACATATCCAATAAATCAATTTCGTTTATTCCGATGTGAATTCAATTTTCTCCGTGCAACAGCATAAAGCCGTAACATTTGCTGAATTTCTGTGAAAATTTAATAAATCTCACCGACGTATCCTATGTTAAAATGGGCGCGGAAACCCGACGACCCTTGGTTTCTACGGCTATTCTTTTTAACAATATGGAAAAACGTAAAGGAAATGAAAGAAATATTGTTAAAGCCCAAAAACATATTTTACAACTTGACGTTAAAATATTGCTTTTTAATATCTGTATTTTAGATAAATGTATTCTTAAAAGTTATCTAGTCTGTACTATAAATTAATACCATTTATCTTTATTGAAAATAACTATATGAACTTTGTAATTATAAATTTGTAATTTGTAATTTGTAATTTGTAATTTGTAAAGTGTAATTTGTAATTTGTAATTTGTAATTTGTAATTTGTAATTTGTAATTTGTAATTTGTAATTTGTAATTTGTAATTTGTATTTGTAATTTGTATTTGTAATTTGTAATTTGTAATTTGTAATTTGTAATTGTAATTGTAATTTGTAATTTGTAATTGTAATTTGTAATTTGTAATTTGTAATTTGTAATTTGTAATTTGTAATTTGTAATTTTAATTAATTATTAACTTATTAATGTTATGAGGATGGATGAATCGCATGTTACAAGGAGAACGTTAGTTATGAGTGTGGAGGTACACCGGTAGAGGTAGACCTAGAAAGAGATGGATGGATTGTGTAAAAGGTGACATGATCAAAAAGGGAGTGATGACTGAGATGACGTATGATAGAGTTATGTGGAGGACAAAAACCTGTTGCGCCGACCCTACGGGAGTAGGATATGGAGATGATGATGAATTTGTAATTTTAATTCCACGCGTACGCATTCGCGTTCGAAAGCTAGTATTCTATAAAACTGTTGTAAAAGGGAAACGAGGGCAAGGAATAATGAACGTTGACGATCTTCACGATTCGTTAATAATTTTTTAAATGTTCCGACGAAAATATAATTGATGCTTTGATTGAAATTAATTACAGCGAAGGATGAATTATCAGCGATTTATTATTCGTCCTCGTGAATTAAAAAAAAAACAAAAGTGAATAGCCTATGTGTTCTTCCGAACTATCCTCTACCACTATGCCAAATTTCATCGAGATCCGTTTAGACATTTAGGCTACAAACTCAAACTAACATCCATCCATCCATCTAAACTTTCGCATTTATAATATTATAAGTAAGATTACTGCCGTTTATTTTTTTTTATATTTTATATATCCAATTAATGATTTTATCTATATTGAATAACTTGTATTAGTAACTAGTACTTAATATAATATTAAATAAAAACAAAAATCAGTTAAAACAATTGCAGTTCGAACGCTCACTAATCGCGCAAGCTTTCGCACAACTAAATGACAAAAAGCTTTTGCATAAATGTCATTTTCGTGAATTTAATACCGTTCCCAAAAGTCCCCGAACATTACGAAGTTGAACAATGTTTTGCAGTTGATTAATATTCAACTATGCAAATTTACAAACCGCGGCTCAATTATGTTTGTTATGATTTCCATTAACTTAATTCCAACGTTTCATTAAAAGTAAATGTAATTGAGGAAAGAGCAATCAATTATCAATAACAATCGGATAATTGTTTTTGTTATTTCAAAAGGCTTTCGAAATATCATGAAGTAACCGAGCCGAGGTATGCAGTGATATTTCTACATAGGGCTTTCTACATTTTTACCATAACAATTGACAATTGAACGTGTAATGATGAATCTTGACTCACACCGACTTTAAACTAATAATAATTGTACAATATAGACATAACAGCTACAATAAGGGAGGTTTACATATTCAAAAAAAAATATTTCGTTACTTTATACTGTATTGTTTTTTGAAAATATTCTGGATATTTTTTTTGTATTTTGTATGTATTGAAATAACTCAAAAACTATTGGGCCGATTTTAAAAATTCTTTCACCATTAGAAAGCTACGTTATCGCTGAGTAACATAGACTATACTTACGGGACGAAGTCGCAAACAACAGCTACTAATAATTGGCGTTGCGGATGTTCATGGGCGTCGGATCATTCACCAAGCGATCCGCTGCTCGTTTGCCCGCTTTTTCTATAAAAAACCATGTTATTTTAAGTTAGAAAAGAGTTAACATTAGTTGCATGAAAGTTTACTCGGTTTGAGCACAAACGAGGCTCGTTAGCACTCACAAACTAAGTAAATAGTGGATTTGAAATTTAGCTAACATATGATATTTGAAGTAATTAGAACATGAGGCTTTTGGTAGGTTTTATAGCAATTTATATGACGCATAGACGTTTTTTTAAACAAATTATAACAGGATTAAATAGCCTATGTAACTCAGGTTTAATGTAGCATTCTAATCTTACTATATCTTACTAATATTATAAATATGAAAGTTTAGATGGATGGATAGATGGATGGATGTTTGTTAGAGTTTGTAGCCTAAACGGCTAAATGGATCACGATGAAATTTGGCATAGATGTAGAGAATAGTCTGGAAGAACACATAGGCTTTTCACTTTTGTTTTTTCTACTTCCACGCGGACGGAGTTGCGAGCGAAAGCTAGTAATATTATAAATGTGAAAGTTTAGATGGATGGATGTTTGTTAGAGTTTGTAGCCTAAACGGCTAAATGGATCACGATGAAATTTGGCATAGATGTAGAGAATAGTCTGGAAGAACACATAGGCTTTTCACTTTTGTTTTTTTCAATTCCACGTGGACGGAGTTGCGAGCGAAAGGTAGTAATGAAATAATTTTTGATACCGATCGAGTTTTTGAGTTTATTTATTACAAACATGTAATAACTGCTTATTTCACTCATATAAATTACTCACATAGTTCTCGCTTCTTCTACATTTATACATATTTAGTGTATGTATTACTAAAGAAACTATTACTTCAAAAGTAATCTAAGTTACCGCGGCTTGTATTGCGATGGTAAAAGTTGTGCAAATGTGTTTGTTATTACGTTTAAGAGCCCAGATTAATGTAAGTGCAACCTTATAAGAAAATAAAAAGTAAATAATATTAGAAAGTATCTATGAAATGCATTTTAAAAGTTTTTCATAACACAATTATAAATTACATTTGTTTCTGAAATATTTATTTCAATTTGTACCAAGTAAATTATGGATATATTCCCTTTTTCCTAAGAATGATTTTTCTGTGTATTAAGATAGCCTTTAATCTAGAAAGTTCTTTGTGACGCCATAGAACAATATAATTCTGATGTAAATTAAACCTTTTTAATTTACGCTTTAAAATTAATCCTTATATATACTAATATTATTACACTACTACTTTTAAAAAGAGGAAAGATTTGTATTTTTGTATGTATTCGATTCACCCAAAAACTACTGGGCCGATTTTGAAAATTCTTTCACCATTAGAAGGTTAATCTGTGAGTAATATAGGCTATATTTTTTATTTTCACGCGGACGAAGTCGCAAGCAACAGCTAGTAAATTATAATGTAGTACGTGATACGAATTAATTTGACTATCTCTAGCTAAATTAACTCTACTGTCAGCTTAATTTATCTTTAAAACTTTATTTCTTTAATTCCGTCTTATAAAAGTTAGGATAAATGACAAAAACGTGAACATGCGAAAACTTGAGATCCTAAGTAACTTGAAATATTAATCTCTTTAAATATTCCCAGCGAAGTAAAATCGTTAAAATAAATAAACTTTGTTTTACACTTAGGTAAAGATTTATCTATACTATTATAATAAAATAAAAAAAAAAAAAATTCTTTCACCATTAGAAGGTTAATCTGTGAGTAATATAGGCTATATTTTTCCTAAGAATGATTTTTCTGTGTATTAAGATAAGCCTTTAATCTAGAAGGTTCTTTTTGACGCCATAGAACAATATAATTCTGATGTAAATTATAGTGTAGTACGTGATACGAATTAATTTGACTATCTCTAGCTAAATTAACTCTACTGTCAGCTTAATTTATCTTTAAAACTTTATTTCTTTAATTCCGTCTTATAAAAGTTAGGATAAATGACAAAAACGTGAACATGCGAAAACTCGAGATCCTAAGTAACTTGAAATATTAATCTCTTTAAATATTCCCAGCGAAGTAAAATCGTTAAAATAAATAAACTTTGTTTTACACTTAGGTAAAGATTTATCCATACTATTATAATAAAGCGTAAACACACACTTCTTTGTTGCCTAAGATGTCAGCAATTTATGTCAGCCCTACACTTATGTCACGCTTTAGGCTATATATTTTCACGGCATTAACTTAGGGAGTAAATATATTGGATAAAAACCCTAATTTGGGAAAGAGACCATAAGTTGCTGCCAACATCAAGGAAGCAAGATTGCCATGCTTTGTCCTGTGATGTCATTTTGATATTTGCTATTGATAATTTGACAAATGTTAACAATAAAATAAAATTTTCATAATTTCATGCGGATGAAGCCGCATGGGAACAGCTAGTTTATTATAAAATAATACTTCTCAAGTTACTGGTAGTATAATTTAGACTTTGTTTTTGTATACATATTTGTTATTTACCAACTTTTATTCCAATAAAGGCTTTACTTACTCCATTAGAATTAGTGGGATGACAGTTCTAGTTATAATCTAATTCAATAATATAAATTAATTTAAATTATTTATTCATCATCATCTCCCCTGCCTTATCCTACTCCCGTAGGGTCGGCGCACCAGGTTTTCGTCCTCCAAAGCACATTATCATCCGTCATCTCAGTCATCACTCCCTTCTTGATCATGTCACCTTTCACGCAATCCATCCATCTCTTTCTACGTCTACCTATACCGGTGTACCTCCACATTCATAACTAACGTCCGTCTTGTTACATGCGATTCATCCCTTCTCATAACATGCCCATACCACTCTACCCATACCATACCACCTTTTACTCCTTATTTTCTCAACCACTGGGGCTACTCTCAAACTTCCTCTAATATACTCATTTCGTATCTTATCCTATAAAATTATTTATTAATAAATTAAATCAACGTATATAAAACAATTACGTTCATTAGATTGTTATCACAGACTTATTAAAAACAGACATATTTGTATCATCAAATTAAACAATGAAATATAACAAAATGAATCCAATGTATCATACTGCCAGCCAGTAACAGTAAATTCAGATACAGGATTTCGTTATTGCAAATTAGTCACAACTTCTATCTCTAAATCTTACTTCTTACTAATATTATAAATGCGAAAGTTTAGATAAATGAATAGATGGAATGATGGATGGATGTTTGTTAGAGTTTGTAGCCTAAACGGCTGAACCGATTTCGATGAAATTTGGTACAGATGTAGAGGATAGTCTGGAAGAACACATAGGCTACTCACTTTTGTTTTTTTTTTTCCACGCGGACGGAGTCGCGGGCGAAAGCTAGTATAGAATAAAAATCAATCACAATAAATTATTCGGAACAAAATCGCGTATAATTTTGACGTCAGGTGCATTTGCCGCAGACTAAAATTACATAAATTATTTCGGAAGCGCACTGGGAATTAAAACGTCATTACCATCAACTGATTAACGAAATATCTACCAATCAATTTCGTAACATTTTGGATGAAATCTTTTACGTTTAGAGCGGGCGAACACCTTTGACTAAACTATCGCACTACTGTTGTGCAATTGTCGACTGTTTCGCAGCCAATTCAACTGTTTAGTTGCACAACTAAAAATCGAGTAGTGTGCGCACCTCCATATAAGCTCATAGTAATCAAAGCTAACTAAACAGTTGAGCGATAGTTTAGTCAAAGGTGTGCGCACGCTCTTAAGTATTAATTCTAAAAAATATTTTATACCTACTAACATCCGATTACTAAAATAAACATTAAAATCACTCGTTTCGTAAGCGTCGCTTACAATCTGATGGACGTCAAAATCTTATTGTCTCGTGTTTATGTGTAGCCTTATTTACGCTGTTACATGTTTAAATTTCGTTTCAGTGTTCAGTCATAAGAATGACACAAAGCATGTTTTATATGCTAGACGAGTATGTAAAGAAATCCTATACACAAATAGTCATCTTATACATAAGGTCTGGCAGTAAATATATAACATATTAATAAAACCTTAATGAAATTTCCTACAACACGATGCTATAAACGGACCCCATATAATTTTACGACGCGTACACTACCGCAATAATTATTATCTAGCGCAAACAAACCGCCATTTTGCATTCCTCTTATAAAATTGTTAATTAAGTAATAAAATCAACTTGAGGTTATAGCGACTTCTAACATTAAAAGCTCGCTTAGTTAAAAAAAACAGTAACCCAATTTTATGTTACATCTACCTGTACATATCGGCAAATATATTCAAAGATATGTGTGAAGTCAACCAACCCGCACTGTGCCAGCGCGGTTGACGAGGATTATTCCCAACCGACACACCGCTCTGTCCCCACGTGGGGACAGATGGGAATAAAAAGTTTCATCCGTCCCACCTTTTAGTCCTACTATCACCAATAAAGTGACAGATGGAACCGTTAAGAAATAGAATAAGTTCCAACCGCCCCCTCGTCGCAAAAGGTGGGACGGATAAAACTTTGTATACTCATCTGTCCCCAGGTGGGAACAGAGCGGGATGACGGTTGGGAATTATCCGTTGAGTATGGCCTAGTCACCGTAACTTATGATAGGCTCCGAGCCCCTCAGTGGGGACGTATAGGGAGCGGGTGATGATGATGATGATGTTATATCTGCATCTCTCTAGATTGCTCTCTAGCTTCCTTCATCGTCAGCCTACTCCCGTTCATCGACCTGCCTTAGTTAATCAGCAACGACAACATCAAAACAAATTGTGCTCTCATAAAAATAAATACAAGACAACTTTTATAAAGCTCTGTTGCCTGCTTTTTAAAAAAAGAATCTTTCCGTTTCAACGGTAAATAAAAGAAGGTAAAACAACTGTCATCGGTGCTTCGCTGAGACCAATTATATCGTGTAACCAGCGTTTCTCATTTTCCTAGCAAACGAACGCCTGCTTCAGAAGCCCGGCTTAAATAACCGGTCGCGTATTGATAATTGAACTGTCAAGTTTACTTGAATCACGGTAAAATGCTCGTTGTTTGAAGGACTGTGATTGTTGGTATTACTTTCCTATCTTTTTACCCTTTTTTTGTCTGTAAAAAGAGTTTCGTTTTGATTTATTAATAACTACAAATGACATGTTACTATTTGGATAGAAAAACATTAAAAAAACTTATGTATGAGATAGATAAATCAAAATTCTTAATTTCACGCCACATCACAGAAAAATGTCTGATTTAATTGGTCTGCGGAAAAAAAATAAAAGTAAAATTTAAAAAACAAATGAACAAACAGCGTAATTTCCTCGTCATAAATGATAGAGCGTTCAAAAGAGTGTCCGGTATAAAGAATCATTAGGAATGCGCATTTAAAGTGTTCAGGAAGCAAAGTAAACAGTCAGTTGAGGCGTGCTTCTGAAATCCGAATCGGAACTGACGCGATCACGTGCGGAAATGGAATTTTAAATCCGTACATTGTACACATAGAGTTACATACTCGTACACCAGACACGAGTACACGCAAACTGGAGCAGAGCATATAAAAATTAGACATTTTCTTCTATACTATTATAATAAAGCGTAAACACACACTTCTTTGTTGCAATTACAGCATATTTTTGAATAATTATTTTTTTAATAAAAAGCCCTACACTTACGTCATGCTTTAGGCTATATATTTTCACGACATTAAACTTAGGGGGTAAATATTTTGGATAAAAACCCTAATGTGGGAAAGAGACCATGCCAACATCAAGAAAGAAAGATTGCTAAGGTTTGTCATGTCATGTCATGTCATGTCATGTCATGTCATGTCATGTCATGTCATGTCATGTCATGTCATGTCATGTCATGTCATGTCATGTCATGTCATGTCATGTCATGTCATGTCATGTCATGTCATGTCATGTCATGTCATGTCATGTCATGTCATGTCATGTCATGTCATGTCATGTCATGTCATGTCATGTCATGTTGACAAATGTAAACAATAAAATAAAGTTTTTATAATTTCACGCGGATGAATCCGCACGCAAACAGCTAGTTTAAACATATTTAACGATAAGATTTTACCTATGATAAATGTGGAATAGATGAAAACTAGCTGTTCAAAGCACACAACCTTATTTTATTGTTTACATTCCGGAAAACTTTCAATTGCAAATGTCAACATTCAAATAAACAATAGACAACGAAGCCATGGCAACCTTGCCTCTTCGCCGCTATTGCCTCATAGTTTTGTCCCTTTGTTGCAGATCAATTCTTTTTTCTAGTTGCCTGCTAAGTTTAATAGCGTGAAAATGTATATCTTAAAGTAAATTAAAAATATAGGTAAGTATTCGTTACTTTTATCACCAAAATGCTGAATAAACTATCCCGTTGAGCAAAATGCTAGTATCAAATAATTTTTTTCTAACAAGTCTTTTAAAAATAAAACGACTTTTTACTCTGACTTGATTACACAAAGCCTTTTTTAGTTTTCAAAAGAAAAGATTACAAAGGTTTAAAAATAGAATGGAAATATAAAAGAATTTTCATAGCGTCAGTCACATTGATTCAAAAAACCAGACCAGAATGTAGATATGCTATAAAATAAGGAAACTTAATACTAACGAACAAGTTACAGAACCAGTTTTAAGCAATAAAACGCACAATTTGCAAAGACCAATAAACAAATCGGAACTGTAAAATATTAGTCCTCGAAGACTAGACTTTTCGGCCGATATGATCGGTATCGGGTTTTCAAGCTGAAATCATATAAAACCAAATCAGTGTATTTTTATACCTACATGTTCATACTAAGCTATCGGCTGACAATAAATCTAACGGCACCAAGATTTTCACCGTCATTTCTGTTCAATTCTATTTGGTGTTCCTTATTTAAACTGATAGAAGCTATTGTTCCTCACTTATGGCCAATTCCCCAGCTACTTTTAACCATTCGTTAGTGTTTTGGTTCGATAAATTCATGAAATGCGTTTCCGAACTACGGAACTTGAGTTTTACTCCTTTTAAACTTTGTTCAACTTAACACTAATGGGTAAATAGGTAATGATAAAATAAATAGACACTTCAGAAACCCAGCATTAGTATTACAAGTGCCGTTGCCATCATTAATCGTTGTCAATACTTTTTAGGGGAATGCGGCGTGCGGGCGAGCGGCCGCGGTTTTGTTCGCAACTTGGACACTCGCCAAATAGCACTCGATTAGCGGGCAAAAGTTAGCCGTCGCTGCGTTTTTATCTTAGAAAATTGCCTTCATTAATTAAGAACATTTTACAATGTCAATTAAATTAGTGTTATTTCTTTTAATTGGAATGGTATTTTAACAGAGTTTGTGTAATGATAAACTCTATGTTTTTTATGTTATGAGGTGGCAAACGAGCGTGCGATCGCCTGAATTCGCCGAGAAAGCGAAGCGATCCCTGCCCAAATATATCCGCAATTGCAGATCCGTTGCCTACCCTTAATCAACGTTGGAGGAGACTCACATAAAGAGGATATTTCCCCTTCCTATGCGTCTCCTCTACAGTCAAATCCACGTTCCCTTCCCATCCTATTCTTATGAGAAAAACGATGGAAAGGTAAAGGGACTAAAGTTGGTGCTCCGGCACCACACTCATAAGACGAATCGCAGAATTGCTCCCACTTCACGCCTGTGTTCTGTGTGGTATTTCACCGGGCGAGCCGACCCATTCGTGCGAAGATATTAACGATCTCTACCTCTAGTGAGTGAGGTTCAAAATATGATAGTATCTGCGTATATCTTATACACTAAAACCTGTGGGTATGTTCCTACGTTCTAACTTTATACCTTGTTTATTTATTGAGCATACAATCTTTCTAATGCATCTTCCTAGCCTAGACACAATTTGTCAGGAGCCTTGGCATTATAAACGTGTAACGGGGGACACATGCATGTGCATTTATGTTCCCCTTGAGTACTCGTGCAGTGGGGGGAATGTCGTTCATTATTCATTATTTATAGAGAATTACACTTATAGATAAGGTAAGCAATTACTTGGTCTAATAATAGCGATCTACAATATTGTATTTTGATCAATATAATTGATCACTCGAAGTAATAATTCTAATAATAACTGTCTAAAGATCGATCTATTATTACGGACAGGACTATTGTTGCCAATAGACCTGATATAGTAATAATAGATCGGTCTGAGAGTTGTGTAATGTTAGTTGATATCACTATCCCACATGACGAGAATCTCGTAAAAGCCGAAAAAGAAAAATTATTAAAATATTTGGATCTGGCTCACGAGGTTACCGCCATGTGGCGTATGAAATCGACTACCATTATTCCGATGGTCGTTTCGGTGCACGGGCTAATAGCGAAGAGCTTCGACTAACATCTCAAGAAGCTCTCGCTAGACGGTTGGATTAAGGGCCCGATACAAAAGGCGGTTATTTTGGAAACCGCACGTATTGTGAGGAGGTTCCTATCTCTGCAGCCCTGACCACTGGTTGCTTGAGTCATCGGATTCCGCAGCCGGTGGAGTTCTATTTTTTATATAATATGTTTTATTTATTTTTTATAACAAATCATGTAAAATATATTATATATAAAAATAAGAAATTAAAGATATATGGATTATAACAACTGTCTAAAGAAAAATCTTTCAGTTATCTTTTAGTTATTCATCAATTGTCTGTTCTGTTCTATGTGGGAAGTCGCTACTTGAGTACATTTCTCGTAATCTATCCATCTTTTCCTATACCTACCGTTGTAAGTCTTCGTTTAAATTCATTAATACTAGAATAGCCTGGACTCTCAAAGCCAATACCCAGAAATTTTAGGAAGCTTTTGAAATTTGGTGCCACCGTAGAATGCTACGCATCAGTTGGACACAGAAGGTTTCCAATCTGCGGGTGCTCCAGCGCGTTGAAATGTGCCTCGAACTATTGCAGACTGTCAAAAAGAGGAAGGTCGCTTATTTAAGCCTTGTTTTGCGATACGAGGAATACGACCTTCTTCAACTATGATGGGCAAAATCACAGGCAAAAGACGCGCTGGAAGAAAAAAGAAATCGTGATTGCGAAATATCAAGGAGTGGACGAATATTGCCAGCGTAGAACACCTATTTTGATTGGCACAAGACCGGGAAAAGTTCGCTGAGCTGACAGTCAACCTTCATTGATGGAGATGCACTTAGAGAGAGAGATACAATATAATATATATTGATAGAATTGTTTAAAAACGTATGAAAATACCGGTTAAAATTGTGAATAACGATTTATTATAGAGCAAGGTTATATCGGGTAACACTTGAGCTCTCGCGACATAAATTATTCGGTGGGATATTGGAAATTTATATTCTAATCGCGATTTCCTGTTAATGGAATTTTATATGAGCTCATTTAAAAATACATCCACAATTTGATGCCTCGTTTCAAGTTATTTGCATCGATGTTTTCAATTTTCTTTAAGCGTTGATACAAAGTTACAAATATTAAGGTAACATGAATATACTAAAATTAGAAGTTTAAAGAACAAGAAATTGTAGCTCTCAAAGGTATGGTATTAGCATGCTATGAGGAGGGATGAATCACATATAACAAGGAGAACTTTATTTATGAGTGTTTTTTTTTATATTATAATGTAGCAAACGAGCAAGCGGCCACCTAAAACCGCCAAAATGGTGAAGCGACCGCTGCCCATAGACATCCGCAATAGTGGATGCGTTGCCTACCCTTAGTTGACGGAGGAGGAGACGCACATAAAGAAGATATTTCCTCTTCCTATGCGTCTCCTCCACCATCAAATCCACGTTCCCTTTCCATCCTATTCTTATGAGAAAAAGGGTGGGAAGGAAAATGGACTAAAGTTGGGCCTCCGGCACCACACTCATCAGACGAAACGCGGAATTGCTCCCACTTCACGCCTGTCTTCTGTAAGGTCGTGGTATTGCACCGGACGAACCGACCCATACGTGCGAAGATGTTAAAGCGGGCTCTACCACTGTGGTACACCGGTAGAGGTAGACATCAAGAAAGGAGTGATGACTGAGATGACGGATCATAGAGTTATTTGGAGGACGAAAACCTGATGCGCCAACCGTACCAGAGTTGGATAAGGTAGAGATGATGATGAATATAAGAATTCGTAGAATACAAATATATCCTACTAATAATTATAGGCTTTCTCTACTGAACGTGCTCAAAATTATCTGTCTGAAAACATTCTTAAAACAACAAATACCTTTCCTCGCACACCTTAAAGTTATATGCCAATAACTGGCTCAAGTTACGACGCTTCATGTTCTATCGTTCTTTGATATTCTTTGTAATATCTTGTAAAACTTCGATACGACAACTTTTCCCATTTCCATATTTTCTTATATATTTTCTCTGTCGAATACAATCTCAACATGTATTGGCGTTTTAACAATGTTCAATAAAATTACCGACGACAAGGAAAATACTTTAGGGAGATGCCGCTGTTTGCTTTTATTTTGTGAATAAGTTTCACATAAACGTTGCACAATCTTACTTAATATTATAAATGCGAAAGTTTAGATGGATGGATGTTTGTTAGAGTTTGTAGCCTAAACTGCTGAACGGATTTCGATGAAATTTGGCATACATGTAGAGCATAGTCTGGAAGAACACATAGGCTACTTACTATTGTTTTACAATACCACGCGGACGGAGTCGCGGGCGAAAGCTAGTATTTTTATACAAGTAGCATACTTGCTGTTAGTTTTCAATGACGAAACACCTGAACGAAACATACTAATATATCTATTTTAAGAAAATAATAGAGATGTCAAAATTGGACTGGCAGTAGCTTCAAGTGGGCTTTTAATAATATTACTAAGAGTGAAAGGTACTTGCGAAACCAATTCAAAGATGGCTAAAAGTTACGCTGCTGTAGTTTAAAATGTTTATGTACCGCATTAACAATAGACAAAGAAAATCACAAAAGAAAAAGACCCCTTTTCCACCAAGCGTTTAGTCGACTTTAGTCGTTACTTCTAGCAATAATGGTGGGTCTGGTGGAAATAATACACATGTCTAAGGTCTTTCATCTCTTGCTAATATGAATATTTAACTACATCTAAGTAAAGTTAAGTTACAATTTTCATTAATTATTTCAAAAGCTTTTAACATTAAGTTACCAACAGCCGATAATTGATTTCACTTAAATATTTATCGCTAGCTCTGAACCAATTTACCGCATAATTAATAAATTAAAAACAAAAACAGCCTTGTACTTAAACTCAGTAAAAATGAATGCTCGTAACATCTTTAATTAATTTATTCAATTTCCTTTATTCCAATTATTATCAGCTTACCCTTGTCCCTACGGAGGGTCGGCAGTGCTGTACCTCCATACATCCATATCAGCCGTCATATCTGAATTCATTCCCTTCTTAAGCATATCGTCTTTCACATAATCCATCCATACTTTCTTCGAAATAATTACTACTTCTTAATTACCCTAATTCCAATGTCTATATTAATGTTTTTTTTTATGTAACAAATAAACTTAATAAAAAAACTTGGGCCAAGTCCGAAATATTACAGTTTAGTTTGTTGTGTTATACGAGTATTTTTGTATATCTTTGTTCACAAATGCAATCAGAAAACTACGTTTAGCAAACGAAATAAACAAAACATTCACATATTCGACAGTTTGAGAGAAAATTACAATAAATAAACTCTCCCTTTTCATAAATAATCGTTACCTCGGGAACCTTCAAGTAATGTGAATTCATCCATCGTCTAATTGTATTACACCTAATTCATTACATCCAAACATTTTATGCTTCGAGCATTAAATATTTAATCATAAAATATAAGTAGGAAAACAGAAAAGAAAATTTATGTTAAACTAGCTTTCGCCCGCGACTCCGTCCGCGTGGAATTAAAGAAAAACAAAAGTGAGTATCCTATGTGTTCTTCCAGACTATCCCCTACGTCTATGTCAGTTCATCGAGACGCGTTCAGCCGTTTAGGCTGCAAACTCTAACAAACGTCCATCCATCCATACATCCATCTAAACTTTCGCATTTATAATATTAGTAAGATTTATTTTAGTTTAAAAGTTTATATTTTACATAAAACATTTGTATCTGAATTTTTTATAAGAGTTGGGGCAAGTAAGCGGCAACACTGTGGTATTCATCGATGATAATGGAAATATTTAATACCACAAGAACTACAGATGCGTTACCGTAAAGAGAGAGGTACGCTAACTTCCTGATAAACACTAAGTACTTCAATGACAAAACACTTCTATAAAAACTGTCATTTGTTTTAAAATAAACAAAAACATTAAGAGCCTGTCCCACCACTGGCTTTTAGATGCTCAGATAGCTTTAAAATATATTTTTAGAAAAAAGAAACAAGCCTTAGAAGAGAGGATTGAAGAGTTGGAGCAACGAGAGAAAGAAAAAAATATTGAAATAATTGGTTTGGAAAAACAAAATAACGAAGATTTAACTGAGATGGTGAAAAATATCTCTAATAAATTAAATTTAAATCCCAAAGAGATCGAGGATGTCAAGAGGGTAGGCAAAATAAAAAGTAACGGTAAACCGCAAGCGGTGGTTGTCACACTGCGCACGAAGACTGCGCGAGATCAGTGGATAGCTGCGCGCAAATCTAAAATCACTAACTCGGTTTTATATAGCAACGGTAATGACAATCCAATCTACATTAATGAAGATCTTACTAAGTATAAACGACAGTTGTTTTGGGAGACAAAACTTCAGCTAAAATCAAAATTTAAATATATATGGGTTCAAAATGGAAACATACTGGTGCGAAAAAATGATACAGAAAAAGCAATATACAAAATACGCAACGACAGCGATATCGAGCAGGTTGCGGGTAGGATAGAATAGGCGCCGGAGCCGCAAGACATAATCCACAGAGTACCTTTCTATAAAATTCGATTGTCCAAATAGTATTACGTCTGATATTTGTTTCTCTAGTTACAGTAATGCAAAAGAATGGATTGAAGATACACAAAAAATAAGATCTAATTTAAATATTATGCACCTCAATATACGCTCATTGAGAAAACATTTTAATGAATTATTGGTCATATTAAATCAATTAAAATATAGTATGGAAATCATAGTGCTATCAGAAGTTAATGTCAAAAGGTCCGAATTAGGTCTGTACAACATAAAAGGCTATAACATGCACGCGTACACGCGTGAGTCGTCGAGAGGCGGAGGATTGTTACTATATGTCAGCGAGCACATAGACGTATCGTTTAAGACACTAGAAACAACCACGGCAGAAATAATATATGCAAAAATTAATTACAATACAAGAAGGTTTCATATGATATGCTTATACAAACCACCAAACAAAGAGAAAAGAAAATTTATTGCAGAGTTGGACTTAATTCTTAAAGATCGAATCCCAGACGGCGACGATGCAATTATATTGGGAGACACAAACATAGATCTAATGGACAACAAACTAAGCGGCAGTGCAACACGGTACAGAGACAGCGTGTGCGAGCGCGGCTTTGTGTGCGCGCTCCCGACGACGCAGGCGACGCGCGAGGCGGTGGCGGCCGGCCGACACGAGCACTCCTGCATCGACCACTTGTGGCTGCGGACGCGACTCGCCGCTGCGCGTACACGCGCTTTTCTTATAAAATGCTGTTTGTCAGACCATCATATTATCGGACTATCATTGAATATTGAATCGCAAACTAACATGGCAAACATCTCGACATATAACCCCTTGGAAAAAAAGGTTATCAGTGACAAGTTAGTTAAGGACAAATTAAAAGAATTCGATTGGTCCCCGCTATTGCAATTAACATGCCCTATTATGCTTTACGAGGAGATGGTAAGAGTGTTCAATAACATTTATGACGAGTGTACTGTTACAGTTAAAGTAAACAACAAGAAGCGGTGTCGTCAACCTTGGGTTGATAACAAATTATATGACATGATAACTAAAAGAGATTTACTCTTTCGAACGTGGAAAGCCTCCCCTAATAATATGAATAAGCGACTAGAATTTACCAAATATAGGAATAGGTTAAATAAATTAATTAACAAAGCTAGAAATAATTATAGACAGACGCAAATAAAAAATTGTAATGGGGATACTAGTAAAATATGGGCACATATAAATACATGGTTAGGTAAGGAGAAGGGAAATATAGACAATACAATAAAGAAATACTTGGGTCAAAATGAAACTTTATATAATATTTGTAATAATTTTGCCAAAACTTTTACCAAAGATGTTAAAGATATAAAACACGTATGCAATGTAAACTTTCTAAATAGGAAAGAATATGTCGAGTGTAGTGATTTGTCCTTTAGGTACCAAAAAATTAATGAATTTATAGTAAGTAAAGTAATTGATAACTTAAGCCAAAAGAAAGCGCCGGGAATAGACAAAATAAGAGTACAAGATGTAAGATATGTGAAAAATGATATTAGCCCAGTATTAGCTCATTTTATTAATATGTGTTTAAAAAAAGGTTATTATCCTAATTTGTTAAAAAAATCAATAATTCGCCCCATTTACAAAAACGGTTCCCACCTCAATTATAGCAATTACCGTCCTATCGCCTTGCTACCAGTGGTCAACAAGATTGTTGAAAAAGTGGTGGTGGGGCAAATTAGTTCCTTCTTAGAGAACAACAACATTCTGTCAGAATGCCAGTATGGCTTCCGGCCGGGTCGAGACACCAGCACTGCCCTCACCAAGTTTGCAGACACAATCAATGATCACCTTGACAACGGAAACCAGGTCGTAGTACTGTTTATAGATTACAAAAAAGCATTCGAAACCTTGGATTACAAAATTTTATTACAAGCCATGAGTGAATGTGGTATTAGAGGTCCAACAAATACTTTTTTAAAGAATTATTTAAAACAAAGAACACTCCAGGTGATGGTCGATAATGTTAAAGGTGACGAGGCTAGCGTTAGTGTAGGTGTCCCGACTGGGTCAGTATTTGGTCCGACTGGTTTTAATATGTATGTTAATAGTGTTGCTAAGATAATTGTACATTCCTGTCTGTACATGTACGCTGATGACATGTGTTTAGTATATGGTGATAAAAATGTAACACAAATTCAAAAAAACATACAGGCTGATTTTGATAATGTAACCAAATGGGCACATGATAACAGTATAATAATTAACATAAGTAAAACTAAGTGCATGCACATATATTCTCCGTACAACAGAACTGCAAAAACGATTAATAATAATGACATAGGCATTACAGGTCACTCCTATGAGTGCCTCCATACATCAAAATCAGCTTGTAATTGTCCGCAACTGGAATATGTAAAAAGTTATAGATATCTTGGTTTAATTATAGATGAACACTTTAATTGGAAATATCACATAGATGAGGTTGGGAGAAAGCTATCAATACTCTTAGGAAAATTTTATTACTTATATTACATTGTTGATAGGAAAACTTTATATATGATATATTATGCACTAGTAGATTCTCTTATAAACTATGGTGTTGCTGTTTATGGTAGGACATTTAAGACATATTTATTAGATATAGAAAATTTGCAAATCAGAATGTTGAAAAAATTAGTTAATAGAAATATTTTAGATTCATGTAAAAAAGATTACAACCAACTGTTTAAAATTTGTAATATCTTGCCAATAGAAAATAAATTTAAGTTAAAGGTAATATTAGATAATTATTGTAGGGAAGAGTACAGAATTAAAGCAACCAATGTATATAATACTAAAAGAGTTAGGGAGGGACAGTATGTTACACTACGGGCCAACAACTATTACGGGGAAAGGACAACGAAATACATAATACCTAAATTATATAACAGCATTAAATTCCTTAGAGATGAAATCATTACAGTAAATCCAAAAATATTGCAAAAAATAAATTAAGAAAGCATTTCTTACAAAATTAAAACAGATGTATTATAATATATAAGAATAAGTAAATATATAAGAATAGATATAAGAAATGGGTGTCTGTCGCCAACAAACTGTTGTACAGTTTGGCGACATTATTTGTAAACATGTTATATTATCTTGTGTAAATAAATAAATAAATAAATAAATAAATAAATAAAATGACGTCCCTGTCAGATAAGGGAACAAAATCCGATATTTCCATCACATATTTTACACGTCGGATTGTTATCAGACGATTTACAATTTGGTAGGACAGGCCCTAAGAGCGCACACAATTGACTAAACTAAACACAACTGTTGTGCGATTGTCAATAGTTTTGTAGCCAATTCAACTGTTTAGTTGCACAACTAAAAATCGAGTAGTATGCGCACCTCCATATAAGCTCATAGGAATCAAAGCAAGACTAGGTGTGCGATAGTTTAGTCAAAGGTGAGCGCGCGCTCTAACAGTGATGGAATCCGCAATAAAGTATTTTGCACGAATGGATCGGTTCGCCCGAAGTAATACCATGACTATACAAGATAGGCGTGAAGTGGAAGCAATTCCGCGTTTCGTCCGAGTTTGCGTACAGAATGCCTAATTTAGTCGAGATATTTGGGCGAAACTAGGTGGTTGCTTACTCGTTTGCCACATTTTAATGCATAATAAGCTGAATATAATGCAGAAAATGCTGTGCAACATGTTGTTTTGTAGAGGAGCCTTAAAATAAAATATTTTACTAACCTTTAAAATAAATGTAAAAGAAAATACATTTTAAAAAGTAATTTAAAATCTGCACAATCACGTAGAGCAATTTATCACTTCCTGAATGTTCGAGAAAACTTCCTAATGATTATGGACTCCGGTGATTCTTGCTTTTTAAAGGTTTATTTTGACATATATCTGCACCATTACCTACTTAATGAGGGAAAACATCTTGCTACCTTTACATATCTATACTAATATTATAAAGAGAAAACATTTGTATTTTTGGATTTTTGTATGTATTGAAATAACTCAAAAAGTACTGGACCGTTTTCGAAAATACTGTCTCCATTAAAAAACTACGTTATCGATGAGTAGCATATGTTATGTTTTTATATTTTTTTTATGCAGACGAAGTCGCGAGCAACAGCTAGTCTAAAAAAATCAAGGATATGTGTAAAACTAGCATTATCCAGTATGGTTTACTAAGTCACCCCTAAGGTATGCTTCAAGTCCGAAGGATCATGTATAAAACGACGAAGTCTACCCTTTTAAACCTATAGTCGTGAGTGTAATATATTGTGCTCTCCATTCAATAATATCTTCGCAATAGATTCAACAGTATCAGATATCCGAGGTTATTAAACCACAAATATGAAACACATGTCGGAATATTAACCTGATTTGCTTTGAGAATCGGATTAATGTAAAGTCACACTTCAATAACATCAATGTTATCCTTACACTATAAGTAATAATATTTCCTAGTAATTAATATAAAATAGACAAAAGACTTCCAGGGATTTTTAATTAATTAAATTATTAATTCATTTGTTTCAAGCCAAAGTCAAAATATCTATACTAATACTAGCTTTCGCCCGCGACTTCGTCCGCGTGGAATAAAAAAAAACAAAAGTGAGTAGCTTATATGTTCTTCCAGGCTATCCTCTACATCTATACAAAAATTTCATCGAAATCCGTTCGGCCGTTTTAGCTACAAACTCTAACAAACATCCATCCATCCATCTAAACTTTCGCATTTATAATATTAGTATGATAATGAAGCGTAAACACACACTACTTCGTGGCGTAGCATGCCAGCAATCACAGCATATTTTTGAATAATTCTTTCTATAAAAAACTCTAAACTTACGACACGCTTCAGGCTATTAAACTTAGGGGGTAAATAAATTGGAAATAAACCTTCATGTGAAAAAGGGACCATAAACTACAAGCTACCATTATGGAATGAAGGTATTGGTAACGGTAATTTTGACATTTGCAATTGAAAATTTGACAAATGTAAACAATAAAATAAAGTTTTTATAATTTCATGCGGATGAAGCCACATGGGAACAGCTAGTTTTTAACTAAAACTGAAATAACGTAATGGACATATCGTCCATTCCATATTGAATTAATCTTTCTGATTATTATAAGCCGTTTGATTGTTAAAAAACTAATTAATATTCTTTAGGATAAGAGTATTCAAGAACTAAATGTTGAAACTCTCGCAAGGATAACTTCGTATAAATCGATTAGTGTAGATATAAGACCGCGTATGGCGGCCATTATGTGGCTTGAAGATTATCTCGACTTTGTCCACAGACCCCGCATACAAACTGACCACTTAATTAATTAATTTATACTACGTCAAGATGGAGTTTGAGAGATTTGTTAAGTAATTCCATTAAATTAATAAATGTCCTGTCTTTTTTTCCGCTATTCTCTCTTATCTTACCCAAAAAATACTCATCATCATCATCATCAACAGCCTTCTCCTGCCCACTGCTAGACATAGGCCTTCCCCAATGCCATCCACAGAATGCGGTCCTCAGCCTTCCGCAAAAAATACTGGCAACTTAAAAAATGCGAAAGCCGTTTTACATTTAAAAATAAATTTCAATACTTTTATTACAAAACACGCACGTTATTGAACGTAATCATTCTAGTTTAGTTTATACAAACATGTTGACTTTCAAAGGACTTCAAATAAACGCTCGTTGATTACAAAATTGTCTAGACTTGTTTATAGACATCTAGTGAATGTATAATTAAAATTGTCTGGTTTATGATAATATTTGTGTACTAAAGCCCTGCGTACACAATGCGAGTAAAACCGCTAAGCGATATACACAACATAATTTCATAGAGTCTCGTACGGGTCGCCGACATTTTAATCTTGCGTCGTCAACACTGATCGCTAACATTTGTCAAGATGATTTAAGCTCTCATGATTTTAAGATGTCAGAGACTATAGTAATCGAATAGACGATTCGCGTTCACGAATAAATATTGTATATGTACGATCGTGCGATATTAGTATCAAAGATTTACATTTCCTTGTGTACAAAGGGCGTAACAACACTTCATGATCGACTTTTCTGTTCAAGAAAATATAGATCGCTCGTTAGTACGTCATTTCAATTGATCTCAAGTAACGAGGCGGAACGTAACAAGTATAAATCAGAATTAACTTGAAACCTAAGCTAAATAAGGCTATGCAAAGTAAATGAAGCCCTCTGATATTTCTATGGATTTCCTCGAAGTATTTATTGAATAGAACGTAAATGAGATGCTTGTTAAATAGATGTTCGTAATAAGAATAAATTGAAATTTAAGAAATCTTAATTCAATCAGAAATAAGGTCAATGTAAGGCCTTTCAGAATTTAAAATAGTGTCAGTTATGACAATACCATGTTTCACGTGTTACAGTTAGAGCGTGCGTACACCTTTGAGTAAACAATCGCACAACTGTTGTGCGATTGTCGATTGTTTCGCAGATAATTCAACTGTTTAGTTGCACAACTAAAAATCGAGTAGTGTGCGCACCTCCATATAAGCTCATAGGAATCAAATCAAGACTAAACAATTATGCGATTGTTTAATTTCAGTTGTGCGCAAGCTCTTAAATATCCTCTTTCTATAGAATGTAAAATAGATATAAAAAAAATTACTTCATGCCACCATCCCCCCACCGAAACCAAGTCTAGATTATCATGTGGCAACGCCCATATAATTTCATTATGCACAAATAACATAGTACTCTAGTAACTTAGAAGAAAATGTTGGTCCCAAATAAACTTACATTGATCTTATGATATCCTAACGCGAGTGTATGTACAAATGTAGAAGGAAATTTATGACAGGATCGCTTCAAACGCATAACTTGTGTCTACCTCCCTGGGTTACTGGCGTGAGTATTTTTACATAACAAACTTGACTATAAGTTACTTAGTACTAACATTTCCTTATACTTTCTTACTAAAAATTTTTCAACGACACGTCGCTGTTGTAAATTTCCAAGCGTCTATTAAACTTTCAAAGAAACATTTTAAAGCAAAATAATTACCTCCATTGCGGTATAGCGCAGTTTCTTTCCTTTTCGCCTTTGCTTGGTTACAAAATATTTGAACTTTTTAATAACACCTTCAAAGGGATTTAAAGAAAAAGAAAATTAATTTAAGTATAAACAGATTTTAATTAAAACCTTAAATAGCGTTAAAATTAGGAGTAGTTTCAAAACTCAAATGACAAAATAAATACTGCATAGAATTATTAAACGATACTTAAACAGCCTCTTGTATTTATTTCCGATAAGGCTCCCTGAATAAGGATTTTAATGTCTGAATATGGCAGTATGTTATAAAATACATTACACGAGAACGAAATCTACGCGTTGTTTTTATCTTTCCTTGATTGGCTTTCCGCCTCTTCGATAGTATCAGGCAGAGGTACGTTGATTGTCTCTGGCAGAGTGAACACAAGCCCACTGGCGACTAGAGTTATACTGGCAAAGAATATCGCTGGCAGGTTATCATAGTACAACGCCTGGAAAAAAATATAAAGAACATGTCAGAGTAGACAAGTGATTCTTAAAATGATCCAAGGTCCCCTAAGGCTTAACGGAAGATTCAAGAATGAATACCAAGGCGGTTAATAAAGTTGAAGGTTTATAAGCTGAAGAAGAAATCTAGCATCGGATAGCTCACTGAAAACATTGAATTTCGAAGGGATTTAATTACTGACTGACGTTATCAACTCAGAACGTTATATACGGATAATCCTAAGAACAGTGCAATGAGAAAAGAAAACACTAATAGTAGGAGGCAACAATAATGTATTATATTACAATAAAACAGTCTTACCAATAATGGTGTGAGGGGCGCTAGCGTGGACCCGACGCGGCCGAGCGCTGAGCAGACTGCCAGTAGAGACTGCCGCGCGTTGGTGGGAAACACCTCCGACACGTAGATGTAAACAGAGCTGTACGCTATCGTGATTGAGAACTTCCCAGACAAGTAGATGATAAGAGATAACCACTTCTGATCTGTGGGAGAAAAGATTACTGTTTTTCTACAAATATTTTTCAACAACCAGGCAGTAAAAGACCAGCGCAAACAAACGTAGATAACCTATTTGAGGAACTGCAGTTGCGTTGCCAACCAAAAATTAAAAAAGATTGTTTTTGCATGAACTTAAGTCGTACTAGTTTGTAATTTATTGGTATTAGAAAATATACTAACCTTTACGAATCAAAGAAAGACTAACGCAGAAGCAAGCGCTCAATAGATAATTCGATATCAATGTCCGCTTCCTACCATATCTCTCTAACACAAACAAACACACAAAGTTTGCTGGAATCTCAACGAATGATACCAACATGAAGTTCACATATTTGTTACCAGCTAGTGACACTGAGTTTATAGATAGTCCGTAATACACAAAAGTGCAAGTAATCCACAAAAAGGAACAAACTGCTACTCTTTTTCTTATAATACTCGATTTCAACGCTTCCAGAAAAGTGGATTTGGTTTTTCCTCCATTATTTGCTATTATTTCTTTGTTCTTTGTATCTTCTTTGCTTACTTTGTATATTGATGATATAACTTCATCAGAAATATTAACATTGTTCATTTTACTTGCTTTCTTTAGTATTTCAACTGCTTCGTCATGTCGACCTTTACTAAGTAGCCATCTGGCACTTTCATTCAGAAACCAAAGGTAGGAGAATACTAGTAGTGCTGGGAAGTACAAAATCCGAAGTAGTTTCCTCCAGCTCTGAAGCCACCAGGAAAGACCAGCTAGAGACATCGAACCAAAAACGTATAAAACGTTTATTAGGGTATTTCCAAATACTCGCCCCTTAGGTCCGACGATTTCCATTGCTAAAAATTATTTAATTTCATTAAAATACTTTTCAATTTCCAATATTGTTCTAAATTTATTAAAATTTAAATTCTCTCTACGAAAAGTACAGTTTTATTGAAACTTACATTTATAAGAATTCGATTTAAATCTGTGAGAATATTCTTTCTATGTAAATAATCACTTACAGTGAATAAATTAAAGAAACCAAATACGAATATTGAAAAAACTACAAAGAAAAATACGTACTGAGGGAATTAGTTTTTAGAATTACATTATTTTTAAAGAAAAACCGCCGAATTATTTCTACGAAGTAATAAGTCATAGCAAATGTAATTCGAATAAGGCAACTCGAAAAGAAAATTGAATATTGATTGAAAAGTGTCTCGTTCATAACTAACTTACCTAAAACAAATGCTGTACTATACGCTCCAGCGCCTAAGGAAGATTCTAGAAATTCCATAGCAACCATCATGTAGTAATTAGTTGAGAATGATCTGGTTATTCCAAATATACCATTCATCAAAGACGCTATTGGTAAAGCAATTTTTCGCCCGAATCTATCAGAGATCATTCCAGTAAGTGGCAAAGAAACGAATAGACCGGCATTATGTATAGTGCCAATTAACGTTCTCTTCCAATTTTGGCATCCTAGGTTGAACTACAAAAATAAATAAGTTTAAAAATGTCTTTTAACAGCTAATAGCGAAAATATCTGATTTTAAGCAGACTTCAAGAATTTGAAACAGAATATGATGTATTCTAGTCATGTAATGAAATTAGTTTCTAAAACTGAACTCAACTGAAATAAGTTCTGCTTAATTAAGACCTTATTATACAATGGCTAACCAGATCATTTAACATCTAAAATGTAAGTCGAACATCTAGAAGGAATTGTTTATTCCTTCTTGATTAGAAAATTAAATGATAGCAGTTAAAACATGCTAGAAGTTCAATAAGAATACGGAATATTTTATAGTTGCTATGGATTTTAACGAAAACTTCTATCCATAGCAGATATCATATCTCCACGAGCCTTGTCATCTGTGACTGCAATGTCATTGATAACAATGATATTCAAACTTATTGATAAATTCACTTAAACTTTATACCATTATGTTTGATGCAGGTAAATTTAAGGAGCGTCGGTGGCTCAGTGGTTTAAGCACTTGACTTGTAAGCTACAGTTTTTGGGTTCGAATCTCGCCATGTACTAATGTGATTTTGATTTTTTTGAATTTTCATAGGTACATAATTTACCCGACGTTCCCGAAAACATCGTGATGCAACCTGCACATATCGGCAAAGAATTTCAAAGATATGTGTGAAGTCAACCAACCCGCACTTGGCCAGCGTGGTTGGCTAAGGCCTAGTCACCCTAACTTAGGGTAGCCTCCGAGTTCCTCAGTTGGGGACATATAGTGAGCTGGTGATGATGATGAGGTAAATTTGAGTATTACTTTTCACTTCTAAGGAAACTGAGTCTCTATTTTGGAATGTCTATATTTCTTGCTAAGACTTACATCCTTCACGGCCGAATCTTCATCACTATAAACATATTTTTCACATTGTTCTATAACAGTTCTGTTGAAGTCCCGTTCACTGCATGTATTACTATAGTTTCCCAGATATTGATACTGTTTGCATTTCGATAACTCATTTTTGTCAAAAGGTATTGCATAATCTATCCAAAGAGTTTCATTGATACCTTCGCATTGACTGATTTCGCATCTGCAACAAACAAATTACAATCTTTGCAACTGAATTACAATAACCGAGAGCGGAACGACCAAAAGACGTCTTAAGCATATAATCATAGAAGTCTCTACCTTTTTTTAAACAAGAAATATAATTTTAAATAGCGTAATTAACTTCAACAACTAGAGTACTGATCCCGCCAGAAAGGCGCGCTATTCCAAAACGTCTGAATGACATTGACAGCTGTCAGATAGGGACGGACGTCTATGCCGATAATTACTACTAATTTTCTTCTTAACATTTTTAGGTACTGTAATGTAGGGGTGGCGGAGTAGGCGACGACTCTGCGGAGTAGGCAGAGGTAGTTGTGGTGGTCGCGGGTAGGCGACGACTCTGCGGAGTAGGCAGAGGTAGTCGTGGTGGTCGCGGGTAGGCGACGATTCTGCGGAGTAGGCAGAGTTAGTTGTGGTGGAACGTCGGCGGGACGTAGTTATAAGTACGCGTTCTACGTATTTCGCTAGAAATACTGTGGTGCATCGAGAAACGTAAAGTATGTGACGTCACGTATGCAGTCCAGTACCAACCGCCGTTTCAATAACACCCCTACATTACAGGTACCTCGCATCATCGTAATAAAATTCAACACGTATTTCTATGATAATACTCGTAGTAACAAAAGAGATTAAGATATCTAACTGATAATGCAAATATTGGATATGAAAGTTGGCAAACACGACCATTCAGATACCAATGTGTCGATTGTCATCGTTTATGGCTTTCAACACTTTAATATCGTAAAGCCTCGGAGCTAGCATAGAATTGCATTCAAATTCCATATTTAGTTTATGGATAAACGCCGCGAGACAAAAGGCAGAAGCTGTTTCAGATAGGATTTTAGCTTTCCCTTTATTGTTTTCCGATATAACCATATGGTAACATAATCTTTAGATAATATTATCTCGATTGATATCGAAAATTTCGAATTTGCATTGAATTATATGAGTTTTTAATGTAAAAGACATAATCTTAACGTTTCTAATAGAGCCTTAAGTAGTTTTTCCACTGCGACTAATGCCAAGTCGAGTGCTGAGTCGCATGCAAAATTCGTCAAATGAGAAAACTAGAATAGACAATGGAAAAGAAAAAAATCTTTGTTAAAAGTAACAAGATAAAATCTTAAGATATTATTATAATTTAGAAATAACATTAGCTCGACACTGTCCACAGAATTTCTATACGTAATTTATAAGATCAAAAAAACATTCCAATGCAGAGATGGAAATCAACCCTGGAACACAACTGGAAAGAGCAAAGTACATTCCCATTTCCCAACCATTCCAGGTTCGATTACTGGACTGGAATAATGTAACCGAGCATTATACAGTACAGTGCAGCAAATAATACTCTAAGGTTAAAGCTCGTACGTATTAGCTTCGATACTGAGAGTAAATAGAAACGGAAAGCTTACAAGGGAATGCAAATGTATGATAATAGACGCTTAGAGGGTGGCAGAGCTACGCCCGGTAGACGCGTCTATATCATCCGTTGACTTGTGAACCTTATTCCTTTGGTTTAGAGTTCAAAATGATATTGTACCTTTGATATATAGCTGTAATGCATTCGAGACTAAGTGAATATTGCTTCAAGGATTTCCTGGCGGTGAAATAATTAATAATACATTAACTATTTAGCACAGCGTCAGCGCCATCTGGATTTCAATTACGTAACTTTTTATTTATTTTATGCTACTAATTTTTAGGTTAATTTGTATGAAATAATAAAAATTATCTGCAAATATGTGTGAAATTAATATACTAATCGGAAAACATGATAGTGCAGAATGGTTTTGGGTGGACAGTCTATATAGAATTGTAAGACTTGGCGTGTTTAATCCACGATATTAAAATTTTGTTTTGTTCAAAATATACGTAAATTAGTATTAATACTTTATGTACACTAATATTAAACGAGTAAAGAGAAAATATTTTTTTATTTTTGTATGTATTGAAATAACTCAAAAATTATTAGGGCGATTTCAAAAATTCTTTCACCATTAAAAAGCTACGTTATTAGTGAGTAACATAGGCTACATTTTTCTTTTTTTTTTAATTTCACGGGGACGAAGTCGCGAGTAATAGCTAGTAAATAATATAAAACTTACCTATAATCTATATCAGAAGCTTCAAACACATAAATAGATGCGTACATTCCCGCCAAATATATTGGAAATAATAACAATGCATAATTCACAATATTGTATTTACCAAACGGTCCTAATTGTTTTAAAACCACGTCCAAATCAAATGGTTTATCACCGGCAACTTCTTTAGACATTTTAATTAAATAACAAACAAAATAAACTACGAAAACTGCTAAAAGTGACTTATCTACACTTTTTTAATCTATGATTCTATGGACGCATAAAAATACAAAAATTTACTACCGAATTTAACATTTTTTCACTACAATTTTAGCTCATCATGAGACAAAAATTAAACGAAAGTTCTCGTTCAAGTCTATTCTACAATTGCGTTATTTTAAATTGGCAAACTTAACCTTGTGAGATAAAATATAGCCAGCGATAGTCAATTCAATATAATACATATCTCCTTATGATAAGAGATCGATAGGTGTGATAAAGATATTAAAGTAAGTGAGATGTAGAGCGGACTTTAGGATTATTGTAACACGTGTCAAACAAGAATTGCCGACTAAAAAGGAGGATACTGGGTTAGTGTTGTCTATTCAATAACACCTGATAATATAAATTATTATAAACCATATGGTTTAACGAATGAAATTGAATGATTTAAAACAAGCTTTCGCCCGCCACTATGTCCTTCTGAAAATAGAAAAAAAAAGTAAGTAGCCTAAGTGTTCCCTCTGACTATTTTTTTTTTTTTATAATATAAGTTGGCAAACGAGCAAGCGGCCACCTGAATCCGCCAAAATAGCGAAGCGACCGCTGCCCATAGACATCCGCAATTGCAGATGCGTTGCCTACCCTTAATCGACGGAGGGGACGCACGTAAAGAGGATATTTCCCCTTCCTATGCGTCTCCTCCACCGTCAAATCCACTTTTCCTTCCCATCCTTTCCTCTTAAGAAAAGGGTGGAAAGGGAAAGGACTAAAATTAGGCCTCCGGCACCACACTCATCAGACGAAACGCGGAATTGCTTCCACTTCACGCCTCTTTTCTGTGTGGTCGTGGTAATACACCGGGCGAGCCGGCCCATTCGTGCGAAGATGTTAAAGCGGGCTCTACCACTGTTAAAAATCTATCCCTTACTTCTATGCCAAATTTCACCGAAATCCATTCAGCTGTTTACGCTACAAACTCTAACAAACATCCGTCCATCCATCTAAACTTTCGCATTTATAATCTTACTAGCTTTCGCCCGCGACTCCGTCCGCGTGGAATTCAAAAAAACAAAAATAAGTAGCCTATATTTTCTTCCAGACTATCCTCTACATCTATGCAAAATTTCATCGAGATCCGTTCAGCTGTTTAGACTATAAGCTTAAACTAATATCTATCCATTTAAACTTTCGCATTTATAATATTAGTAAGATTATTGCCATATATTGGAAATACGCGTTTGTACCAGTCCGACACGTTTATTAACTATTTAAACAACTAGGATTTGTCTAAACTATAGTTAGGTTATTAGATAAGATATGGTATTGTAATTCGAGTAGCAAACCCTTGTTAACAGACCGCTAATCGATAACAAGGAGTAGGCAAACATGATCGAGTTGGGATCAGGTAAAATATTAGGTACAGTCAACTTCATACGCAGTGTTCAATTTAACGACAATCCTTAGATCGCCTCGAGGTTTTAAAACGATATTGGTAAATGTTCTACCTACAGTATGTTCAAAGCTATACATTATTGTTAGACATTTTTATTTTGTTTTCTAAAATATAAACAAAATAAACATTCAAAACTTATTGAAAGTACAGTGAAGGTAACTGCTACCATTGGTTTTTCTTTCAATATAAACAACGATAGCAACCTAGTAATTTAATAGTGGTAGAGCCCGCTTTAACATCTTCGCACGAATGGGTCGGCTCGCCCGGTGAAATACCACGACCACACAGAAAACAGGCGTGAAGTGGAAGCAATTCCGCGTTTCGTCTGATGAGTGTGGTGGCGGAGGCCTAATTTTAGTCCCTTTCCCTTTCCACCCTTTTCTTAAGAGGAAAGGATGGGAAGGAAAAGTGGATTTGATGTTAGAGGAGACTCATAGGAAGGGGAAATGTCCTCTTTATGTGCGTCTCCTCCTCCGTCAGTTAAGGGTAGGCAACGCATCTGCAATTGCGGATGTTTATGGGCAGCGGTCGCTTTCCATTTCGGTGGATTCAGGTGGCCGCTTGCTCGTTTGCCAGCTTATATTATAAAAAAAAAACCTAATTGTCCGTAAAAATGGGTTTAGTGTGACTTGTGACGTGCAAGGCAATTTTTCTGTAACTGGAACACCGCAAACGAAGCCGACTGTACATTGAATGGGTATTGACTTAATTCAACGCTTAATGAACGGAAACTTGGAGAGGATGACTGGGACTTTGATCGTTAGATTTCGTCGTTAAATTTGAATTAACTTGAATAGATGTCTACTTAAGACCCCAGCTTATGTCATGGTATGAACGGTAAAACAAACTCGTTATGTTCTTAAGAGGGATTTAAGAGGCAAAAAGGTCTCATTCTCATTTCATCCCTCGTCTTAGCTCGTGTCTCATTGATTTATAATTAAAGCTTTGCGTTAAAAAAATGTACAGCAGTGGGCAGACAAAGGCTGACGATGATGATGGTGATGATCTAAGAAAATAACTCCAAATTGTGATAGCAAAGTTGTGATGCTCGTTTGATAAATTACTATCGCGCCTGCTAATAATATTACGGCAATATCTACTCAGCGTGATATTGCAGATAGTACACAATAGAGGAAACTCATTCGTTGTATTTGAGAAAATAATATGTTTTGAAAGTATTCTTTGAGCGATGAAAAGAAAAACAAGTATTACCAAACATTATATTAAGGGTCATTTTTTGTTCAATCACAAAGAAAACGGACCGCACGGTACGGTCAGACATAATGGAAACGACATATTCCGCAACTAATCCTAGAGTACGAGCTTTTTATATAAATTACTACTTATTTATATGTAAATTGACATCATCAGGGTAAATGTCACAATACTATAAAGTACCATAAAATATATCTTATGTATTTATGTTAAAAAAAACTGCATTAGAAAGGAATAAAGTAAAGTGCCCGCACGTATGTTACATTACAGGATTATTTACATTTTAATAAAATATAATCAAAGCGTACATACATTTTATATCTCAAATTCACACAATATTGAATGCTCTAACATTCATTATCTATTTCCCCTCTCGCTTCGTTTCCCCTCTCTGTCTCGCAACCCCACTTCAAATTTTACCCCTCGGATCTTTTTGAATTACCACACGAATACTTCTCCATGCATTGTAATATGGGACTACATACCGGACGGCGCAGATTTCAATCTAAACTATTATTATGGAGAGGAAAAAATTATATTTTTGTATGTATTGAAATAACTCAAAAACTACTAGGCCGATTTCAAAAATTCTCCATTAAATAGCTACGTTTACAGTGAGTAACATAGGGTATATTTTTTGTTATTCGTTTAATTACGAGACGAAGCCACGAGCAACTACAACTGCTGCTTAAGGGAAGTTCTTATCATCATCATCTCCTTATCCTACTCCCGTAGTGTCGGCGCAACAGGTTTTTGTCCTCCAAATAACTCTATCATCCGTCATCTCAGTCATCACTCCCTTCTTGATCATGTCACCTTTCACGCAATCCATCCATCTCTTTCTAGGTCTACCTCTACCGGTGTACCCTTCCTTATCATAACTAACGTTCTTGTAACATGCGATTCATCCCTCCTCATAACATGCCCATACCATGCTAACCTTTTACTCCTTACTTCTCTACCACTGGGCCTACTCTCAAACTTACTCTTATAAAAAGACACCAAATTTCGTCACGCAACTTTGAGCTAAACTATTATATTTAACTACGCCGTAGTCTTTGACTCCAAAAATCAAACAAAAAAAATGGGACCCACCTGCAAGCACTACCTCTCGGATAAAAAAAGAATTTTCAAAATCGGTCTACCAGGGGCGGAGTTATGCCGTAACACACATAAAAAAAAAAACATACGGACGAATTGAGTACCTCCTTCTTTTGGAAAGTCGGTCAAAAATATGAATTACTATAAAATACATTGTCGCAGTATTTATGATAAGCATCATGTATAAGATTAAAATATAAATTGAGTTTTCATGTAGAACGAATGCATTTGCAACATTGATAATGCTAAGAAATATTTTCAATGTTAACGTTTCAAGAACTAGAATTTTGCATTAAAGTACATATTTTAATAGAAGACATAAAATTTATTATCTTCATAAAAGCATCAGTGCATTAAAAATAACATTTATTTAAATATCATTTCAATAATAATTATTAACATTTATTAATGAATTCTAGTCTATTAAGAGGACCTTATTTTTTGTGGTACTCGATAATGGTAAGACAAAAATTGTACAAGCATGTTATTAGTTTTTTTTAAATATTATAAGGTGGCAAACGAGCAAGCGGCCACTTGCTTATTATAAAATTAGCCCAAATCTAACGTAATATTGACTGGCACAGTCAGAATTAGTGTCATATCGTCCTTGCCAAAATTAAATAAGTCGTTCCTGTTCCCAGTAAAATGGTATTATCCTGTAAACAACATAATCAACTTTGTTTTTTTAGATCTACAAAGATGTTTAAAGATTATAAATGAGATTTGTCAGGACGGCGCCGAATAGACATATAATCTCTGCCTACCACATAGTACACATGTTGTTATAAATGCTAATTTTACATTTCCATTTAAATTAAAACTTGCGACAAACAAACAAAATTATTATCGTATAGTAACACAAAGTATAAATCGTTCAACATTATCAGATGTCGACAGTATCTCGAAATGCATTATCACGAAAGAGAAATAAAAAAATCCATTATCAAATACAGTTATTAAACAGACATTATCTCACCTATTTAAAATTACATCCACGATACAACGTACGACGGCAAGATCGATCGATCTATTGTTATCTCTTTCTCGATCATAAGTTTTAATTTAGATTTTAGAACTCCGTCCTTGTCTAGCAATCCGGAACAATACGACGCGTGCACGAGTCGCAGCTGGATGTTCTGTTTATTTTTGTCTGTGGATTCGCGTGTGTTGCGTTCGCGTCGTGTGAATGCAAAAAAAATATTTAAAAAAAAACTATTTATTCAAAAATAATTTTGATAATTAATCTGTGATCTTTTTATCGCGCATGCGTTGACAAACGTCAAAATATACGACAAGCGTGAAAGTAACACGTGTTTATAAAAGTGTAAAAAGCCGAAATGTTTATCTAAGCTTTCGTTTTATTATTAATTGATTGTTATATAATGGCTAATTCGGTTTGTAGTAGTGAAACGATTGATTTAGATTCTATTTTAAAACAACTCGGTGCTTTTGGAAAATATAACATTCTTAATTATGCTTTGTTGTTATATCCAATATTTTTGGCGGGAATGTACGGTTCTGTGTATGTGTTTGAAGCCCCTGATATAAGTTACAGGTCAGTATTACTAATATTTACATATATTACAATTAAAAGGATACGATAAACAAGTTTTGGTCAAAGCTTCGCAAGATCCGTGACACACGCGAATTTTTATTTCAAGGTCATACAAAATCTTTTTAACATAAATAAAAGATTAAATAATGCTATGTATATTTCAATAATCTTAAATAATGCCTTGCATTCTAAAATATTTTTTGGTTATAATTGTAGAAAAAACTTCCTATTGGCTTTTTACCGTTACATTTAGTTATTTTATATATTAACGAATAATTTCACCTTATTCTAACTAACGAAAACAAGTAATTTAACCTTTCAGAGGTTATTCTTATTATAATAGGGTCAACGTAATACGCATGCGTAATTTTTTTCTCAACTCGTTAGCTCTCCCCCGGGAGATCCCATTCTCCATTAATATTCTCGTTTAGGTTCTTTTGTGCCTTTGTTGATTACACTAGTACGGAGAAAAGCAAATAATGTTGTAACTTGTTACCTAATTGGCTATCTATTCTAAGAGCATATACATATCAATGTAGGTATATATCGACTTGCCTTGTCCTTACGTAGGGTAGGCACAATTTGGGGCAACTTTTCCATACATCTATGCCAACTGTCATATTTGAATTATTCCCTTCTTAAGCATATTCTTTCACACAATCCATACTTTCTTCGGTCTTCCCTTTCCTTTGTAGCCATCATTCAATCTTAATACTTGTTGTAATCAATATACTGTCTATTACGAAACTAGCTGTGATCGCGACTTTGTTTACGTGAAATCAAGAAATATTAAAAAAAGAAACATAGCCTATATTACTCAGCGATAACTTAGCTTTATAGGTGAAAGAATTTTTGAAATCTTCACAGTAGTTTTTGAGTTATTTCAATACATACAAAAATACAAATCTTTTCTCTTTATAATATTGGTATAGACAAACCGTGCACTTAAAGGCTGGTTTCGGTTGTCCAGTTTGATATTTGTGACACTAGTATGTTTTATACTATTGTTACCACAATGGAAACTGCCAGAAAGTTTCTCAGTTATCGTATTTAAGACTAGCTTTCGCCCGCGATTCCGTCCGCGCGGAACTAAAAAAAATAAATGCAAGTAGCCTATGTGTTCTTCCAGACTTCACTACATTTGTGCCAAATTGTATCGAAATCCGTTCAGTCGTTTAGGCTACAAACTCCAACAAACATCCATCCATCCATCTAAACTTTCGCATTTATAATATTAGTATGATATCCTCGGGTAAATTACCTTTTAAGACTGGTCTATTTTAAAAAATAGGACTATGTTTCATTTCTGATGATTTTGTCATCCATCAATTTGTAAACTATGCGAACTAAATGACTAACTAAGAACTATTCTCGTCAAAACCGGACGAAAGACGCTAAGGTCAAAAAGCAGGGGTGGCAAACAAATGGCACGCGACGAAATATTGGTCAAGTTCACAAAATTCATTATGCACTACGAAAGAATGAAATAGGTATTAAAGGAAGTGAAGTGATCCCAATAATCACTAAGTCAAAATTTGATGGCAAGTCTATTACATTTAACATTTCTGTAGAAAAATGTCACATTGATGCGTAAAGGTTCACCACCCCTGAACTGACTCGAAGATGTTTCCGCAAGTCATCTAGGACGATTAGTAAGATTGTTTTGTTCCTTGTACTCAGGGCTTTTGTATCTAGAAATAAGTAAACAATAATATTGCATATAAGATATAATAGAAATAATAGTATTGGAATATAAAGTTAATCATTCGGAATACTATTATCACTATATGGTGCGTAATAATAGTTTATAGGTTCTAATAGTAGACGCCAACATGCAATACCATGACTATACGACACGACAGCTGGATATAATTCCGCGTTTCGTCTGATGAGTGTCTGTACCGTGGATTTTATTATATCCCTTCCCACCCTTGTTCTATAGGGGAAGTTTGGAATGAGAAATTAATATAAAATATCCTCTTTCTGTGCGTCCCGTCCTCCGTCAATGGCAAGAAGCTTCTTTGCTTATGATATAAAAGTTACGACTTAAAATTGAAACTCTTTGCAGTATTTGTACGTGTCGATATTTTGGGTAACATAATATTATCATTCATGTAATATGAAATCAACTTCTTAATAATCTATTCTATATCTACAAATTAGTCACCAATGATAATGAGACAAAAATATGTCTAAATTCTATACATCTCAATGAGTTATAACAATATTACTAAACAATTATGCGAATATTTCAAATGCATTTTATATGAGTGCATGTGTGTAAAGTTTGCAGTTTGCTATACCGTTGGTCATAGACATATTCAATTTGTGTTTAGTCCACGGGATATCAAAATGCCATAGACATACGAATTTTTAATTCCGTTTCACGTAAGTAATTTTAATATGGTATAATCTATATCTATACTATTACTAGCTTTCGCCCGCGACTCCGTCCGCGTGGTATTAAAAAAAACTAAAGTAAGTAGCCTATGTGTTCTTCCAGACTATGCTCTACATCTGTGCCAAATTTCATCCAGATCCGTTCAGCCGTTTAGACTACAAACTCAAACAAACATCCATCCATCCATCCATCCATCCATCCATCCATCTAAACTTTCGCATTTATAATATTAGTATGATAAAGAGGAAAAAAATTGTATTTTTGGATTTACGTATTGAAATAACTCAAAAACTACTGGGCCGATTTCCAAAATTCTTTCACCATTAGAAAGCTACGTTATCAATGAGTAATATAGACTATATTTTTTATTATTGTTTAATTTCACACGGGCGAAGTCGAGAGCAACAACTAGTATAATATATAGACAAAAATATAGCCTTTAGGTAAAATCTAGCTTACAATAACCCTGATATGATTTTGTACATAATGCTACCCAGTTAGTAATAACATTGTACATAACATACTCGTAGGTTGTTTTCGAACTATATTCAAGTTCGCAAGCTGTTATCGTGGCAGCGAATCTAAACGGAAACCTTGAACAATGCAACTGATAATGAACGTGATTTATATGATTTGAGCCAATATATAAGTAATACACAACAGTACATGATAGTCAAATGTAAACAGGATGGATTAGAAAGAAACAATCTATACTAATATAATAAAGCGTAAACACACACTACTTTGTGGCGTAAGATATCAGCAATCACAGCATATTTTTGAACAATTCCTTCTTTAATAAAAAGCCCTACACTTACGACACGCTTTAGGCTATATATTTTCACACTATTAAACTTAGGGGGTAAATGAATTGTAAAAAAAAATCATGTGGGAAAGGGACCATAAACTACAAGATGCCAACATTAAAGAAGCTAGATTATCATGGTAACGGTAGTTTTGGTATTTGCAATTGAGAATTTGACAAATGTAAACAATAAGTAAAGTTTTTATAATTTCATGCAAAAAAAGCCGCCCGCGAAAAGCTAGTGAACAGATAAAATGATATTGCTAAACTAATTTCTCTTGAATTTATAAATTCAAATGCATTAATCGAAATATAAATAAAACAGTAAACTAAATGTAATTTAAGCAAATAGATTTTAAACTATACAGAAAATGTTAAGCTAGAAATTTCTGGGACAATTTTAGTCACGAACGATTTAAAAAACAAAGCGAGGCGAAAACGTGGATCGCATCATTAAATTTGGCAGCGCTGGACGAGTCGAGTTTTTTTGGTAAGAAAGGAAATGCTTTCATTTAACGGTTCCTTTCTTAGAACAAAAGACTTTGCTAAGTTTCGTTTTGCGTGATATGTAGTTTCGAGTTATTATTTTTTACCAGCTTTCGCCCTAGACTTATCCGTGTGGAATTAAAAAAAAATAAGTAGCCTCTATGTTCTTCCAGACCATCTCTATGCCAAATTTCATCGAGATCCATTCAGTAGTTTGGAGTACAAACTCTAACAAACATCCATCTAAACATTCGCATTTACAATATTCGTAAGATAAGATTATTTATCAGTTGGGAATTAAATTAATTCAAATCATATATCACTAGTAGTTAGTAATGTATCTTTAAAAAATCAAATAAAAAATGGGACCCACCTGCAAGCACTACCTTTCGGATAAGAGAAGAATTATCAAAATCGGTCCACTAGCGGCGGAGTTATGCCGTAACACACATTAAAAAAAATACAGACGAATTGAGTACCTCTTTCTTTTGGGAAGACGGTCAATAATCAGAACTCCACCTATACCTAGGTTCTATTCCCATTTATGTTTTTTATATGAACTTGCACGATGTGAACTTTAAAATATATTACGAGGTCATTTTATCGGTGGAAATTGGAAAATTACCGAAATATATGATGTAATGGTGATCGTTAATCTCGTAATAAATACAAGAGCAATCAACACAATCATCATTATAACAAAATTAATATCGTCGGCTCGACGCACGACCATGATTGATTGCCCGAGGATCAGACCCTTTGTAAGTGATAGGTACAGCTTGTGTGGTGCAAGTTAAAAGAGAATGCGGATACTTGATTATACAAAATTTATGAATTAATCTAGAACTAATCGGTTGGGAAGCATGGTAAGATCTTGGAAACGCAAAGAAATATCCATTTTACGCCTGTCTTTTGTGCATTGCCACATTTAAGTAACGTGCACCGTGCTACTGAGAACTGTAGTTAATGGAGCTTGCAAAATAATTGAGGTAAAATTAATAAATAAAGAAAGTTCTAGGAGGTTAAGAAATAATTATTCTTCAAGAATAATTGGTAATTTTTTTTACGAAACGCGATCGCTTTTAAATTAAAATATTTAGTTAAATTCTGAATGATATGCCATCGATCTGTAATGAAGTATCTATGGAACGTATCTGAGTGTTGAAAATGATATTATTAATGATTGTACTTTATATATTATGTTCCCTGATTTGTTTCTCCGAGATATTGATTATTTAATTTTTTTTTTTATAATATAAGGCGGCAAACGAGCAAGCGGCCACCTGAATCCACCGAAATGGAAAGCGACCGCTGCCCATAAACATCCGCAATTGCAGATGCGTTGCCTACCCTTAATTGACGGAGGAGGAGACGCAGATAAAGAGGACATTTCCCCTTTCTATGCGTCTCCTCCACCGTCAAATCCACTTTTCCTTCTCATTCTTTCCTCTTAAGAAAAGGGTGGAAAGGGAAAGGGACTAAAATTAGGCCTCCGGCACCACACTCATCAGACGAAACGCGGAATTGCTTCCACTTCACTCCTGTCTTCTGTGTGGTCGTGGTATTACACCGGGCGAGCCGACCCATTCGTGCGAAGATGTTAAAGCGGGCTCTACCACTGTAATTGACACTATTCTAACTCACGAACTAATTGGGTTAATTGATATGTTAATTGTAAGAATTTAAGAGCATTTAATTAGCATTTCTTTTATTTATTACTAGCTTTCTCCCGTAACTTCGTCCGCGTGGAATTAAAAAAAAAGAAAAGTAAGTAGCCTATGGGTTCTTCCAGACTATCCTCTACGTCTATGCCAAATCTCATCGAGATCCGTTCAACTGTTTAGGCTACAAACTCTAATAAACATCCATCCATCCTTTCGCATTTATAATATTAGTAAAATTTCTAATCACTTGTTTATTATGAAAGATTAATAACAATAATAGTAACACTCACTCCTCAGTCATGATGTTTAGTACATATTTACTGTGACTGATACATTTGTTGATATAAAATGCGATTTTCTACCTTCATCCTTACCATCAAGCATTAGGCCATAATAAAAACCAAATGTCTTTTCTTCTAAGTCTTTCCCGGCTGGTCGTAGTCATCATGTATCAATGTTCCACTTCACAAGCTACTACTCTTCCTTGATCGCTTCTTTTTTGCCCATTGGTGATAATAGACGTCCATAAACTTCTTTGGGTATTTTGTTAATTTGCTAGCAAAACCGTTGCGTAAATTAACGCTAATTGTCGAAATAAGCGACATAAGACATACACGGAGCAAGAATTTTCTAATACGTGAACCCGGGTGATCCGATATCCATTAATTTAAATATTCCACTTTGTTTACGTGAATCTTACTAATATTATAAATGCGAAAGTTTAGATGGATGGATGTTTGTTAGAGTTTGTAGCCTAAACGGCTAAACCGATTTCGATGAAATTTGGTAAAGATGTAGAGGATAGTCTGGAAGAGCACATAAGCTACTCACTTTTGTTTTTTTTTTAATCCCACGCGGACGGAATCGCTGGCGAAAGCTAGTAAGAAATAAATCATTACAACTTGTACAGTCACGATATGCAACGTTGGTTCAGTTTGAGCAAGTGGAACGAAATTTTGTTAAATATTTACATTTGTGGTACAAAAGTTGCAACATCGTACCAAATAAACTCGCAAGACGAATTCGTTGAATTATTAATATTCAAACGAACAGACAAACATTCTGTCGCTTAACTAATTCGCATAATCAATTTGTAAACGTACGAGTACATATTTACTGGACTAGCTTTTAAATCTTTTATACAATTTTAATGAATTTCTATTTGATAGAGAAAGGCCTAATTTCAGCATATTTTTCTAATAGACCAGACAATTGTCTAATCAAAAGATAGATGACGTCACTTAAAGCAAAAACATTTGAACTTCGAACAAACTTGGCGACTGTCTTCTGTTTCGTCGTGACATTGCACCGGCCATCAGCCCATTCGTACGTCACGTAATATTGCTTCTGTTTTAACCAATATTTTTTTTGTTACAGATGCAAAATAAGTCAATGTGAAGGTACCAACGAAAGTATATGGTTGAAACACGCAATACCGCGTAAAAAAGATGAATCATTAGCGAAATGCGAGCAGTACCAATTTATTGGAAACCTCAGTCAGAGTAATTCATGCAGTGAACGAGACTTTAACAGAACTATTATAGAATGTGATCAATATGTTTATAGAGATGAAGATTCAGCTGTGAAAGATGTAAGTAAGATATTTAAAACAGCATTTATTTTTATTCACAGTATAAAGTTACTTAACTATATACCAATTTGAAGGAAGAATGCGCATCAAAAGTCACTCTGCCTTCAAAATCTGTCCATTTTTTTTATCCTACACTAGTTTTAATAAACTATTTGTGGCAATTATCATATTGATAATGATAGTACTAAATATGTACAAATAAGTTCAGTTTATCGGTCATTTTGATAATTTTATCTCTAAGCTGCTGACTGATATCTCGACTAGGGATTACTAGATATTTGTTAGATAAAGTACTCAAATATTATCATCACAGTATCACTACTTGTTCATTTTTATTGTATTCTGTAATCACTTTCCATCTTTATCTCGTTTTTATTAACCTGTATTCTATTTACATGATCTACTTGTTTGAAAGTCTTTCCCCAGGACTAAAAATGAACATGTCCAAGCTTGGTACACTAGCTGTTAAATCGAAACTTATTCATCTATATATTAAAATAAATAAAATCTACAAGAGTAGGGAAAATCATGTTATAAATTTTTGACCACCAATTTTCTAGGCATTCGGAGCAAATATAATGTTGTCCTAACTTTTAAAAAGAGAGAGGGTAAAAATGGATTTTAATCCATTCCGCGTCATTCTTGTCCCACCCGCCGTCGAGTGCACACGTGTGACGCGTGCCAGACGACTGATGGTCCGTGCCAGAGGCGTGGCGATAGCTTATCATGAGGAATGTGGGTTGGTAGGCCGAGCCATGATATTTTACGCCGTGTCGCAATTTTTAACTGTCAAGATAAAGTTGCAACAATAAAGATATTACCATTAGTTATCTAAAGCTCTGTATTTGTTCTAATTTATTTTTTAATGAGATTTATTTCTTTTATAAATAATGCACGAAACACTTATGATAATTTGTAAATTACTTTAGGTGTCCTTATAATCTAAAAATTTAATAGGCTTCTTATCTTTAACTAAAATCTTTTTGTTATTTTAACACACAGACCAGATAGTTTAGGCACAAATCAAATTTCGTCTTTTTAGTCCTTTTTACCATATTAGCCGTAACTCTATTTTTGACCGACTTCCCAAAAGAAGGAGGTACTCAATTCGTCTGTATGTTTTGTATGTGTTACGGCATAACACCGCCGCTAGTGGACCAATTTTTTATTTACTGATATCGAAATGTCCGATTAACTTGTTTGTTTTAGTTCAACCTCGGTTGTCAGAATTGGAAGAGAACATTAATAGGTACGATACACAATTCCGGTCTTTTCCTATCACTGCCGTTGACTGGGATTATATCTGATAGATATGGAAGAAAGATTGCTCTGTCGATAGCTTGCTTGATGAATGGCATCTTCGGCTTTATCAGATCATTCTCAACCAGTTACATAATGATGTTAATCTTCGAATTTCTGGAAGCTGGTTTAGGAGCTGGCGCTTATAGCACTGCGTTTGTATTAGGTAAGTATTTCTATTCATTTTTAAAATCTTTCTTTGCAATTGTAGATGGAATGGTCATTTTAAAAATTTTATCAGACCTTTTGATTTTTTTTTAAATTGCAATTTAACGATTGATCGATATGACAATGTTACGTGCATTTGACATTAATTACATATTGAAAGCATTACAGAAAGCGAACAATTACAATCAATGTAGGTGTCAAACACAGAGGACCAACCAATCTGCGCTTGGTTTACCTGTTTCCTGCGACCCGAATCTTTTCTCTAATTACGTCGCACAACAAAGGGACCCCATTCATTATCCCAGCGACAAAGTAATTGCTAGTGTTTATTCAGGTCCGTCGTCCTTAAAGTTGCCGAAAAATTTTCGGCACTCTCTTTATGAAATTAATTGTTTTCAGTTTGTTATTCAATCTTAGTAGGAATACTTGAATTTCGGAGTTAATTAAAAAGTTCAAAAGAAAATCTATAAAAATATATTCTCTAAAAGACGTTTTTCATTAAATATAACCTAAAATTAGTTAAATACTTATTCTGGCGAAACTATTTTAGCGTTTATTTCTAAGAAAAATCTTTCTATTTTAATACTTAATTTCTATCAATTGCTTTTCTTTCAAGCGATGGAGCTTGTTGGACCAAAAGGAAGGGTATTTGGTAATACTCTTATAAACGCAGTCTACGTTCTTGGTTTAATGACCTTATCTGGTCTGTCCTGGTGGCTGCAAGACTGGAGGATGCTAATCCGAATCATATATGCACCAGCATTTCTTGGATTCACATACCTATGGATCTTAAATGAAAGTGTTAGATGGTTACTAAGTAAAGGTCGATCAAACGAAGCAGTAGATATACTAAAGAAAGCAATGAAAATGAACAAAGTAGATTTAACTGATGATGTGTTATCGCCACTGTCAGAGTTAGAAGATACGAAAAGTAAAGAAGTATCTAAAGAGGTAGAAAATAAATCCTCATTCGTCCAAGCTTTGAAATCTAGTGTTATTAGGAAACGAGTGTTTGTGTGTTCGTTCTTATGGATTACTTGTACATTTGTGTATTACGGATTGTCAATAAATTCAGTGTCGTTAGCCGGTAATAAGTATTTGAACTTCATGTTGGTCGCGTTCGTTGAGATTCCAGCGAACTTTGTGTGTTTGCTTGTGTTGGACAGATTTGGTAGGAAGCGGACTTTGATTATCACTTATGTGTTGAGTGCGTGTCTCTGCATCAGTCTGTCTTTAATTCCTAAAGGTGAGTATTTTTATTATAATACCGTTCGTTATGAAACTAAATAACACGGTTGATGGCACAAAGCATGTATTGAATTCACTGGTCATAAACGACTCGGACTTTTAGAGCCCTCGAAAACTAGAGACCTCGAAAACTAGAGACTTAATCGCTCAATAGTTTGATCAGGTTTGATTGTCAAGACAAAATCGTATAAAATAAAATTGGTACAATATACGCACTTATATACATGTTCATACTGATTAATCGCCTATATTTTCTTATTAACTATACTATGCTGATTAAAAGTCGCTAGTTTCCGTGGTCTCTTAGGCTACAGTTGATCACAAAGAATTTGACCTATATACAAAACACGACAAACTTGGGTAGAGTTCAGAGTCAGTCGAAAAAAAAGAAGAATAGAAACCGTTGATTGTTTTATCCCAATTTCTTCTTCATAGATTTCTATGAGCGTACATTTAAGAACAATCTTCACTTCTAGATATTATTAGATCTCAACTTTAAATAAATCATACTACTGAATTATAAATAACTAGCTTTGACCCGCGACTCCGTCTGCGTGGAATTAAAAAAACAAAAATGAGTAGCCTATGTGTTCTTCCAGACTATCCTCTACATCTATACCAAATTTCATTGAAATCCGTTCAGCCGTTTAGGCTGCAAAGTCTAACAAACATCCATCCATCCAGCCATCCATCCATCTAAACTTTCGCTTTTATAATCATATATATACTAATACTTCATACTATCATACTTCATACTTCATACTTCATACTTCATACTATTCATTCTAATCATACTAATATTATAAATGCGAAAGTTTAGATGGATGGATGTTTGTTAGAATTTGTAGCTTAAACAGCTGAACGGATTTCGATGAAATTTGGTTTAAATGTAGAGGATAGTCTGGAAGAACACATAGGCTACTCACTTTTGTTTTTTTAATACCACGCCGACGGAGTCGCGGGCGAATGCTAGTATTAGTATATTAGTATCAAGTATATTAGTATAATATAATTATATCAGTTTATCCTCGACTCTTTCCTTGATCATTGTTATCAATTTAACCGACAAGTGTACTTAATCGATGAGTTTTTGATTAAAATAAATGCATTAACTTTCATGTAAATAGTTATCTGAATTTAATTGAAAAATTTACGGATTTGGGGAATCCCTTACTAATGGATCTGTAATCGATACAATACATTACTACAAGAAATGTTACAAATTCAATAAATGGATTCACAGATACACAAAGTTACTTAGCAACACGTACGTGTAGTACGTAATTACGCTATGGGCTTATGTAACTATCAAACGACTCTTAATATGACAGTAAGAAGGATAATAGCAAAGTGAAAAAAATACAGAAAGGCTAATTGCAGAACATCAGCGTTTTACCCCTAGGGTACAAAACATATAGCTGAGCAAAGGCCCTATCAGTTCTGCATTGCAACGCATTGTCAAAATGTTTTTTTTTTTTTTTTTCTCTTCAATTTTCTTGTCATTAATTTTGATTGTTAAGTTAGTTTTATTTTTTCTCGTTTGTATTTTTTTTGTTCAAGTGTATTATGTTGTATTATGTTGCAATGTGTTTTGGAACTGATTAAATGTGGATTATTATTATTATTATTAATTAGTAAATTATTTGATTAGCCTTTCTGTATTTTTTTCACTTTGCTATTCTCTCTCTTACTGCTATATTTACAGGCGTTTGATACTATGTGATGTATAGTAATACATCATCATCATCATCTCCCCTGCCTTATCCTACTCCCGTAGGGTCGGCGCACCAGGTTTTCCTCCCCCAAAAAACTCTATCACCCGTCATCTCAGTCATCACTCCCTTCTTGATCATGTCACCTTTCACGCAATCCATCCATCTCTTTCTAGGTCTAACTCTAAATCGTTAAACCAATTAACCAATCTCTGTTTACATTTAGCTTGTTTAAAATAGATTGCATGTTTACCGCGTGCCCGAAAATTGAGAGTTCAAACTTGTTTAGCAAACAATCTAATTATAAGGAAAGTTAATGCTAACCGCGTTTATCCCAATTTGTAGACACCTCAACTTGTGCCATTACAATTTTACAGGGGCAGTGTTTGCTTTGTGATCGTTGTTTTGCAAACAGAATTAATGGAACGTTGAAGTTAAATCGGCTTATTGCCAACCCTAGTTGATGTAGTGAATATTTTTAACATTACCTAATTTAAAAAGTATGATTTTCATATTAAATTTTTGTATTACGACCACACTCGGTATCCTTTAAAGGTTAGGTCCTATCCCTTAATGTTTCTCAAACAAAATCTACAGTCTTAGTGTCCACTAAGGCAATAGAGATCTTGCTATAAAATAATAAAACGTCTACGGAATCTGGATTCCTCATGAAATTTAAACTCGATTGCATTTCTTTGAGGAACTAGACGAAATATAATAACCACGACTTCTGAGGTAACCTCCCATCACGAAGCATTAAATGAATAAATGAATGAAGAGGAATCGATTTTAAAATTGACTCAGCACCGTCCGATAGTTTGTTATTTACCAGATGTCTTTCGACCTCGCTTTTCGCAGACATTGAGGTCGGTTTTAAAATTAAGTAGGTTTATTTACTTACTAAACTGGGCAAAGAGTTACTATGACAATGTGTTCGAAAGGTCTTTGCAAGAAATTTAGAAACCCAAAAAAGGACAGTGGTAGAGCCCGCTTTAACAACTTCGCACTGTAGGGCCGGCTTGCCCGGTGCAATACCACAACCACACAGAAGACAGGCTTGAAGTGAGAGTAATTCTGCGTTTCGTCTGATGACTGTGTTGCCGGAGGCCTAATTTTCTTAAGAGGAAAGGATGGGAAGGAAAAGTGGATTTGACGGAGGAGGAGACGCATAGGAAGGGGAAATATCCTGTTTATGTGAGTCTCCTCTTCCGTCGATTAGAGGTAGGTAGGCAACGCATCTGCAATTGCGGATGTCTATGGGCAGCGCTCGCTAATCCATTTCGGTGAATACAGGTGGCCGCTTGCTCATTTATCACCCTATAATATACATAAACAAAAAGAAATAATCGCCTTACTTTACTTTTGTCTTTTGTAAATATAATTATTAGCCGGAAATGTTCTTTTACGTTTTCTTAGATCAGAAATGGTTGCCCCTCGTGATCTATCTGTCCGGTAAGTTCTCGATCACGGTGGCGTACAGCTCGGTGTATATCTACGTGTCGGAAGTGTTCCCCACCAGCGTGCGGCAGTCCTTGCTGGCAGTCTGCTCCGCGTTGGGCCGCGTCGGCTCCACACTGGCGCCTCTCACACCACTATTGGTAAGATTATTGTTACCTATTGTTAAACGAAACATTAGGGCCTATGTAGACTACAAACTTTTAATCGGACGATAGTGTAGACGGGCTCTTAATCAATATGAACATGTATAGGTGCGGACATTACACCGATTTTGCTTTAACAGCCCGTCCTGATAAAAATATCGGTCGATAAAAAGTCTATAGTCTGCGAGGGCTTAATAGTAAACATTGGCCGTGATTTTGTCTACAAGAAATTTAAAAAAAATCGTTGAGTTTAAATATATTAAACCAAAGACAATTATATCCTTCGAGAAATGTATTTTGGAATAATAGGTGGTCCATGTGTCAACAGAAACATTCCCAATTTATATTTTACTCAATAAATCAAGTAACCAAATATCGAAGTTGGTGGAGATATTCGATGAACTCTATTAATAAATTGGGTTAAGAAACTAGACCAGGAGTTAACTGATCGGATTTCTAACATAGTTTGAGGATAAATAATTTTCAACGTAAACAAGTTTCTTACATATTTGAATATAGATTTAAAGTCTATAAAAAATTACTAATTCCTACAATATCAAAATCCTTTACATGATTTTTAATTACTTTTAGTTCGATAAAATAAAACTGGCCAGTTATAAATAACTTTTTTTTGTAATTCTAGAAGCGTGTTCCTAACTCGACCGTTATGATTTATGACGGCTTATGAATAAACATTTTTAATCAGATGCAAAGCCTTTGTTTGCTCTTTTAGAACAAAATTTTGTATTACATCGTTGAAAAAACACTAACCGAGCATGCTACTGTCTTTAATATAACGCTTTCTTTTTTATATTAATAAAAAAATACTACGAAACCAATCCATAAGAAGTTTGATTTCATAAAAATAGTTTCAAATGTTAACTATTTTTACATAAGGCAATGTAGTGTTCAAGTTATAACACTATTGTTTTTAATCAGGCGTTATACTACGACAACCTGCCAGCAATTTTCTTCGGCAGTATGACTTTAGTCGCCAGCGCGCTCGTGTTCACTCTGCCAGAGACAATCAACGTGCCTTTGCCCAACACCGTGGAAGAGGCGGAGAAGTTGTCAAAGAGTAAAAACGTCAAAGATAACGCTTAGACATTCCAGAATGAATTTATTCCACTCAATGTACCTTGAATCCAAAGAATTTATATTTGTAACAATTTTTAAATGTTAATTAATGTTTTTAGACTCGCCTTAACTGGCAAGTTTTCTTTCTAATGTGCCGAAATATGTATAGTCTGGAACTGTAAAGCATTAGGTAAATATTAATCGTTAAATTAGGTTTTTGTTTAAACGCTCAACCTCTTTGAGGTTAATAACAGTTTACATCAACTATTTACAAATAAAAACTACCTCCGGAAATTTATATACGAAACAAGCTCAAATACATTCCTATTATTAGTATTTTCAGTATTGCAATGTTTTTTTAACAATTAATAAATCTCTATGCAATAGTACCAAAATAACGGAATAATGAAGCGTACCTCTTGTCAATTGGAGGGTTGTGTAGAAGTAACTCCCCTACTATTGTTGTTAAAATCTATCGAAAGAATTCATAAAATTAAAATAATTTTCTGCAACAAACGATTTCCTTTTTTACTTTTATTTAATTGAATATATATTAATCAAGGTTAATTTATTAAAGTATCGTACAAAAACTAAATAAGTAATATTAAGGTTGTAATCTATAAGTTTTTACGATATTTTTTAAGTTTTTTTGTATGTAGTAGTAAATTGGTGTAAAACTTTTTTATGTTGATCCATTGTCATTGTCTCGTGATGTAAACTTTATATTCCGAATTATATCTATACTATTATAATAAAGCGTAAACACACACTTCTTTGTTGCCTAAGATGTCAGCAATTACAGCATATTTTTAAATAATTCTTTTTTTAATAAAAAGCCGTACACTTACGTCACGCTTTAGGCTATATATTTTCACGCCAATAAACTTAGGTGGTAAATATTTTGGATAAAAACCCTAATGTGGGAAAGAGACTGCTAACAACTGCTAAGTTGCTGCGAACATCAAGAAAGAAAGATTGCTAAGGTTTGTCATGTCATGTCATGTCATTTTGACATTTGCTATTGATAATTTGACAAATGTAAACAATAAAATAAAGTTTTTATAATTTCACGCGGATGAATCCGCACGCGAACAGCTAGTATCCTGTAAATGTGCTTTGATGTTTGGATCTCTAAAATCTCGATCGAATTGAATACGGTTGTGATGTCGAGTTTTAATAGTAAGGACTACATTCAGCTAACCTGGAACGGTCAAAATAGTTCTCTTGTAATATTTAGATTTAGATTGTGAATAAAGAAGTAACTATATTTATTTCGTCATATTAAAAGCGTGGGCACACCTTTGACTAAACTATCTCACAGATGTTTAGTCTCGCTTTGATTCCTATGAGCTTATATGGAGGTACACTACTCGATTTTTAGTTGTGCAACTAAACAGTAGAATGGCTGCGAAACAAATGACAATCGCACAACAGTTGTGCGATAGTTTAGTTAAAGTTGTACCACCGCTCTAAACTCGTAAAAACTGTACGTTTAATTTCTTATTTCGTTTGCGAAAGTAAACGGAATGTTTTCTAATAATGTTCTAGGAACACTGGCACTATTTCCTTTGAATAGACTCAGAACTGTTTGATTTAAAAATTACGCACAAAATATTAAAATCTATGTTTTCTGACATTAATAATTGATTATTGTCAATATTTATTTATTTTACATTTTTAATTTAATAAATGTTTTTACATTTCATAAGATGTGTTTTAATTTATCTCCCTCAGTAAAATTATGAATATATTATAAAACGGATTACAAAGGCCAAAAGGAAGAAAATTGATGTAATTAATTAGCGTTAAAATATTGCTATGAATGTTTAATAGACGCCTGGCAATTAATAATAGCAACGAGTTGTAAGGAAACATTTTGAAATAATTTAAAGCGAAAGGTTGAATATAAATAATGTTAAAAAGGCTTAATTTTACACATAATTTTGATGTTCAAAGTTTTTATATCTTATTTAATAATACAATTTATTGTTTTAATGAAACAGATAGCATCGTCACTGAATTAATATTAACAGATTACTTCGACAAGGTTCCTTCTCAATTTGGCTCTGATTCTGACGATGTGAGATATTTTAGCAACAGCAACTAATACTATTTCCAATAAATTATTGTATAGCGAAGTTAGTTTAGTTACTTATAGTTGTTGCAGTACGTCAAACAACTTGCAATATTACCAACGAACAATATTTGCACACAAACAGTATTCCACGAACACTTATCAATCAAAGCAATGAAATATTGGTTTACGTATAATTATATATAATAGTTATTAACTACAAATATTGAAAATAGATGAACTAGAAACATAATTTTATAATACTATTTTATATAAATATTGAAAAGTAAACTAATATAGTTTTGATACCCTAAAAGACTACCACAGCTGCGGATTGTAATATCATAAATCTTTTCGACGGACGACAAGTTGCTGCGACGCCATGTCTCATTGCAGCTGTCAAAAGAAGCGGGAACAGCTGGCTTTCGAATTGCATCACATGTATTAGGACAAAGGCTCGCGTGGTATACAGCCACGTTAAAAAATAATAAATAATTTTATTATGTAACATTGTTTTTGTATCTGTTTTGTCGTTTTTATGTATTTTGTAATGTAGTTGAAGAAGTATGTAAAACGAGCTACATATCTATTATAGAAGATTGAGGTCGTGAGAGCTGAGGTCCTGACATTAATAAACCCATCTAACAACGTTGGAGGCGAGCCAACGAATTTCCTATGTTATTTCTTGATGGAATTTAAAGGCTAATTAAATATTATAGTAATAATGCTTTCATGGAGTAAAATGTACACAAATGTCAATATAACGTTTACAGGATAAATGCTTGATGGAAAAACATAACCTCAAAAGTGTCATAAAATTAGTCTTTTAAGTACATTTATTCAAACTAAATTATGTTTTTTAAGCAAATTAACTTTACTAGGGCTGGGGTTCGTATATGGAGGATATCTATCCTCTTGTGTGTGAAAGGAAATAGGCTTGTCTACACAATCCTGATGTAGGGTTGCCAGTTTCATCTGATAATTCCGAACTTTATAGGTTATTTTTATCGTGTTACATAAAGGAGAATTGTAAGTTCGGAAAACATAATAAGCTTTGTATAGTATTTAATATTCGTGTAATAAAATTATTCGAGTTTAAAAAGAAAAATTAAAAGTCTTTCTGTTAGTTCCCGTGTCGACCATTCATTTAAATGATTTTGACATTAAAACAATTCTTAATGCTTTCGATGTGTCTCTTGAGACATGAATCTTATGTTAACATCACAAAAAGCTTTATCCACTAAAGTCTAATTAAATTTACTTTTCGTCTGTTACCGTAAACGTCTCAAAGTTAGTTGTGAATATAGAGGTGTACTTGGAATGCTCCAGAGAGTTAAAGCTTGTTTTCTTTGTTAGAATCTCGTGAAATTATAATAAAAACAAAAATCCTCTAAACTACACGTTGCATTAAAAATGTAAACAAATGAAGATGACTACCTGCCCTGTTCTCAGATTAGCATAATTATGCGACTGTTTATATTTTACTAGTCGAATTATAAAGTAACCAAGTTCACAAGCTGTCTGTGACATATGCCGTTGTTTATCTGATTAGGTACATACGTGACTTTGCATGAGACATAATCCTATTAAAATCCTAAGCTGTTTTATATTATTTTTTATTGCCATATAAAATCTATTATTTTTAAGAGATCTCATTTAGATAATCTCTAATATTCAAGTCGTCAATCTATGCATTTATTACCAATTACCGTAGTCAACTTCATATTTTCAATGCTTTTTTATTAGCCCCCCTATTTTTTTCAACATTTTTCTTGCTATATATTTTTAAGCTATTTCATAACATACAATTTTAATGTATCATTTGAAATACAAATATTTTAGCGAAATAGAACAAAACTAAAAGAGATAATAAAACTATACTCGCTAAAAAACTGGCTTAAAATGCAATACATTCCCATGTGGCGTGTGTGCGGCACTGTACTGCGCTTTCTAATTGTTTTTGACTCTTTTGGACAGCACTGTACAGTAGAATAAACAAAAGAACTTGATATTGTCTAGTATATTTCTATTATTTAAATAAGAAACCAATAATTAGTTGATTAACGGCCGAATATTGAAACGAATCTCAGACAATCCACGTAAGCACGACCTACAATCTGTCCGATGTCAAAATTTTAATGGAAATTGGAGTTTTATTGGTCTTATCAATTAAGACGCTTTTACAGAATTAAATGTTCCAGTATTCAGTCGTAAGATTGTATTTAGAGCGTCGATGGCTCAGTGGTGACACTTGTAATATACAGATCCTGGGTTCGAATCTCATGTAACAATGTGGAAGAAGTGTTGGTACTTTTGACTTGTAATGAAACTTTGGTCAAAATTGTCTCAAAGCCAGTGCTGGCGTCAAGGTAAGGCGCTGTTGGGCGACTGCCCTATAAGTCTGCAAATTAGTCTCATAGAACACTCTTAACCTCTCCTAGTGATGGTAAGAGGTCGCCGATAAAAACTCTTTGGTCAAAATCGTTTGTGGTCTTTGGGTATTTTATAAAGGAAAAAAAACACAGTCAATTCAAGAGTTTATTGGAAAAATGTGAAAATAACAATGCATTTATTTGTACTAAATAGTATATAATGGTTAAAGTACAGTTGCGCACAAAAATGCTTAGTAGATTTTACCACAATTCTACTTTTTAATTATTGGTCCCATTTAACAAAGAACTTAGATACTAGAATACTGTTTAGTCCGTGCATTTGTAACATTTAAGTATCTTTCAGAAACACTAACACACGTTTAGTACAAAACATACATTAAAAGCAATATTTGAAAATGTCTTTTTCATTTTTTATATGTTTTTGACTTTAAATTCGCGAGCTGATTTAAACCGCTTCAGAGCTGATTTACACACGTCTTTAATACAATATAGTGTTTTTCAAATATCAACTCGCTGAGAACACAATATAAAGAGCGGGCGCACACTTTGACTAAACTATCGCACAACTGATTGTCGATTGTTTTGCAGCGTCAACTGTTTAGTTGTACAACTAGAAATCGAGTGTACCATCATATAAGTTCATACGAATCAAAGCGAGACTAAATAGTCGTGCGATAGTTTAGTCAAAGGCGTACGCAGTCTAAGTGTACCGGGATGTATGAGGACACTGCGCATTGCTCAACTCAAGGTTACATTGAAACGCTCTGTACTAATTTTAACTGACATCTCAAAATAAGGATTATCAATTCGACTTTTTTTATCAATGTCTTAATCATACTTCATACTAGGGTTGTAACGGAACTCCGCTTCCGCATCCGCAAGTGCGGAACTTCCGCAAGAAATGATAACTCCGCATCCGCTTCCGCTTCCGTTAAAATGGCCTCCGTTACAACCTTACTTCATACTAATATTATAAATGTGAAAGTTTAGATGGATGGATGGATGTTTGTTAGAGTTTGTAGCCTAAACGGCTGAACGGATTTCGATGAAATTTGACATAGACGTAGAGGATAGTCTGGAAGAACACATAGGCTACTCAGTTTTGTTTTTTTTTTTTAATTCCACGCGGACGTAAGCGGGTCGCGGGTGAAAGCTAGGTCGTTTATCTATACTAATATAATAAAACACACACAACTTTGTGGCGTAGGATTTAAGCAATCAGAGCATATTTTTGAATAATCCTTTCTTTAATAAAAAGCCCTACACTTGGGACACGCTTTAGGTTATATATTTTCACGCCATTTAACTTAGGGGTAAATATTTTGGATAAAAACTCTAATGTGGGAAAGAGACCATAAGTTGCTGCCAACATCAAGGAATCAAGGTTGCCATGGTTTGATATCATGTCATGTCATTTTGACATTTGCAATTGATAATTTGACAAATGTAAATAAAACGATTTTTTTTATAATTTCATGCGGATGAAGTCGCATGGGAACAGCTAGTTGTATAAATATAAAATCAAATCTTAGCCAGAAGTTAGAAATGTATAAATACCTGACATTTTACTTAAATTTTAAGTACATTTGGTAAAAGTAAACAAAATAAGAGCCTGTCCCACCAAATTATAAATTGTCTGATAACAATCCAACGTGTATGGGATGGAAATATCGGATTTTGTTACCTTATCTGACAGTTATCTTATGGACATGTTATGACGATGGGGACATAAACGAGAAAGTGTTAAGATTGAAGGCTACAAAGGTAGAGGAAGACCGAAGAAAGTATGGATGGATTGTGTGAAAGAGGATATGCTTAAGGAGTGGATTCAGATATGACGGCTGATAGAGATGTATGGAAGAGCAGCACATATTATGCCGACCCTCTGTAAGGGATAAGGGCAAGTGGATGATGTTACCTTATGATGGTGACGTCATTTTTAAGCTATCTGAACCTCTATCAGCCAGTGGGATAGGCCCTTTGTGATGTATATTTTACATTGAATGAGAATTATTAAGATTAAAATAAAAGATATAAGAAGTTTCTTTTGCTAAATTAACCTTAACATGAAATTGTAAAATTGCATAAAGTGCGTTTTAATTCGTTTCTAGATTCATACATAGATTTAGTATAAAATAAAGTATCCACTTTATTTATTTTATACTTAATTAAAATACATATTAGATTACTTTATAAATAGTTAAATACATTGAAATACATTTTGTGAAGAATATACAAGTAATAATAAGATTATCTCTATTGATAAAAGAAAAGGTTGTTTTTTTTAATAAAAGCTAATGGAGATAATACAACATTTTGGTATAAGAAAAAGCGAGGTCTAGATATAAATATAAAAAAAAATTATAGCTTCTTAATTGGCCGAATACAAAACTACTTTATTGAAAAAAAAAATTATGATGTTAACTTTATAGTCATTTAAAATTCGATACTTCATTTTGTTCAATAATATTCAGATTTTAATTTAATTTATAAAAGTATTTATTTGAGTATATTCCGATACATACAAAAATAATGCAACTATTTAACCCAGCCGTTTTCGTTATCAGCAACGCAAATACATCATTTAGAAATCTGCAATTTTTCTTTTGATATTACAGACACTCCAATTTTATCTATATCTATACTAATATTATAAAGAGGAAAGATTTGTATTTTTGTATGTATTGAAATAACTCAAAAACTACTGGGCCAATTTAAAAAATTCTTTCACCGTTAGAAAGGTAATTTATCTGTGAGTAACATAGGCTATATATTTAAATTTCACGCAGACGAATTATATGTATAGATAATTTTTCACATCGACAGATTACAAATTGTCTAGAAATTATAGCTAACGTCTACAATTCGATTATAAAATGACAAAGTTCACAACAGATCGGTAACAGAAACAACATGCAGCATTACACTCGGACATTTCTAAATTGTCTATGAATTCACATTTTTACTCTATGAACTGTCGACGGATCTAGTTTTCATTCTAGAAAGTTCTTCCGCTTCTTCTATCGTGTCTGGTAGACGCATGTTCCTTGTCTCTGGTAGCATCAGCACTAACATACTTGATATGAGACACATACCTCCAAATATCACCGTCGGCATTGAACTGTGATATTCATGCTATAACAATATTTTGAATATATTTAGAATTAACTAGATTAACAGACTTCAAGCGACAATAGCCTAATGATTTGGAGTACGGACTACCGATCTTGAGACCGAGGGTTCGAATCCTGTCATTCGACTATTGTGAACCTAGCACAAGTCTAGAGCTTAGTTGGAATGGTTAAAGGAAATATTAGTAAATTACCAGAAATGTGCTAATATTTTTATTATTAAAAAAAAAACAATATTATCCATCATCCGTCATCTGTCATTTTATCCATCTCTTTCTAGGTCTATCTCTACCGATGTACCACACTCATAACTAAATATTAATATTATAAATGCGAAAGTTTAGATGGATGGATGTTTGTTAGAGTTTGTAACCTAAACGGCTGAACGGATCTTGATTTTAACATAAATGTAGAGGATAGTTTGTAAGAAAATAGGCTACTTTTGTTTTTTTAATTTCACGCGGACGGAGTCTCGATCGAAAGCTAACATAAATAAACCAATTTTAGTATAGAATAGCATACAAACTTACCAATAACGGTGTCATGGGCGCTACAAGAGATCCTATCCTGCCAGCGGTAGAACAGAAGCTGATCAACGTCTGTCGCATGTTGGTAGGGAATACTTCCGACACGTAGATGTATACAGAACTGTACGCGAGAGTAACACTCCATTTGCCAACCAGATAGATTGGGATCGACCACCAGTCAGCTGGAAAAAATACTCTTTTAAGAATGTTTGATGAAGATTTCTCTTTAAAATACCGAACAAAATACAATCTGAGATCAGTTTGTCGATAATCAGCAGTGAACAATCATTTATATCTAATTTAAATTCCAAATCATGACGCATGAAGGTCAATTGAAGGTCAGTATAAGCTCAAGAATAGCTGATATCGATGCTTTTATACATGTGTTTGAAAAGTGAAAACTCTGCAGTTTTTATTGGTATAAATTTATACAAATTGATATATAAAATGAGATTAAATTCTTGATGAATTCTTTGTGAAAATGGGCGATTACTTTATTAGGAGAAACAGTAAAAATGCGCTCGAGCAAAATCTCGTTGTTGATAAGTCACAGCTATATTGGGACTCCTAACTGTTTTAATAAAAACGAAAAGTTCTGAATAAAAAGAAAATGAGAGAATAGTATGAATATTTGTTGGCTAAAGTTCGCTCCTTATGAGTTTCACACGAGGGGAGAACAGTGAAACAGAGCAGTAGAACAATGCAGTACTACTATTGGTTAACACACGTTGAGAAACAGTATTACTTTATTAGTAAAATTGCATTCAAACACTTGCAGTACTGCACTATCGTACTGGTCTACAATGTACTGTACTCGTGTGAAACTAGCATTAGCGAAAATTGAAATGAAGTAGGGAACAGCGCTCATATAAAAGTTTCTTGTAAACTATTCCATGTAATGAAAAATATTAGTACTTCATACATTCCCTCGTAGTTGCAAAAGTAGACGAGTAAAAAGATTGAATTAGACTACATTTTTAGATTATTCTAGAAGAGTTGCCGTAAAATATGTGAAAGAGAGACACAAAAAGTGATATAGCGTATAAAAATGATAACGTTGCTATTTATATGCATAATAGCTGTTGCCCGCGATTTCGTACCCGTGAAATTAAAAAAAGAATAAAAAACATAGCCTATGTTACTCACTGATAACATAGCTTTTTAATGGTGAAGAAATTTAGAAATCGGCCCAGTAGTTTTTGAGTTATTTCAATACATCCAAAAATACAAATCTTTCCTCTTTATAATATTAGTATAAATAGTATATATTTATGTAAATTTAGTGGCAATTTTTTAAGCAAGAAAACCTTCTTTAAAAAAAAATACATTTTTTATTTATTTTCTTGTCTGCTTATCTGGCTGATCGATGAAAAATAGAGCTAAGAAAAGTCTAGAACTGCACTAGACGTAGTGTTTACTAAGAAGCAAAGTATGCGTGAGCATACTCATGTAAATATTATGCGCATAAATAATATTGTTTGTCACATTGAATAGTACCAGTTCAAGGTCATGTGATCTGCATTCTTAACAAACGCAACACAATCGATAAATTCGCAACACCCTGCGTTTTAATGCGAAAAATGTGTGCTTACTGCCGTGTCTAATCATTGTTTATTATAAAAGGTTTGAGACATGTACCTTTTTTAATTCGTAAGCAGTACAAGGTTAATGTTTTTTTAAAAGTCCGCCAGCTAGGATGTTTTAGAAAAACCATTAGCTCTTTTAAAAAAAACGTTACTAATTCTTAATTTAGATCTTGCCGTTCTGCTACTGGCCATTTCAAATAAAAAAATATGTGGCTAAGAATTCTAATTTCAAATTAATTTTATTTTAAAAACATGGAATTCTTTTTCCAAAAGTCAGTTGTTTTTTGATTAGTGTTACATTTTCATCTCATTTCAATCTTTTTCATCATGGATAAGTTAAAAATTCGAGTAATTTTGAATGATTATTTGTTTTTTGGAAGAAAGTGAGATAGACGACACGATAGTGTGTTTTGTGTAATAATAAAAACACGTGTAAAATTGTTTACTAAAACTTTACACGTGTTCGACACACAACAGATCTGTGTCAAGTACAATAAATGTTTTTCAACGTGTAAATATTATACAAAACAACTAAGCAATGTATGCTCACTTGAATTGAACCCGAATGCTTTTTTTCATGAAAGAATTTGTAGATTGCAGTATTACGGACTTATATAAAATGGATAGGCTATAAGGCGTGGTAATTTGTGCCTATTTGAATTCCGACATTTTGACGCTGTAAGTTACGGTTGGTAGTAGTAGATTCAAACTAATAGAAATAGATTAAACTGTCAACAGAATAGACGTGTTATGGAATCCATCTTACTAATATTATAAATGGGAAAGTTAAAATGGATGTATGTTAGAGTTTGTAGCCAACTACTGAACGGATCTCGTTGAAATTTGGCACAGATATAGGGGATAGTCTGGAAGAACACATAGGTTTTTTTTTTTTCAATTCCACGCGAACGGAGTCACAGGCGAAAGCTAGTTTAATATATGTATTACATAATTAAAAAATGTATACTTACATTTCGGTAAAAAGGCGAACAGCAAATTGGTGACCGCGCACAAAACGTAATTCACAACCAAAGTCTTTTTCCTTCCATATTTGTCTAACACAACCACAACAATAATATAGGCTGGTATTTCAACCACAACTACCAACATAAAACTAACATATTTATTATCACTAAGTGACATTGCGTTTATTGATAATCCATAATAAACCAATGAACATGTCATCCACAAAAACGAACAAATAACCAATCTCTTCCATATAATAGTTGAACGAATCGCTTTAGAGAACTGCGACTTTTTATCTACAGTTTGATTCTTCGGGTCAAGTAATGGATCACCCAATGAGTCTAATTCTAATTTCCTTGGGTCTAAATTATTAATTTTAGCTGCACTCTTTAATATTTTAACCGCTTCATCTCGTCTTCCTTTACTTAGTAGCCATCTGGCACTTTCGTTCATGAACCAGACGTATACAGCTACCAGGATCGCAGGAGTGTAGAGAATGAAGATATAATGCCGCCAACTGTCGACGAACCAGGCGAGCAGAGCTAGTAATATCTCACCAACTACGAATGTCATGTTACACATCGCGGAAACTATCACACGTTGTTTCAATCCTACTAATTCCACAGCTGAAAAAAAAACCTTGATTAAAAAAAAAAAAAAAACAGTAACCCGCTTGACAACATTATCTTACTAATAATAAAAATGCGAAAGTTCGGGTAGATGAATGTTTGTTAGAATTTGAAGCCTAAACTGCTGAACGAATCTTGATGAAATTTCGCACAGATGTAGATTTTTTTAGATATATAGATAGATTTTAGGTTATTTTTTTTTCTGATCCTTTTCCTGATATTACGGATGTCTATGGTCGTTGATCTCTTAACAATAAGGGCCCATTGTTCATTTGCAGTCATATAAAAAGACTTAAAATTGACTAACCCAAAACATACGCAGATGGGTACAATCCTCCTCCAAAGCCAGCTTCCAGGAAATGCATAGCTAAGTACGCCAGGTAATTATTTGTGAAGGCTCTCCCGATACCGAAAATAAGGCTGGCAAATGACGCTATCCCAACCGCCACCTTGCGGCCGAAGCGATCAGATATCGCCCCCGTTACCAACATTGCGGCGAACATGCCGGAGTTGTGGACGGTGCCCACTAGCGCCCTCTTCCATTCCTGACAACCTAAATCGAACTGTATACATAATGATGTTAATTATTTGCATATAATGATGGGGACACTATCTGTTTCGCTCACTCTAAGGGAGTAGGATAAGAACGGGAAGATGACTGATGATGATACTCATGGCATCCTAGATTTGTGAGACAAGCTTATCTGAGCCGGTGAGAGGAATTGATATCGCGGTTCGTTCTGACAGAAAATATAAAAAACATACATAATCATAGAATATAATATGAAAGAAAAACAAAAGAAGACAGCTCCAATACAATAAAGATCTTTCGACAGTTTTTTACATTGACAGGGTGGCGCTAGTGAGTCATAATTTAGTCAGACACTGACCTCTATAAATGGACAGCTTATGAACTGCGGCATTTTGTATCTTATTCGATTTTCACTATTTTAGCGCTGATTATAGCGGTCGCAATGAATAATTCAGAAGAATTTTTAAACGAATAATAGTGATAGATTTAACTGTCATTGACCACAAAAGGCGTGTTTAAATCTGAACGAAGCAAAAGCTGTAATTACCAAACAATACCCTATCTATTGATACAGATCAGTGGCTACAATACAACAAAGACAAAAAATTACTTTTGACAGTTTTTTGACAGGGTGGTCCTAGTGCGTCATAATTTAGTTTCACTTAACCGCGTCAATGCTGTCTATGTATGATTCACATTAATATTGTATGTTGTCTGTTTATTAAAGTGTAGTAGTCATGTGCGATTTATTCTGCGTATCAACGTATTGTTATGGCTAATGCATATCGTTTCCCATCCGGTTTAAATGCGATGCATTACTGTGTAGAAATAAACAATGACTGGTTGTTTAACTTTGCTGATATGTAGAAAAAATATATGCAATAAAATCAACTGTTAGTCTTATCTTGTTTAAAAAGAAACGATGTTTTTGTACATTAATACTTTATTTTAAACAATACAAATGTGAATTTTGATATTATTGTTTTTTTTCCTTTAAAGATGGGTACTGAACGATGTTACGAGGTGTAATGTAAGATGTTACACTGCGAGCAAGGTATTTTTATTTATCTTACTAATATTATACATGTTAAAGTTTAGATGGATGGATGTTAGGTATCTCCTTAACGGCTCAACGGATCGCGATTATAATTTGGCATAGATATAGATGATAGCCTAGAAGAACACATAGGCTACTTACTATCGCTTTTTTTAATTCCACGCGGACGGAGTCTCGGGCGAAAGTTAGTCTATAATAAAGCTTACCTCTTTAACAAAAGATCGTCCTTCTTCATACACGAAACTGTCACATGGCACAGTTTTATTTATAAATTCATCAGGCGTGCATTGCTGTAGGGTGTCATTTAGGGTGGCATATCTACTGCACATATCATGCCGGTTTGTTTTAGTGTTATTTGGTATAGCGTAATCAAGCCATGATGTGTCATTGTATCTTTCTTCACAGCCGTTGACTTTGCATCTAGAAAAAAAAAACATGTTACAACAGAAAAAACAGTCATTCTCTGTCAGTACGATAAATCTCATACAAATGTTATCGATTACGTTACGAATAATATCACAATTGTCACGCAATTCGTGATAGACCCTTTGATCTCTAAACCTGATATCAGATGAAAGTTCAACTATAAAATCTCCGGTTTTGTCCGGACTTATCGATACTATTATAGATAACATTTCATCCATCAGTGCTCATCCGTGTACATAGATTAGATAATGTTATCGAGCGATACGTGATAAAATTTTGATTCTATCTACCTACTAACGTTGCAACACGTCCAATGCAACTATTTTGTATACAAAAGTGGCAGCGGCGGTGAACGTGTTAAGTCTTTGTGATACTACGTGACAAAAGGTTTAAAACCAAATTCCTTATCGAACTATTCGCCTTACAAATTAGAAAAACCAATACAGGGTGTCCGGAAAACTTTTCTCGTATTATTAAAAAAATATCTTATTTTAATTATAAATCTTTCTAACGTTAAAAATTAGTATAGCATGAGGTATACCAAAAGACCTTTGTACCCTATGTATTAGAAAAAACAATACAGGATGTCCGAAAAACTTTTCTTGTATTATTAAAAAAAATCCTTTTCTTATTTTAATTATAAGTCTTTCTAATGTTAAAAATTAAGTATAGCATGAGGTAAACCAATTAAGCTTATAATGAGTAAAAATGTTTCACATTTAACCAAGACATCCTGTATAAGATTATTATAGACAGACAATATTTGGTATCAAAAATAACAGAAATGGATGTCCCGCTAACCGCTGCCATAAATTAAGACAAACAAGTCAATATATCGCTTTAATGAAACAGTATTAATATACGGTATTCCACAAAAGCCTAGCATTATCCCATCGGGTGTTATTACCATATTTATAATGTGTCATAAATAAAACCGCCTAGCAACATATAGACCGACGAACTTATCTGACCCGGTAGGCGTAAGTCAGGTATGCACAATATACTCGTACTACCCCTCCCTCTCATGCATATTGAGAAAAAATGAATACAATGTGATTTTGTAGTTTGACGGTTACAGATTTAGTATAGTTCGCTTTATCATGACAGTGGAAACCAACGATTAGAAACAGCAACATGAAAAATGTACTACAAAATGCATGCAAATTCTATGTCTATACTAATATTATAAAGAGGAAATATTTGTATTTTTGTATGCATTGAAATAACTCGAAAACTACAGGGTCGATTTTAAAAATTCTTTCACCGTTAGAAAGGTAATTTATCTGCGAGTAATATAGGGTACGTTTTTTTATTAATTTTTAAGTTCACGCGGGCGAAGTTGCGAGAAACAGCTAGTCTTTAATAAACTTTAATCACACACGGTAGAAAAAGAAATTATTTTTATAAAAAAAAAAATCAGATTAATTGACAAAATATTCTCAATTCCTTTATTTTTTGGAGAGGAATTTCATTTTGCTATCTCCTTGATACAGTCGTAAAAACGGTCAGGTTAAAATGTTTCGTATTCCGTTCAAAAGTCTCAAAAAAGTAAAGTTTTCAAATATTTACATGGACAGGAGGTAAAAGCTTTGAACTGTGCCTAGGGTTTTGCAAATAAACGAAAAACTTCGACAAAGAACCTATTTCTAACTATGCTTAATAAAATATTGGCAAATGAACAATATAAAAGACTAGCTGTTGCTCGCGACTTCGCCCGCGTGGAATTATTTTTTTTTTATAAAATATAGCCTATGTATTATAACTCACAGATAAATTATCTTTCTAATGGTGGAAGATATTTTAAACTCGGCCCAGTAGTTTTTGCGTGAATCAAATACATGCAAAAATACAAATCTTTCCTCTTTATAATATTAGTATAGATAAATAACAAATAATATAAAAAAAAACATAATTAACTAAAAGTGACTGTAAATTTCACAAATGAGAACCTTCGATGAAACAACCACAAATTTAAAAACAAGTACAAAGTGTATTAAAAAACAAAACATTTTCTAAACAATTTAATGCAAACATCTGATAACAAATCACAAATAACGACTATATTATTTTTAAATCTGTTAAGATTCACACCAAAGGTTCATATTTTAAAAAGTAATAATTCACCTGTAAGTCTGTTCTTGAGCTTCAAATATAAACCCACACTCATAGAAGCTGCTTAGTAATACCGGGAACAGAAGTAGGACGAAATTCAATAGATTATAACGTCCGTATGGACCAAGACTTTCCAACACAGAGTCCAAGTTGATTGGTTTCTTGCTTTCCATAGTACAGGTATACGGGAACTTTGAGAATGTTCGCTCTTCGATACTCTGAAATAAATTGGAACGTTTAAAACTGTATTGTTGAACGTTAAAAGTAAGTTTCAATTCTGTATGTCGGAAAGTTGAACGAACATGGACGGGAATTTTAGCAGATAACTGGTTTTGTTAGAATTTTCAATGCTTAGTTATTTAAGTATGTTGTAACTTCTTTTTGTTTAGTATATTGACTTTATAAACAACGCAACCGCCGCAACTTCTCTAACATAAATAAACTCCTATCCGGCTCGAAGGACTATAAACGTTTTACAAAAAAACAAAAGAAAAACGATATAGTTTATTTCCCTCTTTGGGTGAAACTTATGAAAATATAATTTAATCTAATTAAAAAATATGATCATGCAAAATATGAAACATAACCTCAATATAAGAAAAAAATGTAGAAACTTTTGATTGCGCGATTACAAAAGTAAAATAAAGAAGTCCTTGGAAGAACCTCACAATATTTCTCGGAACAAACTTCCATTTATTTATCGAGTGTAATAAAGCAATAAAGCTCTCCGTGTTCGCAAAGTTTCCGAGAGAAAAAGTCGAAGTGTACGGCGCAATATCAAATGAGGGACCGGAACTATTTATTTTTAATTACATTTTCTCGAAGAAAACTTACAGCACCCAAAAGACCAATTACATCAAAATAACACCATAAAATTTAGCACATAGCCGAAAAACTCAGTGGTCCCGTCCAGCTATAACGTGGGTGCCTTCAAGAGTAGGGTGAATCGGCACTTATTGAGCTAGCGCGTTCTATCCTTCGGCCGCGTCTTCACTTAACTTAGGTGGAGTCGTGGTCAAACGCTGGTTTATTTATGTTAAAAAAAACATATCACTGTATAATTAATAACATCGCTAATTTTTAATTTTACTGGCAATTTTATAAAACATAATTGAAATTCTCCATTTCACGCAAAACGGTGAATATCCACGTGCACAATAATCAGTATTTCAATGATAATGTAAGGTCAATATGTTTTTAAGCATTCAGCAGTGAGATCCCACTTTAATATTCAGTCATTGTTACATGTATTAAGGAAGTAATAGGTTAAAACTGTTATATATAATACTATAATTTTAAATAAACATCAAAATTATTATAATAACACTATAATTTATAGTGGCGACAAATCGCCTTAAATCACACGTGGTTATTGTAAAATGTCATTATATTAAGAGCAACTAAAACAGAATAAAAACCGCATTGAGCTTGAGAGTTCCAGCAGAAGAAGAAACGTTTTAAAAATAACAGTCAATTTAAGTTTAAAAAAAATCGCAAACGACATAAAAAAAAACAATTTTTTAATCATAGACTCTAAAAAAAACTATAATTTTTTACGGTTAGAGGTTGGGCTTTTTCTTTTTTAACAATATTATCCTATTTTTTTCCAATATGTGATAACTTTCCTTATAGTTTAATACATTACAAAAGTTAACTAAAGAGATTAGGTTAAATACTTTAACCGTATTATTGTAAATCGAAAATATCGTTATCCAAAAAACTTTGTATGGCTTCCCATACAAAAACACTCTACTCACATTTCTCGTTCTGAATTTCTCCTAAACCACTTGTAGAGATTCTAATAACAATGCTGTGTAAACAGACACCGAATGAAGTGAAATAAAAATCTACTGCATTGCAAAGTGTTTAACAAATGTTTGAAACAGGAAGTTACCGAAGTTTGAATAATGTTTTAAAACAAATAAATAGTAATTTCCAAATAAAAACCATAGTAAGATAATAAAGGCAATCAACATTGGTTGAGAATTTAAGTAACCATGGCAACCTTGATACTTTGTTCCTTGTTCGCAGGGCTATTATTTCCTATTCAGTAAGCCCCGAAGTTTAATAGCGTGCATTGGAAACAAATATAAAGTTACCTTTATACAATTAAATCTTAAATATTTAAATTAATTATATTTCAACCTACTATCTTCTTTATAAAAAGCAGCACACTAATGAGTACAATTCTAATGCAATTTCACTGAAATATCAACCGTATATTAAAAGGTATGTTTTAAAAACTTACATACGGATTTTCGCTGTAAACTTTCACGTTGCATTTGGACGTTGGAAGAGCTTAAAAGCTTTTGCACGCGGACCACACGGCGCGGACGGGAGCCAACTTAATGCATACTGTCGGAGGCTTCGCTATACGAGAACATATCGTCCCAGGCACAATTAAATTAGTTTCAATATATTCTTTACATTAAAAGCCTTTTTTGGAAATCCTTTAAAGCCAGCGTACATTATGCTTTGGCTAGGAATGAAACAGATTAATTTAATTTTTATTAATCGTAAAGATTTTATAAGCGCGATCTAATACTATTCCACCGCCATCTAGTGACGCACAAGAGAAACATTGAGTTTTTAAATAAAATCGAATAGATATAGAACTAAATTATCAGACCGAATAGCAATACAATATCAATTTATCTACTTATTATGTGCCGGTTTAGAGGTAAGGGTCATTCAGTCAAATGGATCATTAAATTAAACGACGTAATTAAACGTTCAATCCATCAATTAACCTCATAATCCGCGGCAGAGCTCTCTGAATCATTTCTTAAGCGTGAGAATCTCGAGTTTGCCGTTAATTGAACATATACAATAAATTAATTAAAACAGGTAAAATAAGCTATAAAATTAAAGTCCATATAAAAAGTTCTCCGATCCATATGTTCTTTCCTTTGCCATATATCCATTCCAACAGCCATCAATTGTTACTTTAACTCGATTTTACAAATTCTAATACCTTTAAATCAGGTTAATTCATCAATTTCCCGATACTTCAGTCTCCATACACAACATATCTTTTGACAGGGATTTAAAAAAAATGTTTTGATATATTGTGGTTACCCACATAGGAAGTAATATCGGTCGGAAGGTCCTTCGAAGGTCTGTATCGGATTACTGCGGTCACCTCGACTTGTATGTTGCATGTCTGATAAAATCAGTCAACATTTAATAAAAGTGAACTAAATTGAACCAAAAAACATGGATATAGAACAGCATAAAAAAACAAGACATGACAGCTCTGTAGCTGGTAAAAAATGAAAAGGTTCTTGTGACACTTTTATGACTTTCACAGATGGCGTTAGTGTGTTGTTATAATAGTTTGACCGAGTCAGAAAACTTTGTTGGTCTATATTTCCAATTTGTAATTGTAATTGTTTGTTGTGTTTATAGAAATTTTGTATACTAGGTTCATATATCTATACATATAATAAAATTGGAGTGTCTGCATTATCAAAAGAAAAAATTCATATTTCAGGAAGATGATGTATTTGCGTTGCCGATAACGAAAATCGCATTTTTTTGTCTGTCTGTCTGTTCGCAAGCCGGTAATCTCCGAAACGGCTTGGCCGATTTCGACCGGACTTTCAAAGGAGGGTAGCTGACATAGACGGGCATATTATGAGCTACTTTTTTTATCTATTGCGTGGACGATGTCGCGGGCAACATCTAGTATAAAATATATCATTAATCAATATGCAGGAAACGTCTGAGAATTGTCTATAGACTGGCAAATGATTTGCTTGTGTCTAAACGAACTCAAATTAATCGATCACGACCCAGCGTTGTGATATACGAGTAAGTGGGCGTTAAGTGTAGACAAGTAGGAGTCAAGGCTTATAATATATAAATACAATATACCGTGGATAGAAATATTGCTTGAACAGTTGCACAATGGATCATTTCGAAAGTGTATGCAAAAAGGGTGTCAATCATTTTCATCAAGTATAGTACAATATGTAGTGTTTGGATCTTTTCAATACAGAAACTTTATCATTATTCTCGTTTATTTTATCTGTAGACACATTTTAGATGTCTGACGGCGAGTAAATAGTGATTCATACAGAATACAATATTCCTAAGAGAATGTTTCTTCGTTTCGTCTCAAAACTGATCGGTAATTTTCGAAGAGTGTCGAAAAGATCTGGAATCCTGCATCAAAGGAATCATCCTTCTTTAAGAACCAATCAACAGTAAGATTCAATAGTAACAGTGTTCATTTAAATTCACTTGTTTCATTATTCATTTGTTTAATTGCCTGGAACGGAATGTACTAATTATTATAAGAATTATTTGAATTAACACTTTTATTTTGGCAATCGTTTAAACGCAACAATAATACCAATAATTTAAATCAGATACTTTTTAAACCTAACAATATTTTCGAGATAACAGATCTATATTTACAAACATATGTATTACTAGCTTTCGCCCGCGACTCCATCCGCGTGGAATTAAAAAAACAAAATTAAGTAGCCTCTTTGTCCTTCCAGACTATCCTCTAAGTCTATACCAAATTTCATAGAGATCCGTTCAGCCGTTTAGGCTACAAACTCTAACAAACATCCATCCATCCATCTAAACTTTCGCATTTACAATATTAGTAAGACTAGTAAGAAGTAAGATATAAGATTAGTAAGATTGAATCTCATTGTGACGTAGCCTAAATATGTTTCGTCACTTACTAATAAACACAATTCCATATCAATTTATCTTGGTAGAACTCTGCATGTCATTCAAAACGTCTAACATATTAATGCTTGTTTTAAATATTAAAAACTTTACATATAACCTGTATAGACAAATTCTGACATCACTTAATTGTTTTTTGCATCGAGCGTCAGTCGGTTAATCGTTGATTAACCCTTAAATGGAAGCAGCTAATAATTCGCAATGGCTTCCATAATGCATGAACTATAGCATTACAAGCACGTACAAACGAAAACATCTGCGCTGTTGATGCGAAGGATACTATTTCGTATTAGCATTTTGCTCGGATCTTGTGAAATCCATTCAAATATTCTCATTTCTGCTTTTTATGTAAATACTAGCTGTTCCCATGCGACTTCATCCGCGTGAAATTATAAAAACTTTATTTTATTGTTTACATTTGTCAAATTATCAATAGCAAATGTCAAAATGACATGCCATGACATGCAAACCTTAGCAATCTTTCTTTCTTGATGATGGCTGCAACTTATGGTCTCTTTCCCACATTAGGATTTTTATCCAAAATATTTACCCCCTAAGTTTAATGGTGTGAAAATATATAGCCTAAAGCATGACGTAAGTGTAGGGCTTTTTATTAAAAAAATAATTATTCAAAAATATGCTGTAATTCCTAACATCTTAGGCAACAAAGAAGTGTGTGTTTACGCTTTATTATAATAGTATAGAAGTATAGATTACGGCTTTAACTACTAGATAATATTGTTAGTGAATCATATGTTTATAAGGGGAAAAATAATAAAGTCTTCTAATGTTAGGGTTTAAATTATTCTTGAATATCCGAAGCTACAGATTTTATCTTAAGTCTGCTCTTGGCGTGAAAATGTTCGCGGTTTTTGAAGAAGGAATTGCTGAAATTTATTAATCCGACATAAAACTTAAGAGTAACAAAACAAAACTATTACATTAGTAGGACACTTTGCTTTTAAATTTCGAGTTAAATATTTGACTACAAAAATATCTACTTTCACTTTTTATTTACGTTTTTTTAACAATTCCAAAAATTTGCACATTTCCCGCCATAAAAATATTAAGTAACATTAAATAATTGACCCAAAATAACAGATTAAAATGCTGCATTCGAATACCTTAAACTCGTTTAGTTGCATCGAGTTATTCGAAATTCGAATGAATTCCAGTAGTCGATTCGATATTCGAACGACCAAATGGCGGCATAGAATTCAAATAATGCCGGTTGCCTTGGGCAAGGGAATCACTCAATAATAAGTGGGACACGCGTGATACTGCAAGGCGACTTATCCGTCAATTTCAAATAAGAACATTTGCTATCTCTATTTTTGTCAAAGAGAATGATAAGGACAATATAACCTTCTAGAAAAATTGCCTTGATTTGTAGAAGACAATATTACCCAATATCGAACACGCAGTCATCTATACTAATCTATACTATTATAATAAAGCGTAAACACACACTTCTTTGTTGCCTAAGATGTCAGCAATTACAGCATATTTTTGAATAATTAATTTTTTAATACAAAGCCCTACGTCAGGCTTTGGCTATATATTTTCACGCCATGAAACTTAGGTGGTAAATATTTTGGATAAAAACCCTAAGGTGGGAAAGAGACCATAAGTTGCTGCCAACATCAAGAAAGAAAGATTGCTGAGGTTTGTCATGTCATGTCATTTTGACATTTGCAATTGATAATTTAGCAAATGTAAAAAATAAAATGAAATTTTTATAATTTTATGCGGATGAAGTCGCATGGGAACAGCTAGTAATTTTATAAAGACGTTGCGTGAATCACCTTATCGCGTTTTAAGTCAGACGATGTTACAAGCTTTTATAAGTGCAGTTTGTAATGAACGGTTTTATTATGGATATAATTATCTCTGTACTTAAATACAATGTACGACTGTTTATTATCATTTACTCGGATTTTAATCGGCAAAATGAATCAGAATTGAAATAAACTAACGTTATCGTATTTAATAAAAGGCAATTGTCAGGTCAGAACGTTCGATGAATCGATTACTTTGGGTCATCGCGCGATTTTGGCGCACGGTCCTATTGATGCAGAGCGTGCGCACATCTGAAACTAAACTATCGCACAACTTTTTAGTCTCGCTTTAATTCTTATGAACTTACTAGCTTTCGCCCGTGACTCTGTCCGCGTGGAATTAAAAAAAACAAAAGTGAGTAGCCTATGTGTTCTTCCAGTCTATTCTCTATGTCTGTACCAAATTTCATCGAAATCCGTTCAGCCGTTTAGGCTACAAACTCTAACAAACATCCATCCATCCATACATCCATCTAAACTTTCGCATTTATAATATTAGTATGAAGTATGATAGTATGATATGGAGCGCACACTGCTCGATTTTTAGTTGTGCAACTAAACAGTTGAATTGGCTGCGAAACAATCGACAATCGCACAACAGTTTTGCGTTAGTTTAGTCAAAGGTGTGCGCCCGCTCTAGAGTCAAAAAAATCATTTAACGGCCATTTAAATTTCGAACGAAATACATATAAGTAAACGAGTAATTCAGTATACTTTATACCGCTGCTCTGTATTTTATTTCCATTTTCCATTTTAAATATATTAATTAGAATTAATTAAAAATATGTCGCCATATTCAGTGGAAGGTATTGGGGAAGGCTTATCTCCAACAGTGGGAAGGAATAGGCTGATGATGCATTACGAATATAAAATTAGGTTAAATATAACCTTTTAAGATAATATTGTGTATTCATAGTCATTTTAAAACAAATGATTGCAACATTTGTTCATGTCAATTATTTCTATTGTATTGTAATTTACAATAACCTTGCATGTAGTCAGCTGTGTTAAATATAGGTACAATGCTGTTGAAAATTCATATGATATTTTTAAAATAATTTTAAAATTAAATTTTAAAATAATTTTAAAATAATTTTAAAATTAAATTTTAAAATAATTTTAAAATAATTTTAAAATAATTTTAAAATTAAATTTTAAAATAATTTTAAAATTAAATTTTAAAATAATTTTAAAATAATTTTAAAATTAAATTTTAAAATAATTTTAAAATTAAATTTTAAAATAATTTTAAAATTAATTCATATAATAATTTTAAACTATCTTAAGATAGTTCTGATGTCCTCTTAAAAAGGCAAATTGCCTTGCGAAGGCATTCTTAGACATGCTTGCCATGACGCTTCTTTAGTAATAACCCCAACTAAATAGAGGTAATTTTATCGGACCATTTGTTGATCGAAAACTTCGTCTCTTAATACATTTTTTGCCTATTTGACTAAGTTTAAACCGTGCTAGTAATAAAAAGTCACTGCCTATTCCTTATCTATGCAGTTGACAAATGAAAGGAATTTGTTTTGTTTAAATCAAATCTTTTAACCGATTAATAACAGAAGAGTGCAAAAAGGAATTTCATCATTATTTTCTTGTTTATCACATGTCAAACGTAATGTTTCTCGATATTTCCATTCTTAGTAAGTCCATTGTCAAAGGTTCAATAACCCGAGACAGTTTTCTCATCGTATTGCAATTGAATTTACCGGCATCGTGTGTCAGAGGGAAAAAAATAGTACAATTGGGTATCAAAAAATATTTAATAAATACTTCGACAAAAACAAATGATAGAAGAATATAAACGCATTTCTCAAGCTATCTTCGTACTCGTATACCTACCATGCGATAGGGACCTCAGGTAAGGGAAACGGCTAAGCTAATTTTAACGGTGAACTGTCACTCGAATCGTCTTCTACCCTAGAGGGTCTCGAGACTAATGTATAAAGTTTTATTTTAAACTATTTAAACATTGATTAACGATTGTAGATTATAAATTAGCTTCATCAATTGCTTTAATGTTTATGTTAAAAATAGTTATTTCAGCGTAAAATGTAAAAATATATATAGATTTTCTATTTATAGCTGACCTAGTATATCACGAGGTGAATGACATATTTATAGGCATTACATAATCTATTTTAAAGATAAAAATTAAAGTCAATAATAATTCAGACCTTTCTAAACATAAGAAATAAAAAAAACACTGCCGGATGAAGACAATATAATGAAAGGAAGCACGGCTGTTAAGCAAACATAAAACTTAACAATGGGTTACGGTTAAAACTGTCTAAAGGGAACATGAGATTATCGATCCTAAGCAAAAACTGTTTTGCAACCCTACTACTGTGTACAGTGCAACAATGTCTGCGTCTACAATTTAATAACGAACCAACCACGCGTATGTTCAACATATAACAATCTAGCTAAAACAATATACAACAATTGCATATCGAAACAACAAAATTAACACGCTTTAATTCCTAATTCAAACGGTAAAACAAAAAGTCGTACTTACAGCGATGTAAAACGAACACCATGCCCTATTTCACAACACAATCAATGTCCATCGGAATGTTTAAATTTATCAATATATCGTTCCAAATACAACACGTGCACAATATAACAAGTCTAATTATTTGGTTTAAACAATGGTATAATAGAAGACAACGAGATTTTTAAAGTAATAAACGTTTTGACCGGCCGGCGACTTACGAACGCGTGTGGCATACGCTCTTGACAAAACTCGTATAACTATACCTTGGCGCTAGCGTAGCCGACCGCACACTAGCACAAACTTTACGGTACGTCATTTTTATCACGCCACGCGCTTACGCCGATTTCGCATCCAAATCGAGGTTATGAATATTTTAGTATACATTGCCGCTTCCAATACTACTGTCAACTATTAAACAATAGAAACAATTCAATGAATCGTGTTTATTTTATGATCGTCTTTTCGCTAATTAAAAGATAACGTCCGATGATTTACGTTCATTCGTGATTTTTTTGGGGTGGGAAATATCGTTCATGTGAAAAAAACGTGAAAGTATTTATTTATAAGTGATAATAATATAAGCATATATATGTAAACTATAGACAAATAATCCGGAGCACAAAAGTGAGGCGAAAAAATGGCCTCCGGAGGCCTTTTGTTGGGGCAAATTACCACAGTGTTGTCATTTACAAAACGAAATTACATTTTGAAAATCGACTCCAAATTATAACCTCAAACTTGTATGAAATATTACAATTATAGATTATAATCTAAGGAAAAAAGGTTTAACTGCACGCAGATTTTTCTCAAAGTCCTTAAATTTAGTACAGATTTACGAAGCAAAATCAACACTAAGGGACTTTGAATTTTTATTACAAACATTGCACGAGTTAGAAATTGTCCACTCTATAATTATTAGGTCAGTGAATTCATATAGACATCGTAAAGTATAAATGGACAGACAGACTCAAATACATTCTGTGGCCTCAATTAACTCGTGTTTGAAAATGAAACGGTCTCGAAATATGACATTTTTTATTTTATTTTATAAGGTTCGAGCGACAAGTGACCATGAACATCCGAAATTGCAGATGAGGAGTGGACGCCCATAAAAGTATTTCCCCTTCCTATCCCCTCCACCATTAAATCCCCTTCCCAACCTTTCCTTATATGCTGTTACATTTTAATTTCATTTTTACCGGGCCTCCTACCGGGCCGATTAATTTGTCGGACTAGCTTTGTCTATGCTCAACTGTCATTAAATAGTAATGTATGAGAAATAAATATATCTCATTGCAAGCTTCCGTTGATACGCGTATTGATAAAATTAGATTTATCTCACTGTACAAACACCGGAATTGAATATACAAACATCATATGATCTGTAACCCGATATTAATTGCAATAAATTGATAAAGCAATTAACACTTTCAATGTCACTATATACCTACTAGTTTTCGCCCGCGACTCCGTCCGTTTGGAATTAAAAAAAAAGTGTGTAGCCTATGTGGTCTTCCAGACTATCCTCTACATCTATACCAAATTTCATCGAAATCCGTTCAGCCGTTTAGACTACAAACTCTAAGAAACATCCATCCATCTAAACTTTTGCATTAATAATATTAGTATGATAACATTCATATCACCTTATCTTCGATGCTCATTTGTCCCCTTTTATGTAAAAAAATATTTTAACTTCAACTTTGATACCATTTGCACTGAACGTGTTAAAGAATAGTAAACTACTCCACTGTTTTTACCCTAATTCAAGAATAACCTCAAACTTCAAATATGGATCAATGTCCTGCAAATCATTAAAGCCCGCTACATACGCTTAGAATGTACTTGTCAGTTGAAGTCTAGTCAAAGTTTGGCCTACACACTCACAGTTTTAACTGAACAGTTTGACTCTTGAATTAAAACCGTCAGAGAGAACTGATCTGTAGCAGGCTTTAATTAAATTGTGTAATTATGTTATTTTCGGAGACAAATATGAGAACAGAAAGTGTATATAACCATATTAACTCTGTTTTAAATTATCTGTTACCCGCGGCTTGTCCGTCGTGGAATTAAAAAGTTAAAAATAAAAGAAAATACTGGCAAGGATTAAAAACAAAAGAGAAAAAAACATTAAGAAAAATATATTCGAAATTTAAAATGACTTCGGAAATAGACGTAGACAATAAAGGAACGCATCGCAATATTTCTGCGCTGCCTTTTATTGATATTGCATAGATATTAAAAACTTGGAAGTCCCTTTCGCAACGGTAATCAACATTGGGAGGATGGCTAATTAAAATACGATCCCCCGGTATTACTCGTTTCTGTATTAATTAAAACAAACCTCCTTTCTTTTGAATCGGTTTTCCTCTCTGAAGAATGGAATTGCATTTGATATCGAAGATTGTGAAGCACCATTTACTACCTATTAAAAAAAAGATTTATTGTTTTATGCTATGATTATGATCAGCTATTGCTAACTATTATTTTATCCTGAAAACTGCTTAAAATATGAAAAATCACATACATGTGGAGAATTGTTTATAACAGTAAGTGTATATAACCATATTAACTCTGTTTTAAATTATCTGTTACCCGCGGCTTGTCCGTCGTGGAATTAAAAAGTTAAAAATAAAATACTGGCAAGGAGTACAAGTTTTTAAAAACAAAAGAGAAATAAACATTAAGAAAAATATATTCGAAATTTAAAATGACTTCGGAAATAGACGTAGACAATAAAGGAACGCATCGCAATATTTCTGCGCTGCCTTTTATTGATATTGCATAGATATTAAAAACTTGGAAGTCCCTTTCGCAACGGTAATCAACATTGGGAGGATGGCTAATTAAAATACGATCCCCCGGTATTACTCGTTTCTGTATTAATTAAAACAAACCTCCTTTCTTTTGAATCGGTTTTCCTCTCTGAAGAATGGAATTGCATTTGATATCGAAGATTGTGAAGCACCATTTACTGTCTATTAAAAAAACATTTATTGATTTATGCTATGATTATGATCAGCTATTGCTAGCTATTATTTTATCCTGCAAACTGCTTAAAATATGAAAAATTACATACATGTGGAGAATTGTTTATAACAGTAAGTGTATATAACCATATTAACTCTGTTTTAAATTATCTGTTACCCGCGGCTTGTCCGTCGTGGAATTAAAAAGTTAAAAATAAAATACTGGCAAGGAGTACAAGTTTTTAAAAACAAAAGAGAAAAAACATTAAGAAAAATATATTCGAAATTTAAAATGACTTCGGAAATAGACGTAGACAATAAAGGAACGCATCGCAATATTTCTGCGCTGCCTTTTATTGATATTGCATAGATATTAAAAACTTGGAAGTCCCTTTCGCAACGGTAATCAACATTGGGAGGATGGCTAATTAAAATACGATCCCCCGGTATTACTCGTTTCTGTATTAATTAAAACAAACCTCCTTTCTTTTGAATCGGTTTTCCTCTCTGAAGAATGGAATTGCATTTGATATCGAAGATTGTGAAGCATCATTTACTGTCTATTAAAAAAACATTTATTGATTTATGCTATGATTATGATCAGCTATTGCTAGCTATTATTTTATCCTGCAAACTGCTTAAAATATGAAAAATCACATACATGTGGAGAATTGTTTATAACAGTAAGTGTATATAACCATATTAACTCTGTTTTAAATTATCTGTTACCCGCGGCTTGTCCGTCGTGGAATAAATTCACATGATAAGAGGGTCATAGATAAAAAGATTAAAAAGTTAAAAATAAAATACTGGCAAGGAGTACAAGTTTTTAAAAACAAAAGAGAAAAAACATTAAGAAAAATATATTCGAAATTTAAAATGACTTCGGAAATAGACGTAGACAATAAAGGAACGCATCGCAATATTTCTGCGCTGCCTTTTATTGATATTGCATAGATATTAAAAACATATTCTGTCTACTGTTGTTACTGTTGTTGTTGTTGTTATTTTTAAATAAATAAATAAATAAATAAATAAATAAATAAATAAATAAATAAATAAATAAATAAATAAATAAATAAATAAATAAATAAATAAATAAATAAATAAATAAATAAATAAATAAATAAATAAATAAATAAATAAATAAATAAATAAATAAATAAATAAATAAATAAATAAATAAATAAATAAATAAATAAATAAATAAATAAATAAATAAATAAATAAATAAATAAATAAATAAATAAATAAATAAATAAATAAATAAATAAATAAATAAATAAATAAATAAATAAATAAATAAATAAATAAATAAATAAATAAATAAATAAATAAATAAATAAATAAATAAATAAATAAATAAATAAATAAATAAATAAATAAATAAATAAATAAATAAATAAATAAATAAATAAATAAATAAATAAATAAATAAATAAATAAATAAATAAATAAATAAATAAATAAATAAATAAATAAATAAATAAATAAATAAATAAATAAATAAATAAATAAATAAATAAATAAATAAATAAATAAATAAATAAATAAATAAATAAATAAATAAATAAATAAATAAATAAATAAATAAATAAATAAATAAATAAATAAATAAATAAATAAATAAATAAATAAATAAATAAATAAATAAATAAATAAATAAATAAATAAATAAATAAATAAATAAATAAATAAATAAATAAATAAATAAATAAATAAATAAATAAATAAATAAATAAATAAATAAATAAATAAATAAATAAATAAATAAATAAATAAATAAATAAATAAATAAATAAATAAATAAATAAATAAATAAATAAATAAATAAATAAATAAATAAATAAATAAATAAATAAATAAATAAATAAATAAATAAATAAATAAATAAATAAATAAATAAATAAATAAATAAATAAATAAATAAATAAATAAATAAATAAATAAATAAATAAATAAATAAATAAATAAATAAATAAATAAATAAATAAATAAATAAATAAATAAATAAATAAATAAATAAATAAATAAATAAATAAATAAATAAATAAATAAATAAATAAATAAATAAATAAATAAATAAATAAATAAATAAATAAATAAATAAATAAATAAATAAATAAATAAATAAATAAATAAATAAATAAATAAATAAATAAATAAATAAATAAATAAATAAATAAATAAATAAATAAATAAATAAATAAATAAATAAATAAATAAATAAATAAATAAATAAATAAATAAATAAATAAATAAATAAATAAATAAATAAATAAATAAATAAATAAAATAATCAACGCAAATACGTTGTGCGTACGAAATAAATTCCGATGGATAATGTGTTTTTATACATGTATCTGCAGTGAAAACGGCAACCTAAATTCCAGTTTCTAGAATTGTAGTCATTTTATTATTGGGATGTTGGATCGTGGATTAAATTCAATCTAAAATACGGGCGACATGCCATCGCTACTTCGAGGTTCGCCTTACATTCTCCTGAATTTCAAATTGCTTTTTGCAAGCGACTACCTAATAGATACCTGGCAGCTTTTACCTTATGTTTGAATGAAAACCTTTTTTTTTTGGGACGATTCGAATTTTTATTTACGAACATTTAAATGAAAGAATTAAATAATACATTGTAATGACAGTTGACCACGATAGTTCAATATGAACTAATATTGTAAATTACAATTCAATGCAATCAGATCCATCATCAACTTACCCTTATCCCTACGGAGGGTCGGCACAGGAAGTGCTGCTCTTCGATACATTTCTATCAGCCGTCATATCTGAATGACATCAGATAACATTCGATTAATAAAAATACTAGCTGTTGTCCGCGTCTTCATCCGCGCGGGATTAAAAAAAACAGGAGTAAGTATGTGTACTTCCAGGCTATCCTCTATATCTATGACTTTCATAAAGAACCATTCAGGAGTTTATGCTACAAACTTTAACAAACACCTATCTAAGCTTTCGCATTTATAATATTAGTAAGATAAGATTATTCTAAAGAGGCATTAAAGATGTTGAATGTTACAAAGTTACTAGTTATAAAACAAAATTGAGAAATTACAATATCTCTGTACAAGATCAATTTCAAACTTCGCAAGATTTGTTCAAGAAACAAAGGAATAATAATAATAGTTGAAGATCGGTACGAGGAAATACACTTTGTGGTTCGAAACTTAGCTGTCTGTGAGTAGTTCTTACTCCTTTTTGTATTGGATCCTTTTTATTTTGAGGAAATCCCTCTCTACTAAGTACTCAAAGTTTATGTGGCGCGATGATAAGCAAGTTAGTTGTTTTGAGTGCTTTAGAACGAGCCTTTTATTGGGATATTTCGGTGCCAAATAACTTAGAAGTGGCAATAGCTGTTTAAAGAGGGCTTCTCGATCTTTCAGTTAGTTTTTTTAAAATATTAGACTATTTGCTTAAAATTTCCTGTTCGAGATCTACGTCCACCCTTTTTCACATACTTGGGTGTCACCCAGTGGGTTAACTGGGTTAAGTTATAATAGTATACCTAGATTTTATTGAAAAGTTTGTTTTAATTATAGTAATATTTTGTCATTAATTCAAGTTCCTGTTACTGTGACATTAAAAGATTCTTGGTATGTACAATTAAGTTGATAATATTTTCATAATAGCAAAAAATCTTTCAGATAATGATACGTTATATGTACAACACAAATCATCCTAAATGCAGTTCTTGGTATCTGTAAATCGTAATTTGACACTCAGTACGTGAGTTTAAGATTTTGTAGGTTAGATAAAAAATGATAATTGCATTTACGTCTTTGTCTATGACATTAATATCAAACTACTCTGTGGATGCATTCTCGCTGATTTCACTTATATGTTTTTTTTATATATTTGTATAATTTAAATATCTCATGTAAATATTTTAATTGTACTTAGGTTTCGGTTTCTGTTTGAAAAACACTAGCTGTTGCTTGCGACTTTGTCTCCGAGAAACAATAAATAAAAAAAATGCCTATGTTATTTAGCGTATCTTTCTAATTGTGAGAGAATTTTGGAAATCGACCCAGCAGTTTTTGTGTTGTTTCAATACATACAAAAATACAAATCTTTCCTCTTCATAATATTTTAATGATTAATTATAATTATTAAAAACAAGATATTAAAAGAGAGATGTCCCGAATGGCATCTATTTCGCTAGAATCAGTACACCTATAGGCTACAGAAGTTCATAATTAAATTGACATACAAACCCACTAACAATAATTTATCTTCCTATCTAAACAAAATTAGAACTAAAATAAAAAGTTTAGATGCAGAACATTCAAGAGAAGATGAGAGAAAACAATCAAGTGTTTCTAGGGCACGGCACATATACCGGATGCCTCTAAGTATCAAGATGTGTTGCGCTGTAGTACACCGGATGCATGCAGAGTATCAAGATGCATCGCGTTGTACCGCGACACTCGCCCCCTTTGTTACGAACGCCCGGGTCGCGGAAGCCCCGAATATTGCACTTCTCTTAATCGTTGCCTAGTGATGTGCTGAGATATCGATTCGACAACAATAATTTATTAATAAAAATCACTTTTGTTTTTACAATTAAAAGTGATTCGATTTTTGAACACTAGACTGAGAAAAATAAATTTAAAGAAGGAAAATGTTTCCACTGGAACTAATGAGTCCGATGACAGTTTGATAAATCAAAATCGATTTATGTTTTTGCAAGTAATGGACAGGCGGGTTATCTTAATATATTGCGATACATATTTTTTTTTTTTCGAAATTTCCAAACAGTTTGGATAATACCTTTTTTCTACATTATTAATGGTTTGTCGTACTTAAAACAAAGGCAGTTATTTCTAATTAACTTGAAGCATATTTTATCTTTGTACCTGTCATTTGTCGATATCGATAGAAATTTAACACAGTGCACTTCACTATAACCACAAGCAGGCATAGAACGTAAAAGGCTCTTTGTGTGATTGAAACGCAGTCGTTTCGGTGTTATTATACTAACTGTTGGGCGATTGTCAACTGTTTAGTTGCACAACTAAAAATCGAGTAGTTTGTGCACCTTTGATTATACTAACTGTTGGGCGATTGTCAACTGTTTAGTTGCACAACTAAAAATCGAGTAGTTTGTGCACCTTTGATTAAACTAACTGTTGTGCGATTGTCAACTGTTTGGTTGCACAACTAAAAATCGAGTAGTTTGTGCACCTTTGTTTAAACTAACTGTTGTGCGATTGTCAACTGTTTAGTTGCACAACTAAAAATCGAGTAGTTTGTGCACCTTTGATTATACTAACTGTTGGGCGATTGTCAACTGTTTAGTTGCACAACTAAAAATCGAGTAGTTTGTGCACCTTTGATTATACTAACTGTTGGGCGATTGTCAACTGTTTAGTTGCACAACTAAAAATCGAGTAGTTTGTGCACCTTTGATTATACTAACTGTTGGGCGATTGTCAACTGTTTAGTTGCACAACTAAAAATCGAGTAGTTTGTGCACCTTTGATTATACTAACTGTTGGGCGATTGTCAACTGTTTAGTTGCACAACTAAAAATCGAGTAGTTTGTGCACCTTTGTTTAAACTAACTGTTGTGCGATTGTCAACTGTTTAGTTGCACAACTAAAATCGAGTAGTTTGCGCACCTCCATATAAGCTCATAGGAATCAAAGCGCGACTAAACAGTAGTGCGACAGTTTAATCAAATGTATGCGCGCGCTCTTATAGTGTAAGATACGAACGTATTTTTTTGATGTTATCATCACCTCACTACCCACTGAGGGGCTCAAAGCCTAACCAAAGTTAAGGGTGACTAGACCATAGTCAACCACGCTGGCCTACTGCGAGTTAACTGGATACTTTGTATTGGGGATTGAAACATTTTCTTGGTATTTAGCCATCATATATAAGCCGACTTATTTCTTAATAACTGAATCTAAAAGTAAACCCTACAGACGAATTGAGAACCTTTTTAAGTCGATAAAATGAGAAAATAACTCTCATATTGAATAAATTAAACGAATGTTTATATTCTTTGTTAAATATATTTTAGTTCCCTTCATTTTACGAAAGGTGTACATAAAATAATTCTCTTGGTTTAAATTGTTCACGGTACATAAAAGACAAATTTATCTACTTTGAGCATTTTAGTAAGCACTAAATAATTTTTAATTGTTAATAATTTTGCATTTCATGTAACCTAACTCTTTGTTACGAAATGTAAATAATTATTACTGTTAACAGATTATTCTCTTATATTTCACAAGACATGAAATACCTCGAAATTCCTTTGTAACTTTAAGCTATACAATGAAATGTTCTCGGAAATCATTAAGTTCATCATCATCACCAGCTCACTATACGTCCCCACCGAGGGGCTCGGAGCTTACCCTAAGTAAGGGGTGACTAGGCCATAGTCAACCACGCTGGCCCACTGCGGGTTGGTTGACTTCACACAGAGATCTTTGAATTTCCTCGCCGATATGTGCAGGTTGCATCACGATGTTTTCCTTCACCGTAAGAACGTCGGGTAAATTATGTACATATGAAAATTCGAAAAATCGAAAATCACATTGGTACATGGCGGGATTCGAACCCAAGACCTGTAGATTACAAGTCAAGTGCTTAAACCACTGAACCACCGACGCTCATCATCATTAAGTTGCCTAAGTTAAATTAGTTTCAATTCTAATACTAATATTATAAATGCGAAAGTTTGGATCTATGGATGGATGGATGGATGGATATTTGTTAGAAGGTATCTCCAGAACAAATGTATTTGTTTACTTCTGGAGGTCGAACGTAGAATAACGATTCTTTTCATTAAATTTTAAGCTTACCACAAAAGTAGACGTGAAGAAAATTACGTATTTCTAAGCCGCTTTTCTTTGAAAATCAATTTTCTAAAAATAACAATTCTTGTTAGACATCTTTGTAACGAAGGCAACAGGACTACATTTAAAAAATACAGAACAAAATATACTAAAAACAAAATATACTAAAAACAAAATATACTAAAAACAAAATATACTAAAAACAAAATCTTCTCAAAAAACAGTACACTAAAAAGTAACGAAATAATTTCTTGAAAATAGTAAACCTCCCTTATTGTAGCTGTTATGTCTATATTGTACAATTATTATCACTTTGATGTCGGTGTCAGCCGAGGTATACCTCATATATATATGCATATATGCAGTGATATTTCTACGTAAGGTTTCTACATTTTTACCATAACAATTGACAATTGAAAGTATAGTAACGTTTTTAGTAATGACTGACACCGACTTCAAAGTAATAATAATTGTACAATATAGACATAACAGCTACAATAAGGGAGGTTTACTATTTTCAAGAAATTATTTCGTTACTTTTTAGTGTACTGTTTTTTGAGAAGATTTTGTTTTTAGTATATTTTGTTTTTAGTATATTTTGTTTTTAGTGTATTTTGTTTGGAAGTCGGTTTTGTTTTTTATTAAAAAGTTTATTTTATTTCTCGATTTTTAGTGAATCTAGACATCGCAGTATGATAATCACTAGCTTTCAAACAAATAATGAGTTATCTAAATCGATTATCTAAGAAATTAAGTAAACAACTAATACATCGTTGCGATCATTCACTCATAATTCGGTGCGGCCCGCGCGCCGTTGTTGCCCGTGAGTTTTAATATTTTGATAACTTCTAGAATCTTGCACAGAATTACATACTGTAAAAGGCAATTACGATCTACATATAATACTCTATCGTGAAAACATATTTATTTGGATAAGGATTCATACCAAATAAGAATAAAAAGCGTTTTAAATAAAGTCGATTGCACTTATTTGACGGTTTTCTCGAAACAAACGGTTATTGTGCGACAACCTTAAGAGATAGATATATGCTATCGCAGACTTTAATTCAGCTAATTGAATGACCTACAATTCTTTCATACATCATTTTTATGTAGGTCTTATAGTTTAGGCTACGTAAGCCAAGAAAGCAAACTTTGTTACAAGTTGGTATTTTTTTCTGCGACTCGTAATTTGCTATTTATGATATCTCCTAAACTATTTATCGGAATTACACAGTTCCAAGGGTATTTATAATCTACATTAAATTCTCTTGATGATGGACACATTTATTTGATAAGGATTCATACCGAACACGAGTAATAGCGTTGAAAGTGGGGTATAGATTTTGATCGAAATTTTAATGAAAAAAGTGGTTATTGTGCGACAACCTTAATAGATAGATATATGCTATCGCAGACTTTTATTTAGCAAATTTAAAGGGCTACAATTCTTCCATACATAATTTTTGTGTAAGTCTTATAGTTTAGGCTACGGAAGCATAGAAAGCAAAAAAGACACCAAATTTCGTCACGCAATTTTGAGCTAAACTATTTAACTACGCCGTAGTCTTTGACTCCAAAAATCAAACAAAAAAATGGGACCCACCTGCAAGCACTACCTATCGGATAAAAAAGAATTTTCAAAATCGGTCTACCAGGGGCGGAGTTATGCCGTAACACACATAAAAAAAAAATAAAAAAAAAAAAAAAAAATAAAAAAAAATATATGGACGAATTGAGTACCTCCTTCTTTTGGGAAGTCGGTCAACAAAATAAAATAACATTTGTTTTGAAAAATTATAACATCGTCTTTTGATCAAACGAAAAAGCTACTGAAATCATACAAATATTATAAATGCGAAAGTTTAGATGGATGGATGGATGTTTGGTAGAGTTTGTAGCCTAAGCGACTGAAGGAATTTCGATAAAATTTGGTATAGATGTAGGGGATAGTCTGGAAGAACACATAGGCTGTTCACTTTTGTTTTTTTTTCTTAATTCCACGCGGATGGAGTCGCGGGCGAAAGCTAGTAAGGTAATAAACAAGCTCAACCCGTCTGATGTAGGCATTAAATCAATACTGGCTAAGCCTACAACAGTGCCTTTAACAGTGGTAGAGCCCGCTTTAACATTTTCGCACGAATGGGCCGGCTCGCCCGGTGTAATACCACGACCACATAGAAAACAGGCGTGAAGTGGAAGCAATTCCGCGTTTCGTCTGATGAGTATGGTGCCGGAGGCCTAATTTTAGTCCCTTTCTCTTCCCAGCCTTTTCTTAAGAGGAAAGGATGGGAAGGAAAAGTGGATTTGACGGTGGAGGTGACGCATAGGAAGGGGAAATGTCCTCTTTATGTGCGACTCCTCCTCCGTCATGTAAGGGTAGGCAACGCATTTGCAATTGCGGATGTTTATGGGCAGCGGTCGCTTACTCGTTTGCCACCATATATTATAAAAAAAAAACAACCGACGCGGCTGTACGATGCCAGCTCGTTTCTTTAACACTAAGAGTAGCAGGGATTGACATGTCTTTTCAAAGACAAAATCCCCCCTTCTTGTAAAAAAGATAAAAAAGCTAATAAACATACCAGTAAAACGGAGTGTTAGCTTACATCCCAGCTAATGGCGCAATGCGTATACACATGCTAGTAAAATGTTCAAAGATCGTGTGAACCGCGACGTGTCAGTATCAGTCTTCGCATCCCGCCCTTGATCCCTCACACAACTTACATGACAGTAGCCGTCACAAAATCAAATATAGAACAACAGCCACTGGCATGCCAATTAGGATTTACACATGTCTATAGCTGTTACATACAAGTTACTGGCATATGTAACCCCGGCCTTGTGTTCGCAAGATGTAGTTTTTAATCAATTAAATTCAACAATGTTTCAAGCTAACCTATTGTAACAATCTTCATCACCAGCTCACTATACGTCCCCACCAAGGGGCTCGGAGCCTACCCTAAAGTTAGGGTGACTAGGCTATAGTCAACCACGTTGGCCCAGTGCGGATTGGTTAATTTCACACATATCTTTGAACATCTTCGACGATATGTGTAGGTTGCATCACGATGTTTTCCTTCACCGTAAGAACGTCGGGTAAATTACGTACATATGAAAATTCGAAAATCACATTGGTACGGCGGGATTGGAACCCAAGACCTGTAGATTAGAAGTCAAGTGCTTAAACCACTGAGCCACAGACGCTCTTTGTAACAATGCTGTACAATAATTGATATTTGTATTGGTATTCCGAAGCGGTGGAGTATTTAAACTGAATGCAACTGCCATCGTGCACTGGGCCACGTGACCTGAATACTGTTAACATTTTGCTAACAGAAATTCAAATAAATCAGTAACATTGTAAACGTCTGTACTACAACAATAATGGCAGCTGTTTCATTAAAAAAAAAACAAAGAAAACAATAATGAACATATCACCACCAGTTTTAGTGTTACTTGCGCCCTGGACCCGATTTCTACAGCATTTTTTTACCAGTTTGGGGCGCAGTAAACCTGTGGCCTATCTGCCTAGCGCCCTGGGCGGTCGCTCGACCTTGCCCTACCCCAACGCCAGCTCTGGATAACACGTTAAAGCAAAACAAAAGAATTTACTAGAAAAAAAAAAATAATCGAGCAATTCTATTGAAATTAAAAATTAATCTACAAATCTTCAATATAAAATCGTCAGGAAAACGGCACGTAATCGCCAAGAAATTAAAACATAAAAGAAATTAGTCTTTAATGTGGTAAAAGCTAACAGAATTTCAATTTTAATTTGTGAAGTTGCCTTGAAAAAAGATTTCTTCTCATTAATAATTCAGAAAGACTTACGGCGATGTTGGAAGTTAATTTACAATCACATTAAGTTCTCTAATGGCCGCCCTCTGCGGACTTTCCTATTTAATTTGCGACCTACACGGAGCTTAATAAGTATTTTAATGAATTACAACATTATTTGTCTAAGTAATAAGTATAATACTTAGTTTATATTTGTTTATTTTAACTAACTGCAGTGATACCCCACAATGGGTCTATGTTTTGACTTTATAACTAACTAGCTATTAGTTATAAGGTGAAAAATTGTAGCTTATGTTACTCACAAATAAATTACCTTTCTAACGGTGAAAGATTTTATAAAATTGGCCTAGTAATTTTTGATTTATTTCAATAAATACATAATAGATTCAAAACTCAAAGGAAAAGAGGGAAAAAACAAAATACACTAAAAACAAAATCTTCTCAAAAAACCAGTACACTAAAAAGTAACGAAATAATTACTTGAAAATAGTAAACCTCCCTTATTGTAGCTGTAATGTCTATATTGTACAATTATTATTACTTTGATGTCAGTGTCAGCCGAGGTATATGTAGTGATATTTCTACGTAAGGTTTTCTACATTTTTACCATAACAATTGACAATTGAAAGTATAGTAACGTTTTTAGTAATGACTGACACCGACTTCAAAGTAATAATAATTGTACAATATAGACATTACAGCTACAATAAGGGAGGTTTACTATTTTCAAGTAATTATTTCGTTACTTTTTAGTGTACTGGTTTTTTGAGAAGATTTTGTTTTTAGTGTATTTTGTTTGGAAGTCGGTTTTGTTTTTTTATTAAAAAGTTTATTTATTTCTCGATTTTTAGTGAATCTAGACATCGCAGTATGATAATCACTAGCTTTCAAACAAATAATGAGTTATCTAAGAAATTAAGTAAAGAACTAATACATCGTTGCGATCATTCACTCATAATTCGGTGCGGCCGCGCGCCGCTGTTGCCCGTGAGTTTTAATATTTTGATAACTTCTAGAATCTTGCACAGAATTACGTACTGTAAAAGGCAATTATGATCTACATATAATACTCTATCGTGAAAAACATATTTATTTGGATAAGGATTCATACCAAATAAGAATAAAAGCGTTTTAAATAAAGTCGATTGCACTTATTTGACGGTTTTCTCGAAACAAACGGTTATTGTGCGACAACCTTAATAGATAGATATATGCTATCGCAGACTTTAATTCAGCTAATTGAATGACCTACAATTCTTTCATACATCATTTTTATGTAGGTCTTATAGTTTAGGCTACGTAAGCCAAGAAAGCAAACTTTGTTACAAGTTGGTATTTTTTCTGCGACTCGTAATTTGCTATTTATGATATCTCCTAAACTATTGATCGGAATTACACAGTTCCAAGGGTATTTATAATCTACATTAAATTCTCTTGATGATGGACACATTTATTTTGATAAGGATCCATACCGAACACGAGTAATAGCGTTGAAAGTGGGGTATAGATTTTGATCGAAATTTTAATGAAAAAAGTGGTTATTGTGCGACAACCTTAATAGATAGATATATGCTATCGCTGACTTTTATTTAGCAAATTTAAAGGGCTACAATTCTTCCATACATAATTTTTGTGTAAGTCTTATAGTTTAGGCTACGTAAGCATAGAAAGCAAAAAAGACACCAAATTTCGTCACGCAATTTTAAGCTAAACTATTTAACTACGCTGTAGTCTTTGACTCCAAAAATCAAACAAAAAAATGGGACCCACCTGCAAGCACTACCTCTCGGATAAAAAAAGAATTTTCAAAATCGGTCTACCAGGGGCGGAGTTATGCCGTAACACACATAAAAAAAAAAAAAAAAACATATGGACGAATTGAGTACCTCCTTCTTTTGGGAAGTCGGTCAAAAAGCATAAAAATCTCTAAAATGACTACTAATCGGAACTACAGTCTATTTGTAAAAATTATGTTAAATATATAGAAATAATTCAAAAACATAGCACACCAAGAAACATTTTTTTAACTTAGTTTCTAAAGGACGAGGTTCTTAAATCGTCTCTGTGTTTCTGTGTTATGTTTATATGAGTCATTAAAATAAATTAACGCTTTCCGAGATTATCCACGACAAGTCTTTAATTTTCTTACCAGCCAATGTTTTTCTTAATAATAGACTCAGAATATTCCGAGAATTAATACAAGTATTAATTTCTATCTGTGCTCAGAAGATTTCGTAGAAATAAAGCAAAATTTGCATTCTGCCAACTTAGTTGTTTACACTGCTCGCTTCAGATAAACACATTGACTTTTGAGTGTCAGGACCTGTGAAGCCTGCGAGCTGCTTTAAATAAAACGAACAATAACATGTGTGCTCGTTTCGTATTTCATATTTTTATGCGACAGCATAATATGAATATGTGTGATTTTCATTCTTACGACATCCCCCACGAAAAGTGGCTAAACTTTTTTGGTACAACATCGCGCGGAGGCTCTTTGCTTAGTCCATTCCTCTATAGTCAAAGTATAACCCCATACAACGGGCGTAACAAGAAATGTTTTATTGTTTTGCAACAAGACGTGAAAACGCCGCGAGTTACAGTTTTGTCAGCATAACTTGAAAGACGTTGTGCATGTGAATAATTTAATTAAGCATTGTTGTTCACACAGAACAATCTTGTGTTTTTGATTACTTTGTTTTGCCCGACTGACAGAACGGTCTTTTCTAGATAACATATCTTTGTATTTATGCCTATACGAGCTGTTCGCGTGCGGATTCATCCGCGTGAAATTGTAAAAACTTTATTTTATTGTTTCCATTTGTCAAATTATCAATAGCAAATGTCAAAATGACATGACATGTGAAAATGACAAAACAATGATATGACAAACCTTAGCAATCTTTCATTCTTGATGTTGGCAGCAACTTATGGTCTCCCCTAAGTTTAATGGCGTGAAAATATATAGCCTAAAGCATGACGTAAGTGTGGAGCTTTTTATTAAAAAAAAATATTCAAAAATATGCTGTAATTTCTGACATCTTAGGCAACAAAGAAGTGTGTGTTTATGCTTTATTATAATAGTATAGATGTATTGTTACCATCTGTATAGTCTTACAAAGTTATCTGACCCGGTGTGCATAAGTCGAACTAAATTATGTCATCTCACTAGCGCCCTGTCAATGTCATAAAAGCGTCACTAAGTTCTTTTCGTAAACACTCGACACTGGCCCAATCCGCTGAGGAAAAGCCATAAACAAAAAAAAAGAATATAGTTTTTTTCGTACTGTAACTGTCATATCATGCTTTTTTCTTTTATGCCATTAAATGTGTCGATATAGGTTATAATTTCTGACAGAACCAATTGCGTTTTAAGGATGAAGTCACACTTCCTTGATTTAAAAAAAAATCTGTATTCATTTAAATCTTTATAAAAAATCCTGTAAGGTCTGATCCCGACAGAATAAACGAGATTAAATTCAATATAAAACGTCTAGAAATGTAACGTCGACAATTCCTCGATGCGTTCCCGAGTAATGTAATTACTTTGCTCCCGATCTCTATACAATTTCATTGCTACATTTTTTATTTACATATTTTATATGCTCGGTTTAATTATTTTGACAGCTGAATTTTCTTTATTACTAACTAACTGTCGCCCGCGACTCCGTCCGCGTGGAATAAAAAAAAACAAAATTGAGTAGCCTATGTGTTCTTCCAGACTATCCTCTACATCTATACCAAATTTAATCGAAATCTGTTCAGCCGTTTAGGCTACAAACACTAACAAACATCCATCCATCCATCCATCTAAACTTTCGTATTTATAATATTATAGTATATAGTATAGTATTATAGTATATAGTATATAGTATAGTATAGTATATAGTATAGTATAGTATAATAGGTTTAATCAGTAATTTGTAAAATAAATATATTCCTGTTGTTATTGTACAGTATTTTGGGTCGGATAAAAGGTCTTACAAATTAATCAATCATTCGTAATTTCAGTCGCCACTCCTCTCTTGGTCATTTCATTGACGTAATCCATCCATTTCTTTTAGACCTACCATGTACCACATCCATAATTTAAGTACTCCTTGTTACAAGCAATTCTTCCTTCGTCAAAGCGTGCTCATCTTTTGGTCTTTAATTTCTTCATCACTGGTGCTATAATACTATTTTTGTACATGTTGGCAGCGCCCCCTATCGATCGTAAAGGGTAACAGAAAATCCAATCTATACTATTATAATAAAGCGTAAACACACACTTTGTTGCCTAAGATGTCAGCAATTACAGCATATTTTTGAATAATACGTTTTTTTAATAAAAAGCCCTACACTTACGTCATGCTTTAGGCTATATATTTTCACGCCATTAAACTTAGGGGTAAATATTTTGGATAAAAACCCTAATGTGGGAAAGAGACCATAAATTGCTGCCAACATCAAGAAAGCAAGATTGCTAAGGTTTGTCATGTCATGTCATGTCATTTTGACATTTGCTATTGATAATTTGACAAATGTAAACAATAAAATAAAGTTTTTATAATTTCACGCGAATGAATCCGCACGCGAACTGCTAGTACTATAGTAATAGTAGAAGTCGATACGAATACTTTCTCGGAAATCTTCGTGCTAGGCACTCGTGTATCAATTTCACACTTCCATTCGTGTGTCAATATCAAAAATTTAAATAAATGAATCAAAGCAGTTCTTTAAAGTGTTTTAAAGCAAAAATTCAATTGGCATTTTTTCCGTTTCCCTAAGTGCTCTTTGAAATAACATCCTGGCCTCATTTATAATTCCGGAAGACTAACGACTGCTCGAAGCTAATTTACAATCAGATTAGCGCCGTAATGGCGGCGGCGTCTCCGCAGTGACGCTCTATTTAATTTGCAACCACATGCTGATAAGTGCTTTTATAAACCCCTTGTCTCGACTACTAGGTACTGAGTATTCAATGTTATGACACTTTTTAGATCTTGACACGTTAGCGCTAGTGAGCTGTCGTAATTTAGTTCGACTTATGTGACCTGTCAATTATGGTTACCTACCTCATAATTCAATCATTCGACGAGCACTATAAGATTTCTTTTCACGTTAAAGGTTCACTCCCGTGTCGTAGTTTTAATTCTTTCTCAATTAACATCGTTTATACTGAACAAGGGGTCTGAAATCATCCAATTTCCTTTAACGACTCGCGTCCGATTCGGCCGTAATCTTTTTAATTGCACGCCGATTTCATTTACAACGAAATAAAACGAACAAAATTTATACTCCATGTATTTTACTGTTTACACTCATTTGTGAAAAAAAAAACACAATAAAGTTTTTATAATTTCACGCGGATGAATCCGCACGCGAACTGCTAGTAGTATAGTAATAGTAGAAGTCGATACGGATACTTTCTCGGAAATCTTCGTGCTAGGCACTCGTGTATCAATTTCACACTTCCATTCGTGTATCAATTTCAAAAATTTAAATAAATGAATCAATGCAGTTCTTTAAAATGTTTTAAAGCAAAAATTCAATTGGCATTTTTTCCGTTTCCCTAAGTGCTCTTTGAAATAACATCCTGGCCTCATTTATAATTCCGGAAGACTAACGACTGCTCGAAGCTAATTTACAATCAGATTAGCGCCGTAATGGCGGCGGCGTCTCCGCAGTGACGCTCTATTTAATTTGCAACCACATGCTGATAAGTGCTTTTATAAACCCCTTGTCTCGACTACTAGGTACTGAGTATTCAGTGTTAGTGTAGGACAGAACAAAGATGTTATGACACTTTTTAGATCTTGACACGTTGGCCCTAGTGAGCTGTCGTAATTTAGTTCGACTTATGTGACCTGTCAATTATGGTTACCTACCTCATAATTCAATCAAAGCTTAAGGGACAGATCTACAAGTCCATCATAAGACATGTCGTAATGTATGGATCTGAATGTTGGGCCACCAAAGCTGCGGATGAAAGGAGATTGCATGTGGCTGAGATGCGTATGTTAAGATGGATGTGTGGTGTGACAAGAATGGATAAAGTTAAGAATGTGTATATTAGAGGATGTTTGAAAGTAGCGCCAGTGGTGGAGAAATTGAGAAGCAAAAGGTTAGCTGCAGTTGCTGCTTAGCAAAAGGTATGGACATGTTATGCGACGAGACGATGGGCACATAAACCAGAAAGTGTTAAGAATGAATGTGAATGGCTACAGAGGAAAAAGAAGGCCGAAGAAAGTATGAATGGATTGTGTAAAAGAGGATATGCTTAAGAAAGGAGTGGTTTCAGATACGACGGCTGATAGAGATGTATGGAAGAGCAGCACATACTGTGCCGACCCTACATAAGGGATAAGGGCATGTTGATGATGACCTCATAATTAAATCATTCGACGAGCACTATAAGATTTCTTTTCACGTTAAAGGTTCACTCCCGTGTCGTAGTTTTAATTCTTTCTCAATTAACATCGTTTATACTGAACAAGGGGTCTGAAATCATCCAATTTCCTTTAACGACTCGCGTCCGATTCGGCCGTAATCTTTTTAATTGCACGCCGATTTCATTTACAACGAAATAAAACGAACAAAATTTATACTCCATGTATTTTACTGTTTACACTCATTTGTGAAAAAAAAAACACAATAAAGTTTAACGTTGCTTGAAAATGTTTTTAATGTATTTGTTTAATGTAAAATTGTAGTGGTAGTCCACTAAAATACCACAATTGTTCGGTATACCTCTCACTCACAAAAATAGACAGAAAAAGTACTTACCCGTTTTCTACTGTCTCTTCTCTGGTTTATTCTCTTTTCAAAAGTCTTTCCTTCGTTACATTAATATTAACAAAGCTTTAGTAGTCTAACAACGGTACATTAACAGGAAAAAGATAAACCATTCCTTAAGTCCTTAGCATCAAAACTTAACGAACCAAGGGCTCGCAAAGTTTTACTGTTGTTTTTTCCATAATTCAAAGTATCGTACTTTAAGTTACAAGTTCACTTGATAATTAAGTTTCTTGTTTGCGAAGTTGTTTCGGTAATTAATCTTGCTTCAGTACTTCGAGTTATAAGTAATACTTTATTAGAATTAAATAATATATTACAGTAATAAATATAGCCTACTAGCTTTTGCCCGCGAATCCGTCTTCGCGGAATTAAAAAAAACAAATGCAAGTAGCCTATGTGTTTTTCCAGACTCTACATCTATGCCAAATTTAATTGAAATCCGTTCAGCCGTTTAGGCTACAAACTCTAACAAACATGCATCCATCCATCCATGCATCTAAACTTTCGCATTTATAATATTAGTATGAAGTATGATATATGTAACTAAATGGTAATGTAGCTTTCTAATGGTGAAAGAATTTTTAAATTAGGTCAAACAGTTTTTGAATTAGTTATATGAATAATCTTCATCAATCCTATATTAAAAAATATGTACTGATCTCTATAAATATATAGGTGATTGCTCGAAATGATAGCTTTTACTTCGTCCCGAATGAAACCTGTCTATGTTAATGACAGTTAACCTTTGACTAAATTATAGCAAAACTGTTGTGCGTTTGTCGATTGTTTCGCAGCCAATTCAACTGTTTAGTTGCACAACTAAAAATCGAGTAGTGTGCGCTCCATATAAGCTCATAGGAAAAGCGAGACTAAACAGTTGTGCGATAGTTTAGTTTCAGGTGTACGCACGCTCTTATTACTTTGAATCCTCACCACCGCCACATACTAAAATTATCATCAAAATGGCGAAAATGAAATAGGTACAAAATACTACGTCTTATAGCCTGTCCATTTTCAGAGGAGAGTGTAACCATATTGATCAATTCCAGTGTAAATTGAGTTTACAGTCAAAACTACAGCTTGTTTTACGTCATTTAGATTGCTTGTATGCAATTCATTTCGGAGTTGGGTCTGTCCGAACGAGATTTATAGTGACGTCACATCTAAAACATTTTGCATGCAATTCTGACGCTTTTTGATACTTCCAATGATCGAATGGAGAAAAGTGTTTTTATGATGTTTTAGAATTTATGCCCTTCAATGTAACTCTACATTAGAAATTGATTTTTATTTATGAATTTAACAAACTTTTAATTATAATTGGATACGTTGTCATTTATGAAATTTTGCTTACTAATTAGACCAGCAGACGGGACTCTATTGCGGCGAATGCTGGCCGCTTGCTTTGCCACCATGATATAAAACACATAGATTTCAAGTTGCATTTCTTTGCTACTCAAGTTTAACGTTTTACGATTACAATCATACTATCATACTATAATATATAATAATATTATAAATGCGAAAGTTACGATGGATGGATAGATGAATGTTTGTTAGAGTTTGTAGCCTAAACGGCAGAACCGATTTCGATGAAATTTGGTACAGATGTAGAGGATAGTCTGGAAGAACACATAGGCTACTCACTTTTGTTTTTTTTAATTCCACGTGGACGGAGTCGCGGGCAAAAGCTAGTAAAAAAATAAAATAACATGTTTGTCTACTGATTTTTTAAATATCTTTTGCTTAGTTTACATAATTTATCTGGTACGTGTCTACTTAGGTTAGATTGCCATAAAGATGCTTGCCCTCATCCATCTAACTTAAGTCCTAACTAATTGCTGCTAAATGATAAATGCTATTCTGCTTAAAATTATCTTAAATATTATCTTTCAATTAGAAAATAGATATGATATTTACTCGTAAACTACAGTTCACAATGGAATCAGCAACCGTGTCTTTGCAAAGAACACTTCAAGTCAGGTAAAGCATCAAAATTTACAAAATAATTTACGAATATGCAAACATTTAATGTAACTAAGATGCAGCTTCATATTGTGAAACTAAATTATAAGCCTTGTTTCTGTCAGGAGCTTATTCTGTACCTGGGAGCTTATAGCACTTTCTCATTACCTCGCCGCATAATGAAGCATTGCTTGGAATAAGCCAGGCGCTACTAGACAAGGTCTTAGCATGTAACAATATTTCAAAATTTTAATGCAAAATTTTGATATTTACACTAGACAGTTAACTGTATTGAAAAGAACTTAGTGAGCTTATGTGTTCTTGCAGACTGCGTTCTGGGCATTTTATCGAGATCCGTAAAGAAGATTTAGATATGTAGTAACAAACATCCATACAAACTTTCGTAGTCCTAATTTTAGTATGATTCCCATTATATTTTCTTTCTGTATATGTCTAGATTGATTTTGAATTGTGAAATTTAATTAGATTTGATTTTACCTCAAGCTATAGCAGTATGAACAGTCCGTCGAATTTAATGCTTTAACGATGAAGGCTTGTTGCTTATTTTTTATTACAAATTCACCTTTAAAACCTTGAAAATAGAGATGAAAATAAATTAACATTACTCAAATATAATGCATTTATTTTAAGAGAAAAGGAAATAGGACTGTAATGAATATTGACAGTTTGTCGTTCAGAAACTTTGTGCCGTTTTTCCTTAGGTGACAAACTGACAGGCTTGAATAAAACAGAATGATTGAAATCTGATATTTCTATATCTATAGTTACTTACTTTAAAAAGAGGAAAGAATTGTATTTTGACTCAAAAATGAATTTATTTAAAAAAAATCTTCTGCTGTTAGGAGATATTAACACTGAGTAACACACGTGTTTAATTCCGCGGACAAAGTCTCGAGCAACAGCTAGTCTCCAATAAAGTAAGATTATAAATCTGTAGTTAACTGCAATTTTGTTTATAGTTAAAATGCTGTAAAAGGATAATCAAATTTACATTTCTTTTTCAACAAGCAGATAAAGGGCTCACAATAATCCAGCGCTTATCAATATCTTGGTAAAATCGGGCAACGATCGAACACTTTCATAAAGCGCTTTTCAATGACATTAAAAATAGATTTTCTTGATACGAATTTTATACAGAAGGCGTGTTCGGTGTATACGTATTAGAATAAGTATAACTATCTTAACTGCATAAAAATATTTCATATTAACTTTTATAAAAACCAGCCAGCTTCACACCTTTTGTTTTAAAGGTGCAGTTCTACTGTAACAGGTGAAACTAAGAAATCTACACTGTAACTGTACAGAGCAGTTTTACTTCACTATTTAATTAATATACTTGTACATCTTACTAATACTATAAATGCGAAAGTGTAGATGGATGTTTGTTAGAGTTTGTAGCCTAAACAGCTGAACGGATCTCGATGGAATTTGGCATAGATATAGAAGATAGTCTGGAAGAACACATAGGCCACTTTATTTTGTTTTTATTTTCATGCGGACGGAGTCGCGAGAGCTAGTCTATCTATACTATTATAATAAAGCGTTAACACACACTTCTTTGTTGCCTAAGATGTCAGCAAATACAGCATATTTTTGAATAATTTGTTTTTTAATAAAAAGCCCTACACTTACGTCATGCTTTAGGCTATATATTTTCACGCCATTCATTTTGGGGGTAAATATTTTGGATAAAAGCCCTAATGTGGGAAAGAGACCATAAGTTGCTGCCAACATCAACAAACATGTCATTTTGACATTTGCTATTGATAATTTGACAAATGTAAACAATAAAATAAAGTTTTTATAATTTCACGCGGATGAATCCGCACGCGAACAGCTAGTTACTAAATAAATGTACAGCTTAGTGAAGAAGCTATAAATGTACACAAGCTATTCCGAAGCATGAACTAATAAGGGAACGTCAATCGATGGCTTCAGATAAGCTCTTATTAGTCAGAAGGATGGAAATTCCACTCCCGAGTTTTGGGAAATCATCCAACTTTTCGAACATATTACAAGCGATTTTCCCTAAATTTTCTCTAACGGAAATAGGTTTGTTTGTAATTATTTATGAATTAAGAAATTCTATGAGTAATAATTATACAAAAAAAAATACTAAATGTGTGTAAAACTAATTGTAGTTTGGAAAATAATTCGCTATGTCTTAACTTTTATAGAAATTACCATGGGCCTGTTAAGGGGGTGTGTGGTAGGGAGTTTAACTGCCCCCTAGAGGATCAAAATTGTAATATTGACATAAAAACTACTTTAAACAAGCAATATTATGGTAGACCTCCATCCTAGGCCTACCTTGATCCACCACAATATTTCCGCAGAGACTATCGACGCTTATGGTAATTAGTATGCACTTTGTGAGTTATTTCAGTCGCTACTTAAATGTTTAATTCAATTTTAAGTTCACGTAACGAAGCTCCAGTAAAGCTCGTCTCATTTGTCAAAGTAGACAAGTATGAAAGTTCAAAGTAGATGTCACAGTGTCCGAGAGAAACGAGCTCCGGGAACTCTAAACGATGTTTTAATGCGGAAATAAGTTGCCCGACTACATTTTTAATGTATCCTTGGATAAGGCTTTCATATTAAACGTGTCATTTTGCAGTAGTAAATTTAATAGAGAAACTGAAAAACTATATAACTCGATAATATTTTTCAACTGTACTCATACGAGACAAGACACTCCGGTCAATATTCCTCGTATTTTTTTTTCGATCAAAATCTAGAATGCAAATTCAAGCACTGGAACACAAGGTAACTAATGATTAAATATTAAAAAATAAGTCCGACTGACAAATCCTATTAGACTAAACTATCGGACAACTGTCTAGTCGCGTTTAGATTTCTATGAGCTTATATGAAGGTACGCACACTACTCGATTTTTAGTTGTGCAAATAAACAGTTGAATTACCTGCGATACAATCGATTATTGCACAACAGTTGTGCGATAGTTTAGTCAAATGCGCCCGCTCTAATTCTTCAGGGTAGAATATGAATCAATCAGCATCTCACACTTCATTATCTAGTTATTATACTTAGGCTGTAAATTTTCAAACACACATTTTCAACTTTTATCTAACTATTGCTCTGCATAAGCCTTCATATACTCGCAAAAACATTACCTAACTGTATACATAAACTTTAATAACCTAAAAGGTTTACACAAGTAGCGAGCGAGCGGTTATCTTTTAAAACAAGAGCCGAAGCACAAAGGTAATTAGATGTTCTCTCACTTCGCTTATCTAACAACTAATGAAACATTCCACGCTCCTGGTAAATACTAACTCTACAGGAGTAATAAAAATAGCATTTATTCAGTAAGAAAATAATTTAAGAGCTTCATTAATTATTTTCATTTCCTAATTACTCAGGGCTAAACGACTGACAAAGAATATATGGCATCAAAGCAGAACTAATATTTAATGTCCTACTAGCTTTCGCCGGTGACGTCCGCGCGGAATTAAAAAAAAACATAGTAACCTATGTGTTCTTCCAGATTATATTCTACATCTATGCCAAATTTCATCGAGATCCGTTCTGTAGTTTAGGCTACAAACTCTAACAAAAAACTATCCAAAGTTTCGCATTTAGAATATAAGTAAGATAGACGAATTCCTAGTATAAACTAGATAGCTAAATATGCTAGTTGCCACAAGAATATTCACAGCTGTAAATGGATTTTGTCTTCTTTGCGAGTTGGTACCGTAAACACAAAGACTGTGTTTGTGAAGACCGTCTTATGTATAATATTAGTAAAAAGTAAGATTCTTGTATTCATAATCGGTTTTAACCATATGTATCCAACACTAATAAAAATAACTAGTCAAAGAACAATTGACCAAAAGGATAACAGTGGAATTGTGCACTGATATACGTTGCAAATGAGAATGCTGTCAACTCGGTCGTAAACATGTTTACTTCGTTTTCAAAGATATTTAAATATTAATATTTTCCATGTAATAAGTCTAGACATGCGAAAATAACATCTTTTCATAACATCTCATTAAGATAGGAAAATTAATAACAATGATGTCTGAGAAGGGACTTACCCTCTTTAGTTATTATCGAAACCAGACGTTTGTGAAAGTCGAGATGTGAATTCAAGGAAAAAAATTCTCACATCTTTACTATCAGAGGCCGCTAATTAACAAAAAGCTAGTGAAAAGTTAATTGGTTTTTAATAAGTTTTAATTATAGAAAAACAATTAAATATCCCCTTCTATGTTTAAGAGCGTGCACACCTGAAACTAAAGTATCGCACAACTGTTTAATCTCGCTTTCATTCTTATGAGCTTTTATGGAGCACACAACTCGATTTTTAGTTTTGCAACTAAACTCTTCAATTGGCTAAATACACTAAGGTGTGAAAGCCAAGAAAAAAAAAAACTCTTCAATTGTCTGCGAAACAACCGACAATCGCACAGCAGTAGTGCGATAGTTTAGTCAAAGGTTGCTTAATAGCAATAAGCAGAATAAAAAAAGTAAAAAAAAAACGTTATCACACACTTTCTTCCAGTATTCTACTTGTGACGTCAGCACAAACTGCATAACACGCCAGATGCTGAAATAAATTACGATTAAATTGAATGCATCTCGAACGCATCTGTTCCCTCGGCTGTTTATTTATAAACCGATGCGGGAGCGACGCATGAGATAATTTAAGCTATTGGAAAGTATACATGCGGTTACACAATAGATATAAACAAGATATTAAATGCATGTTAAGTTAAATGTTCAAAAACATATGTTGTAGTAATGTGCGTTCATATAAGCTCATACGAATCAAAGCGAGACTAAACAGTTGTGCGATGGTTTAGTTTCAAGTGTGCGGACGCTTTTAAATTTTTTGTTTAACTAGCATGATTCGTTGCGGTAAATAAAAGTACCAGAAAATATTCTTAGTCAAAATGAATATAGTTTAGGACACATGACACCTGGACAAAAGTCAGTAAATCAATTTTTTCAAGTGTCCTTTACTTATTTTTTGACTTAACTAATACATACGACTTAACCCAAATAGAAGTTAAATTAATATAAGAAAGGGGTAAAGGTTGAAAACAAAAGAAGCTCGGAATGCGTTCTGCGAATTTATGTTTTCTGCGAACTGATTGACAGCATTTATAACGCTTGTAACATACAAACGCCGAAGCGATTGCTCGGCGTAAAATATTAAATATTATTTTACAACAAAATATATCTGTAGCCAGTTAATTTATGTCTGTTCTCACAAATTGTTAACCTTGAATTACTAACTTAATATTTGTTATTATAGTTTAAACTATATGATGTCAAAAGACAATAACTATTGTATGGATCACTGAATAGATTTTCGCAAATTCATTTGAGAATGTTGTGTTAAAAATACTTGTAATTAATTCTTCAATTCAATTCAACAATTCAACGAAATTATAATGTTGTTATTCCCCTTATAACTATGTCGTTTTAACCTTTTTTTTTAAATTTGAAGCTATTATCGCTTCGAGACTCTGAGAAAATACTCTTTCAGTATCAAACAAACCTAAGTCGGAAACAAATATTCAAACGCACCATTGCAGCTAACTTCTTTTGTCTTGCGTTTTATTAAATTTATCACCCGCAGTGTTGTTTATTAAATCAAATATTAATCTTTGCATTCCTCTTTGGAATTTCACATCGAAAATTCTGGAAAAAATATTTAAAAGGATAAGAACATTGTACGTAACTTCTTTGACAAACCAATTATGTTATTCTTATTTGCTTATTTTAAAAATATATTTTTTGACGAGAAAAATACACATAGACTACTCACTTTTGTTTTTTTTTTAATTCTACGCGAACGGAGTCGCGGGCGAAAGCTAGTATACTAATATAATAAAGCGTAAACACACACTACTTCGTGGCGTAGGATGTCAGCAATCACAGTATATTTTTGAATAATTATTTCTTTAATAAAAAGCCCTACACTTACTACACGCTTTAAGCTATATACGCTATTAAACTTAGGGGGTAGATATATTGAAACAAACCTTTATGTGGGAAAGGGCACCATAAACTACAAGCTGCCAACATTATGGAAGCCAGATTATTATGGTAACGGTAATTTTGATATTTGCAATTGAGAATTGGACAAAATGTAAACAATAAAATAAAGTTTTTTATAATTTCATGCGGATGAAGCCGCACGGGAACAGCTAGTATGTTTTACTTAGACTATAGTTAGCACTCCGTTCACGTCCCAAAATAACTGTAACACTGGCACGTTACAAAGTAGACAATATTATAGCAGCCTATTACTAACAAAAAAAGCAAAATTTGCCAGTTAATTTAGAGCTCATCCGAGGGCAGTTACGCGACGCAAGTGTACTCTGAAATTAGAAACGTGTTTAACGTTTTACACGGCGTCGCACTTACATCGAACAGTACAATGAACAGAATAACGAAAGATAGAGAGTTCATTTTTTTGTATACAACTTGCTATTGAAAACCTATGGAACGAATCTTACATGATATATACAGCTTAGTAATAATTGATTTCATGTAATTAATAAAATTATTTTTTTCTTTTGGAATCAAGCGTTTCTAGTTATCTAACAGTGTTTTAAGATAGCGGCGAAAACGTCTGGCTAGCATCAAAACCTGAAAGGAATAAAACATTCTCGGCTATTCTTTTTCATATTTCTGAATTACTTGAAATATTGAAGCAATCTTAATACCGGAACATCGTAATAAAGTGATCTTAAAATTAAATTTAAAATCTGAAATGTCTCAAACATTATAGATAGTCTGTGCTCATCTCAGATTTATTCATCGCTGGGGGTTAGGCATTAAGGGAAAGACCCGTTACGTCGGTGATGTATTAGCAACGTAATTAATGTATCATACTTTTAAGTGGAAATAACGCGACGCCTTCGAGCTTACGCGTTACGCGTTACGCGCGTAATTGTTAAATGGATACAACGTAGATGATTGATGGTGTTAACATTTATCATTTATTTTTTTTTAGATTTACAAAATAATACTTAAATATTGATATCAAGCAAGCTACAAGGGTAGGGACAACTCTACGGAGGGTCGGCAGAGTGCTGCTCTTCCATAAATCTCTATCAGCCGTCATATCCGAATTAACTCCCTTCTCAAGCACATCTTTCATACTATCCATTCCATACTTTTTCCTCATGTTTGTAAGTACTTTATATAAAACATTTTCAGTACAAATCTATCAGATTTTTCTATTTTAAAAACAGCGCATACGTTTAAAGCTACTTTGCGGATAACAATCCCTCAGAGTCAAAAACTTTCAATCCCACAAAGAGCTCTTCTTTAGGTATACATAGGGTTGTACATATTGCAAATATCGATAAAAATCATAACAAAAACGCCTGATAAAAAGTAATACGCAAATTTTAAATTTACAACTACTAATTTCATTTAAATAAAACAATGGAAATTATAGTGAAAATAGTTTTATCAGTAGTATCGCTTTTATTAATTAGATTTGTTATCGCGATCTCACAGAAGAAAGGCTTAAAGTAGAATAACACTAAGTTTTGTGTAACCTTTGTGTAATTCTTTCCCATCTCTTTGCTTTCCCATCGTTCTGTAATAAGAAAAGCAGCCTAGGTAGCCCTCTAACAGACCAGGTGTGTGTGCCTAACCTAAAATTATAAAATGTTTTGTTCAGCGTATCTATCGATAATTTATCGATAACTTTAGAACATCACTAGCGGTACGGAAGTGCAATATCGGATACCGACTCCACGTCAATGGAATAAAACACGGAAATCTGCGATACAAGCTGACTGAGATCGGAATAACAAATGTACAAGAATATTTTAAGTACAAATTCTGTTCCGCGGACTTGAAGGTAATATATAAAAATGAACTATTGTATTGTCTATCGTATCTGATTAGCACTTTGATAAGAACATGTAAACTGGTGTTAAGTGACATGTTTAATGAACTCGGTTAAAATAAACATGCAAAAAATCTATACTATTATAATAAAGCGTAAACACTCACTTCTTTGTTGCCTAAGATGTCAGCAATTACAAATTTTTGAATAATCCTTTTTTTAATAAAAAGCCCTACACTTACGTCACGCTTTAGGCTATATATTTTCACGACATTAAACTTAGGGGGTAAATTTTTTGGACCATAAGTTGCTGCCAACATCAAGAAAGCAAGATTGCTAAGGTTTGTCATGTCATGTCATTTTGACATTTGCTATTGATAATTTGACAAATGTAAATAATAAAATAAAATTTTCATAATTTCATGCGGATGAAGCAGCACGGGAACAGCTAGTATTACTATAATAAATTCATTGTCTTATTTTGCATCTGCAGCGTACCTAAAAACTAAAACAATTCAATTCGCGATCGGTTAAATACACAAAAATCTCATTCTATTTAAAAAGATGATAAGACATTTGTTAAGGCAATCGAATCATATTGTTATTGTAATGTAAAATAAATAAAATTATGTGTAAACACATTATTCCTTATGTAACAAACATTAAATCATTGCAATGAGCATTTATAATTCGCAATCGAAGTAAGCGAGAAATCGATTAATTTCAGTCAATTTCTTTTGAGGAATTGTCCATAGATGGCAGTAACGTAGTTTTAATTACCTCTATAACATTATTTCTAATAAATCGATGAAGCATTTAAACAAACATACAAATAATAAGTTTGAGAAGTTAATGTAAAATTGAATTATTTTTTTATAGCTTGGACTTATACTCCTGTAATACTAAAACAAACGACTAACATAAAAACTGTCAATTTCACAAGATGGCCGCCCTACCAGTGCTCGGTGTTCGTCAAGGGCATGGGCAAAGAGAAAGCCTACAAATAAAAAAACTTATTTAACTACGGACCCAGCTGAAGATAATGATGTGTTCAAAATATTAAGTTAGTGAATTTTATTCAATCACTAGCTGTTCCCATGCGGCTTCATCCGCATGAAATTATAAAAACTTTATTGTTTACATTTGTCAAATTCTCAATCGCAAATGTCAAAATTACTATTACCATAATAACCTTGCTTCCTTATTGTTGGCAGCTTATAATTTATGGTCCCTTTCTCACATGAGGATTTTTTTCCAATTTATTTACCCCTAAATTTAATGGCGTTTAAGTAATAGCCTAAAGCGTGTCGTAAGTGTAGGGCTTTTAATTAAAGAAAGAATTATTCAAAAGTATGCTATGATTGCTGACATCCTACGTCACGAAGTAGTGTGTTTACACTTTATTATATTAGTACTAGCTGTTCGCGTGCGGATTTTTATCCAAAATACTTACCCCTAAGTTTAATGGCGTCAAAATATATAGCCTAAAGCATGACGTAAGTGTAGGGCTTTTTATTAAAGAAAGAATTATTCAAAAATACGCTGTAATTGCTGACATCTTAGGCAACAAAGAAGTGTGTGTTTACGCTTTATTATAATAGTATAGATATAGATAGATAGGTAAGTATAGGTTACGTATTTGATTATATTCATACAGGAAGGTACAATTAGTATTTAAATCAAGCATGTTTTGATTCTATAAGGTATGGTACAACTTTCAAATACAAGTTGAAGGTAACACTGTGACGCCATTAACACTTCTTAAGCATTCCTCACCGATAAATACAGTCATGTAAGAACAAATTAATTAACTCACCTTGAAATCGAATTCTGAACTTTGAACAGCACGTAAATAGAACTAAGATCTCAAAATCTTGGACATAAAAGACATTTTATGAAATGAATCTTACTACTATTGTAAATGCGAAAGTTTAGATAAATAGATGGATGTTTGTTACAGTTTGTAGCCTAAACGGCTGAAGGGATCTCGATGAAATTTGGTATAGATGTAGAAAAAAATATAGCCTAAAGCATGACGTAAGTGTAGGGCTTTTTATTAAAGAAAGAATTATTCAAAAATATGCTGTAATTGCTGACATCTTAGGCAACAAAGACGTGTGTGTTTACGCTTTATTATAATAGTGTAGATATAGATATAGATATAGATATAGATATAGATATAGATATAGATATAGATATAGATATAGATATAGATATAGATATAGATATAGATGACAGTTACAATGTAAAATCGATATAAAATAGACAAATAAGATTGCTCACAATCTAGAAAATGTCATACTCGTATGTCATTTTCTAGATTATCATTAACTTAACAATAGCGAATAAACTTTGATTGTTGAAACACTGCGGTCGTATAGATCACATGAAACAGAGTAATTGACCTTTATTTAGATTCTTGTTAAGCATTTACTAATCGTTTAAAAGATTTTCGCTCCTTAGTTAGACCTTTTTAATAGTATAGGACCTTAATTAGACCTTTTTAATAGTAAAGGTCCTATTTAATAATGGATAACGACGTCTATACAAGTAGCAGTAACACATTTAACAGTGGTAGAGCCCGCTTTAACATCTTCGCACGAATGGGTCGGCTCTCCCGGTGTAATACCACGACCACACAGAAGACCGGCGTGAAGTGGAAGCAATTCTGCGTTTCGTCCGATGAGTGTGGTGCCGGAGGCCCAATTTTAGTCCCTTTCCCATTCCACCCTTTTCTTATAAAGGATTGGATGGGAAAGTGGATTTGATGGTGGAGGAGACGCATAGGAAGGGGAAATATCCTCTTTATGTGCGTCTCTTCCTCCGTCAATTTACGGTGGGCAACGCATCTGCAATTGCGGATGTCTATGGGCAACGCTCGCTTCGCCTCTTTGGCGGATTTGGTGGCCGCTTGCTTGTTTGCAACCTTATTGTATAAAAAAACATACATCGGAGGGCCTAAGCGCTCTAAGCCTATAGTCCTGTGTAAGGTTAGAACTTTAAGTGAGAAAGCCGAGAAGAAAAGAAGAAAAAAAAGGTTAGAACTACTGCGTAGTCGCGTGTTTAAATGTTTAGTAGAAGTTTTTAATTAGTTAATTACTTTTTTTGAAGGCAATATGTACTCCTGCTTACTCCATTCCCGAAATATATTCGATTATATGTTTCATTAGAAAAAATAATCCCCGTTGATATTGGGAGCGTGTTTGGACGTGCTTATGCGACGTCATGTGTGCGATCCGACGTGAAAGGACGTGACAAAATGGATAATCGCTGATTCCATCGGAGAGGAACGTGCAATTGATTTAATTATTGGAATTTTTAATTAATACATGGCAATATTTGTTCACTATAGCATAACTACTATTTACACTAACACTAGCTGTTGCCCGCGACGACTAATGAAACATTCCACGCTCCTGGCAAATGCTAACTCTACAGGAGTAATACAAATAGCATTTATTCAGTAAGAAAAGAATTTAAAAGCTTCATTAATTTCCTAATTACTCATGACTAAACGACTGACAAAGAATATATGGCATCAAAGCAGTACTAATATTTAATGTCCTACTAGCTTTCGCCCGTGAGTCCGTCCGCGTGGTATTTAAAAAAACAAATGCAAGTAGCCTATATGTTCTTCCAGACTAAGTTCTACATCTATGTCAAATTTCATCCAGATCCGTTCAGCAGTTTAGGCTACAAAATCTAACAAACATCTATCTTAACTTTCGCATTTATAATACTAGCTTCCGCCCGCGGCTCCATCCGCGTATAATTAAAACACAAAAGTGAGTAGCCTATGTGTTCTACCAGTCTATCCTCTATATCCATACCAAATTACATTGAAATCCGTTTAGCGGTTTAGGCTACAAACTCTAACAAACATCCATCCATCTAAACTTTCGCATTTATAATATTACTATGATTAATAAACAAAAAAGTAGAACAAAGTATTTTTTGTGTTCAAAAACCTCGTTATTCAATCATCTACTAATCGTTTTCGCTACCGAAATTAAAATAAACGGCGGACATTAGGAATACAGTAGAACGAGAATGAATTAACCAATTATGTTAGAGGATTGCCTGTTTACGACAACTACTAATCGAGTAATTTGTCAACTAGTAGACAAGTGAGCCATCCGATGAATAACGAGTAACGAGTAACAATACAAGAGATCTCATAAGCCATGTAACTTAACAATTCTTATAAGAAACTTGCTTTATTAAGAGATTAGCTGTTGCTCGCGACTCCGTCCGCGTGGTTTTAAATAAAACAAAAGTGAATAGCCTATGTGTTCTTACATCCATCCATCTATCTAAACTTTCGCATTTATAATATTAGTATGAAGTATGATTAGCTGTTGCTCGCGACTTCGCCCGCGTGAAGTTAAAAAAAATAATATTGTTAAATACAATAAAAAAAAAATAATATTGTTAAATACAATAAAAGGCTATGTATAGCATATATTACTTACAGACGAATTACCTTTCTAAAGGTGAAAGAATTTTTAAAATCGGCCTAGTAGTTCTTGAGTTAAATACATACAAAAATACAAATCTTTCCTCTTTATAATATTAGCTATACTAATATATCTTGAGTAAAATGTAGAATTTCTTATGAGATATCCAATAACATTTAAGAAATATATAGACTAGGCATAGTGAAGAACATTTTTTCAACGGTACTTCCTCTAAAAGGTACTAACTATATCAGTTGTAAAGTTTAGAGCCACCTCGTGTCTTTGTATTGATGTGTAATAAAACATTTTACAAAATAATAATGAACTCCATCTTTTGTTATAAAATAAACTAAGCAGTGTTACAAAATAAAATATAAACGTTTATATATTACTAGCTTTCGCCCGCGACTCCGTCCGGGTGGAATTTAAAAAAAAACAAAAGGGAGTAGCCTATGTGTTCTTCCAGACCATCCTCTATATCTACGAGTATACCAAATTTCATCGAAATCCGTTCAGCCGTTTAGGCTACAAACTCTAATAAACATCCATCCATCCATCCATCCATCCATCCATCCATCTAAACTTTCGCATTTATAATATTAGTATGATTTAATGACATCTATTGCCAATTAATTATAATGTGGTTTTGAAGATCTGTTAATTAGTGAGATTATGTAAAAATTCAATTGGAATGTCAACTCTATAATTTTTTGTAACTCTTTAGAGATATCTTAAAAGTAACTCTTTTCGTAGGTAAATGGTCAAATGTCGTTTGTCTCGCAGTTAAAAGGACAAATATATGACGTAGACATTCGTGTTATTTACTGTTCAGTAAAATTTCACGCATTTGCACGTTTATACTCTTATTAACAATACATGTAAAGTAATATTGAATTTATTATATTTTCAATATTTTATTCTCACATTAAGTTTGTTTACAAGTGTTATAGTAAATTACATAATCAATTTTACGTTTTATTATGTATTTTATGTCTAGAATATGATATTAAATAATAAATGTAAAGTAATAAGGAAATACATTTCAAAGAAAACGTGACTACTTGAATTGAAACTTAGGTTTTGATGTGTACTGCCTAGTAACAGTTTAATTGGTTATTAATATGAGTTGCATACTTAGAACTTCCTTATTTACATGCTGACATCCATCTTATTTCTTTAAAAACTATGTTTTGATTGTGATTAATTATTTTGTTTTACAAACATTGCTTTCTATACAGTTTGATTTGTGCGTGAAATGGTTCATTATTTTAAATTGATTTTAATGTATATTCTGTAATTAAATACATAGCAAATAGAGTATATTTAGAGTATAATCATCATTATCTCCCCTGCCTTATCCTACTCCCGTAGGGTCGGCGCGCATTCGTCCTCCAAATAACTCTATCATCCGTCATCTCAGTCATCACTCCCTTCTTGATCATGTCACCTTTCACGCAATCCATCCATCTCTTTCTAGGTCTATCTCTACCGGTGCACCCCTTTACATTCATAACTAACGTAGTTAGAGTATGATGTCAATTGTTTTTATGTGTTTTAAGAGATATTTACAGCTTTCATTATTTTTATTACTGCAAACGCATTTTTCTTTTCGTCAATCACCCTGTACACAATAGATCTTATATCGATAATCGATAAATCTATTGCTGTCATGATCAGTTAAATTTTATACAAATTATTTAAAAACACTAGCTTTCGCCCGCGACTCCGTCCGCGTGGAATTTAAAAAAATAAAGTGAGTAGCCTATGTGTTCTTCCAGACTATCCTCTACATCTATACCAAATTTCATCGAAATCCGTTCATCAGTTTAGGCTACAAACTCTAACAAACATCCATCCATCTAAACTTTCGCATTTATAATATTATTATTTATAAAAGTACCATAGATAAGCAAAAAGTGTTACTGATCCAATATTGGTTTCGACTCTCATTGCGTCATAGTTCTCCATTCATCAGTCAAAGTATTGTTTTCATACATATTTATGTTATGTACATACCATTTGTAGCAATTCAACAGACATTATTACGCATGGTAAGGGTATTTGCTATTACAAATCTACTAATAAATTTGATATACTATTTAGTTATGGCTACTAGTTAAATTTATGCAGTGTTTCTTTGAAAAGGTACACCTGAAATACGATCTATACTATTATAATAAAGCGTAAACACACACTTCTTTGTTGCCTAAGGTGTCAGCAATTACAGCACATTTTTGAATAATTCTTTTTTTAATAAAAAGCCCTACACTTTCGTCATGCTTTAGGCTATATATTTTCACACCATTAAACTTAGTGGGTAAATATTTTGGATAAAAACCCTAATGTGGGAAAGAGATCATAAGTTGCTGCCAACATCAAGAAAGAACATTGCTAAGGTTTGTCATGTCATGTCATTTTGACATTTGCTATTGATAATTTGACAAATGTAAACAATAAAATAAAGTTTTTATAATTTCACGCGGACGCACGCGAGCAGCTAGTCATAAATAAAAGAATAAATGTAATTTTTGATGGGGAAAATTTCCATGAAATACAAGCAGAACGATATCGCTACTATCTTACTAATATTATAAATGCGAAAGTTTAGATGGATGGATGGATGTTGATCTGGATAAAATTTGGCATAGATATAGAGCATAGTCTGGAAGAACACATAGGCTTACTTTTGCGTTTTTGAATTCCACGCGGAGGGAGTCGCGGACGAAAGCTAGTTTCCTTAATCTTTATTTATAGACTAGCTTTCGCCCGCGACTCCGTGCGCAAGGTATCAATAAAAACAAAAGAAAGTCGCCTATGTGTTCTTCCAGACAACCCGAAATGAAATACATCTATGCGAAATTTCATCCAGATCCGTTCAGCCTTTCAGGCTACAGACTCTAACTAACATCCATCCATCCATTAGTAAGAAAGTAAGAATAGATACTCCGGGTAACGTAAGTAGCTTAATCGAGTTTACCTTGTATTAACGTTTTGTAAACTAACATTTTAAACAAATTATGTCTCTTAGGAAATCGTTCTTATAATATCAAATAGACCTTGGTTAAATGGTGTTAAGGTGGTTTATTGCATTTTTTAAATACAAATAAAAATTGATTTTCTTTTTCCATTCAAATAACGTTCGTGAAACTTTCTATAAACAGATTACAACAGATTAAAAAAACGCGCAACATTTCTCCTTGATAATGAAATCTAATGCAGTAATACGTTGCCGTGAAAAAATGTACGATTCTATCGAAGGCATTGGATTTCACAACAATAAAATCTATAAAGTGACTGCGCACACGCATTCAAACCCCGATGATCGAGGCAGCGGTCGTCTCGTGACGACAAAAATAATATTTTTTAACATAATTATCTCTAATTAATTAATTTTAAATAAAAGAATAGTGCATCGGCTGCGTATTCTATAAATTTAATTTAATTCTTTATTGAAAAGTTAATGTGTTAAATTAAAATGGACGCTGAAAAGAAAGATTCGGAAGTGAGTGTGGACGATATTTTACAGATATTGGGACCTTTCGGAAGGTTTAATGTTTACAATTATATGTTGATTTTGTTCCCTGTTTTTCTCGCGGGCGTATACTCTTCGGTTTTTAATTTCGAAGCCATGGATTTGAAGTACAGGTGAGTTAGATATTAAAATATTTTTGACTGCTATCTGCATAATATACAGACGTATGTAGAACTACCTTTTTTAGGAATGCCGTTAAAATATTATAACATAGTGTCAAATTTAGGGTGAATCGGCACTTATTGAGCTAGCGCGCTCTATCCTTCGGCAGCGTCTTCACTTAACTTAGGTGGAGTCGAGGTCAAGCGCTGGTTTATTTACGTAAAAAAAAAATTAAAATTGTAATTTTATTCCAATAAAAAAAAATTACCCTATTCGTACAAATAAATGTTTAGACCTTAAGAGGATGATTTTCCAAAAAAATAAGTGATTTCTCACATGTGACATAAAAATGTTATAACTCAAACACTCGCTAAAAGATTAATTTCGAAATAGATCAGAAATATGTATGTAAATATTAATTTCATAACTTAATTTTACAATCTTTGCCTGTATTTAGTAATATAAATGCAATTGATATGTTTTGTGATGAAACTATTGCATTTACTCAAATATTACCAAATAAACACACGTATCCTTGCATAAATTACGATTATTTAAAACTAGACAGAACTGAAATTATATTTTACTGTGTACTAAATATAATTAAGTGGTTTCTATTCACTTTAAGTTACAGTCTGAAGATTTTTAAGAAGTTCTAAATACACACGACTTTAAAATTGTAATTTTTACATTATAAAACCGATTATAACATCAAAGAAACCTGCAATAATCCGTCCTAATAACCAATACTTTTAATAAATAAAAAAAATATTTACAAGCCAGTAGTGGTCTTCCTCCTAGAACTAGGATTTTAGTCCTTACCGATGTTTTTCGTTAGCCTATATCGTACTAAGCGTTTTTTATATTTTTTGATTTAGTAGCTTTGTCATATAACTTATTTATCTGCCGTAACCTCGTCAACAAATACTTAGTCTGATAAAGCTCAACTTAATGCAACTTAAGCAAGAACTTGATTAGTTTGTTGTGATAATATATGTGCATTACAAGTACACATAATAAATTACTTTGTTGACTAACTTCCATATCTTAAGGTACGTTTCCACTGATACACATACAATTGAACTTTACATGGTTAAATGATATAACAGTGGTTAAATCAATAATGAAACTAAGTTATACAGGATGATTCTTAACGGACGGATCAACGCTTTTGTAGAGGTAGAGGGCCTTTATATTTTCATGTAAAAAGAACGATTTGAAATAGTCGAGGGCAATAATCTCTTGTAACTTTAATACAAATCATATGAGAATTAAATTTTTCGAAGAAGTCAAAAAAAAACCTAATTATTAGGCTTGTCAAAGTACCACTGTAAACACATTATTTTGGACGTACGGGCAAATTTTAGTCGAAAATCTGATTTCGATTTTTTTACATAAAATAAAATATAACTTTTAAACTATAGAAAATCGGGCAACATCATCATCAACTTGCCCTTATCCCTTATGGAGGGTCGGCACAGTGTGTGCTGCTCTTCCCTACATCTCTATCAGCCGTCATATCTGAATCCACTCCTTTCTTAAGCATATCCTCTTTCACACAATCCATCCATACTTTCTTTGGTCTTCCTCTTCCTTTGTAGCCATCCACATTCATTCTTAACACTTTCTGGTTTATGTCCCCATCGTCTCGTCGCATAACATGTCCATACCACGCTAAAATCGGGCAACATATTTTGCGTTTAAATTACAGCTATTGAAGTCCTCTACCTCTACAAAACCGTTGATCCGTCCGTTAAGAATCACCCTGTATAAAACAGCTGAATTATTTTAATTTATTGTTGTTATTACAATACATTACAATATGTTCCGCATGCGTGTTAATTATGCTAAGAATGCGAACGTAAAACGTATAATGTTGCCAGGTCTTTCTAATAAAAATATGAGTAAATAATCATCGATCTATACATATAATAAAATTGGAGTGTCTGTTTGTGTATCAAAAAAAATCCAGATTTCGGGAAGTTGCTGTATTTGCTTTACTGATAACGAAAATCGCATTTATTTTGTTTTGTCTGTCAGTCTGTCTGTCTGTCCGCAAGCCACGTTTATTCCGAGTAATCTCCTAAACAACTGGGCCGATTTCGACCGGATTTTCACTGAAGGGTAGCTGATATAGACTATAATACTATATATATTATAGGCTACTTTTTATCTTAATACTGCGTGGAAGAAATCGCAGGTAACAACTAGTTTAAAAATAAACCTATAACTTACATGGACTTAGCACTTAATAATTTTCATCACCTTCGCTTGAAGCAATTCTTATAAAAGGGAACAAATGTTTTGGTACCATCTACCTTGAACAGTGGTAGAGCTCGCTGTAAAGTCTTTTGCACAATAGACTGGCTTGCCCGATATAATACCACGACCACACAGAAGACATGCATCAAGTGGAAGTCATTCCTCGTACAATCTGAAGAGTATGAGTGCCGAAGGCTTTATTTAATTCCTCTTCCCCTACAAGAAAAGGAAGAGAAGGAGAAGTGAAGGAAAAGTGGATTAGTGAAGGGCATAGTCTCTTTCTATGCATCCCCTCCTCTGTTGAATAAAGCAACGCATCTGTAAATGCCGATGCTTATGGTCAACTGTTTCACTATTTTTGCCAATTCCTATGGCTTCCTCGTTTGTACATACATGTCATCCTTTTCCTTCACTATGACAATAATAGAGAGATACAAGTGTCGATGCAATCATAGTTAAGATAGACAGAGATCAAATAAATTCAATGGATTAAAGATTTTACAAGACATTGTCGTCAAGGTAATAATAGTTCGTGCGTAAAAACACGTTGACCACTTTTTTATTGACTTAAGGCCTATAGAAATACATGTTTATTAGAAGTACCAATCTTACTAATATTATAAATGCGAAAGTTTAGATGGATGGATGTTTGTTAGAGTTTGTAGCCTAAACGGCTGAACGGATCTCGATTAAATTTGGCATACACGTAAATGATAGTCTGGAAGAACAGATAGGCTACTCACTTTTGTTTTTTTAAAGCCACCCGGACGGAGTCGCGGGCGAAAGCTAGTTTATTATAATAACGCAAAGTATATCTGCCAAAATAAGAAAATATAATACGTCAAAAGGTGTTAATGAAAATACTAAAATATCAAATACATTCGAATGACCTCTGAAGTTACAATTTGTACGCATTTAGATAGTTCAAGGTCAAATATTCAGGGAAACCGTTAGATTGTTTATGAAAAAAATAAACACGATTACTCCATTCCATCAATGCCATTGTATTATTAACTATTATTTACATACTTTTTATATACAGAAATAGGTTGATAAGAATTACTTATGAATATATTAGGGTGCCCTTTGTAATGTCTTTTTTATACTAATATTATGAAGAGGAAAACTTTGTTTGATTGTAATGGATAGGCTCAAAAACTACTGGGCCGATTCTAAAAATTCTTTCACCGTTAGAAAGGTAATTTTTCTGCGAGTAACATAGGCTATATTTTACAACGTTTTATTTTTAATTCTACGCGGACGGAGTCGCCGGCGAAAGCTAGTCATTTATAAACTCAAAACTCACGTTCGCTTTCAATTTAAATTAAAAATAACAGATCAAGATTACTCCATCTATGTGTCTATACTGTTATAAACGGGGTGACTTGCAGTTTTTTTTTTAATTAATAAAGTTCAAATGTCTATTTCCAGATGTGCCATACCAGAATGTGATGATACCACTGCCGTATCCAACTACACGATACCGCATTACGATGATGGGAGATACGCGAAGTGTGTGCGGTACGCGCCTTTCGCTAATGTCAGCAACTTCGTTAACAACAGCATAGGACGATGTTCACCGCATTATTTCGATACTTCTACGGAAATTGAATGCGAGTCCTATGTCTACTTGGAGGAGCACTCTATTGTTAAAGAGGTTAGTGTCTTAATTATTAAAAAACCTACTGCATACTAGTATTTATAGATAAAAACAGTGGAACGTAAACACTAATCTTGCTAGAATTAAAATTATGAATGCGAAACTTTAGATGGACGGATGTTTGTTAGAGTTAGTAGTCTAAACAGCTGAACAAATTTCGATTAAATTTGGTACAGATGTAGAGAATAGTCTGGAAGAACACATTATCTACTCACTTTTGTTTTAATTCCACGCGGACGGAGTCGCGGGCAAAAGCTAGTGCTTATATAAAACATACTTATATGAGCACTACCTTGAATGAAATATCTATAGAACGCTTAAGTTATCTGACCCGACGAGTAGTCAAACTAAATTGTAATAGCTCACTAGCGCTTCCTGTTAAAGTCATAAAATTGTCACTAGATCTTTGTCGTGCTATTTCTTGTCATGTTTTGTCATCTTCTATGCTTATCATACTAATATTATAAATGCGAAAGTTTAGATGGATAGATGGATAGATGGATGTTTGTTAGAGTTTGTAGCCTAAACGGCTGTACAGATTTCGATTAATTTTGGTATAGATGTAGAGGATAGTCTGGAAGAACACATAGGCTACTCAATTTTGATTTTTTTTAATCCCACGCGGACGGAGTCGCGAGCGAAAGCTAGTAAGATCTAAAGGCGATATCAACGTCTTTATTTAGAACACATAAGTCCCTGTAATTCTTTTTGAAAAAAAAAAAACACAAATTCAGAGATTTTTAATTTTCAGACACGTTATCTTTGCAACATAGATTTGCTATCTCCAGAAGTGTTAAACAGTTTATCATATTTTGTGTACTTTTTGTATTATGGACTAGTAACGGTACAAGCAACAACAAAGGTCTATAACCCTGGTACTGAATTTATACATTTGACCAATACATTAGTTAACTTACAAATGATTTTGTCCTTGTCACTGCTGCTGATTGCTGCAACAGTTCCCTTCAAATATTTCATCATTCTTTAGCTATGCTAGTATGCTTTCCGGTAAATATATACTTGCTTTTATCGAACTGTGGCTTTCCTCTACCGAAAACCTGTACAATCATATTAATTAATACTAATATTATAAATGTGAAAGTTTAGATAGATGGATGGATGGATGTTTGTGAGAGTTTGTAGCTTAAACGGCTGAACGGATTTCGATTAAATTTGGCATAGATGTAGAGGATAGTCTGGAAGAACACATAGGCTATTCACTTTTGTTTCTTTCAGTTCCACGCGGACGGAGTCGCAGGCGAAAGCTAGTCATATTATAAATGCGAAAGTTTAATTGGATGGATGGATGTTTGTTAGAGTTTGAAGCCTAAACGGCTGAACGGATTTCGATGAAATTTGGTACAGTTATAGAGGATAATCTGGAAGAACACATAGGCTACTCAATTTATTTTTATTTAATTCCACGCGGACGGAGTCGCGGGCGAAAGCTAGTATAGAAATAATTGTCAAAGGATATTAAATTAAAATACACAAAATCATCATTATCCTCGTAAAAATATTATTATACTATCAATGATTCGCAATTAAAAAACAAATTACCGATACGTTATTGTAAAACAATTCACAGACAATTTGTAGCTGGTAACACTGAAAGCGTTCTCGCAAATTATTTACCTTCACACTTTGACTTTTAAGAGACAGGATCTATCAAGCGCACGTATTTCTCTCTACCATAAACGAACAATAAATTCTAGAGTTTCTTCGTTGTGTTTTAATTTTATGCAACTGTAACTTTTGAGTCAAGAGGTGTTAATGAAGACATATTTCGTCATTTACTTCGTTTAATAGCAGCTACATGCTTAGTCCGATTCTTTATAATCAAAGTCTTCACACGTTCGAACAAACAAGAGTCGTTGAGCGTTAACGATACCCAAATACAATTAATATCGTATTAAATTAACGAGAAATCGAAATTTACCTTCTCTTATTAAATAAATACTTTATCTGAAAACTTTTATTGTATTTATTATAATGGATAACTCAACCTTGAGTAGAGAATGAGATATTTTTGTTAATTCAATACGTATATAAAATCTTTATTATAGCACAATTTCAATTATTACTATTATTACTAATACAATAGTATTAATAGTATAATTCATAGGTTCTATTATAATAATACGTGCTCAAAATGCTCTCATCTAATTTCGATATTTCATAATCTGTCTATCACATCACGAACATCCCGCGACTTGCACTAGTCACGTTTGATCATTTTGAAAACGTATCTAGATATATCTACGAGTAATAAATACTCGTATAAATACTAATATAATAAAGCGTATACACACACTTCTTTGTGACGTAGGATGTCAATCACAGCATATTTTTGAATTATTCTTTCTTTAATAAAAACCCCTACACTTACGACACGGTTTAGGCTATATGTTTTCACGCTATTAAACTTAGGGAGTAAGTGAATTGGAAAAAAACCTTCATGTGGAAAAGGGACCATAAACTACAAGCTGCCAACATTAAGGAAGCAATGTTGCCATGGTTTGTCATCATGTCATGTCATTTTGACATTTGCAATTGATAATTTGACACATGTAAACAATAAAATAAAATTTTCATAATTTTATGCAGATGAAGTCGCATGGGAACAGCTAGTAATTACATAAAAATCAAATGTTTACACATGCGATCAGCTTATCTGACCCAGTAAACTCTGCTGTCGCGGTTTAATACTATCAGAAAATATAGAACTAGTATAGTTTTGTATTATCTGTGGTAAAACGTAGAAAATGAGAAAAATGACTTGACAGGATACCTGTCCGTAAAGAACATGACAAGAGGGTTTTGTGACACTTTTTAGTGGCACTAGTGAGCTATCAAAAGTTTGAATTAAGCACCAGGTCAATTGTCTTTGTAGTTCTATACGCTTGCGTTTTATATGCAATTTGTCAAATTAGCAAAACTCTAGTCCCAATCGCGTTGATAATAAAGTCATTATTATAGTAAGGTCGAATGTATTATAAAAGATAATTTGTACATCTAAATGTAGGGAACGCTCGCTTGCTTGAGTTAATGGTTCGAAATTGTGACTGTTAGCAATTTGTTCGTAATTAAGACCTTTTGTGCTGCATTCTGCTGTGTAAATTTTGTTTACGGAAAATAGGGGATTCGAATACCTGAAAATGTGAACAAAACCGTCAAAACTCTCGTGAGACATAATTAACAATATCATTAAAAGACAAAAAATAAATAAAAATCGAGTAAATAAGAAGACTACGAGAAATAATTCAGAATTTAAGAGTTTAAATGTGCTTTAGTTCCTTGAATAATTTTATAACAAATAATGTTTACTGATTATTGTCATTTGAAGTCTAGAAAATCCACCCAATTATCAAAATCCATTGAATTACTATCAAATAGCTTATATCATAAGTGAATCAACATCAATTGAGTTCACAGTCGTTCGGAGCGAAGCCAAAAATCCCATCAGATCAGTCACACGAACTGAATCCTATCTGCGTTCGAACTGATATTTTCACGAGGGTACAACACTGGCATAGAGCAGTGAGCAGTGCAGTACTACTCTTTTATACTGTCAATAGAGAACCCGTAAACAAATTCACGTTCGATTAGTGACATCACTAAAATGTGTCGAAACTTTAGTCCCTTTTCCTTCCCACCCTTTTACTCATATGAATAGGATGGGAAGGGAACGTGGATTTGACGGTGGAGGAGACGCATAGGAGGGGGAAATATCCTCTTAATGTACGTCTCCTCCTCCATCGAGTAAGGGTAGGGTAACGCATCCGCTATTGCAAATGTCTATGGGCAGCGGTCGCTTCGCCATTTTGGCGAATCTAGGTGGCCGCTTGCTCGTTTGCCACCTTATGATATAAAAAAAAATCACTCAGAAAAAATCGTGAAAACTCGTGATATATTGAAAGTTATTCTATAAGTTTAAGACTATTTGATTGACAATATCATGATTCGCAGTTCTTCCTTGGCGTACGTTCAATAGTATTGCAATCTACTGCTATGTTTCTGTTCTGTCCTCGTGTGAAACTTAAAGAGTTGTTCTGTGTTGTCGACACTCATTACTTACCGATAGGTGCTCTGTGTCAAGCCCTATCAAGTTGCATTGAGTAATGATTTGCATTACATCTCCTGTATTACATTTCATACTATGTTACAGGTTTTTTCCATGTTTCTTCATAGAATACAAAGTTCATAATAAACTACCCTGAGATTTTGTAACGATTGAATAATGCCTATATTACTCAGGGATAATGTTGCTTTTAATCGTATAATTTTTTTTTAAATCGTTCGAGTGGTTTTTGAGTTTAATCGCCACTAACTTATATTTATATAGATTTCAAACAATTGACACATCAGCTAAAAAGATTTAAAAATTGTCTAAGTATGATATTTGAAAATAATTTTACTGTTTTGTAACAATGCGACTTATAGTGCGACGTTGAAAAAATTTTAATTGATTTCACGAATGAACTTGGCGTTCGCATATGCACATTCGATGTCGAAATTTCATTGTATAAATTAGACCCTGTTTCCACTAGCGCAGCCACACGACTAGCCGTCAGGCTGTTTCTATAATTCTATAATAAAAGCTTTCGACCGCGATCCCGTCCGCGTTGAATTAAAAAAAAAACAAAAGCCTTTGTGTTCTTCCAAACTATCCTTTGCATCTATGCCAAATTTCGTCAAGATTCGTTCAGCAGTTTGGGCTACAAACTCTAAAAACATCCATCTAAACTTTCGCATTTATAATATTAGTGAAGTTTTTGCCATTCTCAACTGTCAATACTGCCATTAATCGCCTAGTGGAAACTGGTACTTCGAGCTGGGGTACAAATGCAATGTGTAATCCATTGTGGCTAGACTGCTTTAAGCCTCATAACTCAATAGGGTTCGTTTTCAATACATCATTCAATGAAAAGCCCTAACTTTGCATTCTGTTAGCAATTTTATTGATATCAATAGCGTGGATGAACGAAATTTTTTAATAACGGACGCTCAATTTCGATACGATCACAATGGCTTTTGGAACTGTTGGTATGCAAGTGATTGTCGATGGATTCATAATAGTAAGTTAGTTATTAAAATTTATACATTTACGTCATAGACAAATGTAAATATGTGCAGAATCGTAATCGTGAGTTTTACTCGAATTTCTTTGATATTCCGATGTTGATATTAGTATTAACTACATTTTTAGGATACATTAATCAGTCTAATATTCGTTAATCCATTTCCATTTAATTTTTTCTTTATAAATGTAGTATATCATTAACTAACTAATGCTCGCGACTTCGCCCGCATGAAATATAGCCTATGTTACTCGCAGATAAATTACGTTTTTAACAGTGAAAGAATTTTTAAAATCAGCCCAGTAGTTTTTGAGTTATTTCAATACATCAAAAATATTATACAAATATTTCCTCTTTATAATATTGGTATCTAGATAATTTCAGTTTAATTTATGTAATGTTTTATAAAATGTAAAAAGGCAATCTGACGCAGCTGGTCTTACTGTAGCCAAATCTAAATAGCATCTAAAATTGTGATTTACTACGCTAACTCATATGTGCGTGAGTCAGACTATACGCGAATTTTCATTCGTTCATAATGAGTAAACTCTAATTTGCCAATACTTTTGAATTTCCTGCCATTGAAGATAAAAAACAGTCAAGTTTTTCCGGCTAAAGCAGCAATAAAAGAATACAGAAAGTTGTAGAGCACATTCACAATTTTTTTTTGTATCTCAATATACAATATTAGCTTTATTAAGAGACTAGCTTTCGCCCGCGACTCCGTCCGCGTGGAATTGAAAAAAACAATAGTGAGTAGCCTATGTGTTCTTCCAGACTATCCTCTACGTCTATACCAAATTTCATTGAAATCCGTTCAGCCGTTTAAGCTACAAACTCTAACAAACATCCATCCATCCATCCATCTAAACTTTCGCATTTATAATATTAGTAAGATTTATAATTTTGTATGTAACGAATAAACTCAAAAACAACTGGACTAATTTGATTTTTTTACCATTAGAAAGCTACATTATTCTTGAGTTATTCAGGCTATTATTATTAGATTTTTTTAGTTCCCCGTAGACGAAATCGCGGGCAACAGCCAGTACTAATGTAATATTTCTAGTTACACACTAGTAAATAGGATCTTAAACATAGTTGTAATATTTATACAATACAATAAACAATTTATAGTATTATAATTTTAGAATCAACATTCATTTCATATTAAAAAGCAAAAAAAAACGAGGCGAAGCGACCATTACCAAGCAGAGTTTATTTTAGCGAATTTTCAACTCCTGTTTGTCTCATTATAAATTCAACGAAGATGCGAGGGGAAGCCGTTTTGTATTTTTTAAGGTTTTATTTCCTTTAGTCTCTCTTCTCCGAAACAAATATGTGTACTTTTTGATCATTTCTTATTCAGAAAGATTATTGCATGTACGTTGCCAGAATACTATTTATATTTTTAGTAAGTTACTTCTTTTTTTAATTAGACGGTGGCAATCAAATAAGTTTAAAGGTCCATAAATGGACGAAGGAAGGGGCGGTCCCCTTTCCATCTATTAAAATCTAATAATCTCACTTCTTACTTGTTACTAATATTATAAATGTGAACGTTTAGATGGATGGATGGATGGATGGATGGATGGATGGATGTTTGTTTGAGTTTGTAGCTTAAACGGCTGATTTGATGATTTCGATGAAATTTGGTACAGATGTATAGGATAGTCTGGAAGAACACATAGGCTACTCATTTTTGTTTTTTTTTTAATTCCACGCGCACGGAGTCGCGGGCGTAAGCTAGTACTTGATAAAAATTAGTGATTTTATTAGATTTTTTTTTAATTCCACGCGCACGGAGTCGCGGGCGTAAGCTAGTACTTGATAAAAATTAGTGATTTTATTATTATTTTTTCCAGTTCAATCTCGCCTGCCAGGATTGGAAGCGTTCCCTCGTAGGCACCGTTCACAACGCTGGCTTCTTCCTGTCTATACCGCTGACAGGTCTCATATCCGACAAGTATGGCCGTCGACTTGCGCTGGTCTTTGCATGTGTGACTAGCGGCATCTTTGGTGTGATCAGAGCGTTCTCATTGAACTACAACATGTTTATTGTACTCGAGTTTCTGGAGCCCGCGTTCGGAGGTGGCATTTATACAGCGTGTTTTGTCTTGGGTAAGTATTATAAAGTTTCACTTAATTGATTAATTAGATAAAGGTAGAGGAATAATATATCATAAAGAGAAATTCAAATAGTTGATTACTATAAAATGGATGGTGTTGGAAGAATATCTTCTTGCTAGTATTTACATTTTTTTTTGTGACTGAGTTGTCGCTGTTTGTCTTGAAGAGGCATTTACAGATTCACCGGGCTTGAGGTGGTCGAGCGCAGATGGCGCTTAGCCTAAACCTCGTTTATGAGTAACTAAGCTCGAGGGCTCCCTCAGGAGCCTCGGCACGAGCCGTTACTTCGTTATTATTACCGGATTGGGAGGCCACCTAGCTCTTAGATCGCTTCGGTGGACGCTCCATGGAGTTCGGTGGACGCTCCATGGAAAGTATTTACAACTAATTTGTTGTTTTTTAAACATGTACGAACTTTCCAATTCTTTACCCTTTTTGTAACTTCGTACTTACTTCTAAGTTCAACAAATCATGTTAGCTATAAATCGCTTACATGTCTTGAAATAACTATTCATAAAGGCAACTAAGTTAAATTTAATCTTATATACTTTTCCGCGCGGTTGTACTCGTTCATTGTCAGCTTTAAAGAGCAACTTCCCAACAATGTGATAAAAGAATTGATATTGATGAAGTAATAAATGAATTAAAAATTCATTTTTATTGGTCGCATAGTTACCGTAAATCTTTCATACATTTAATGCAACTATTTTCACCAACAAAATGAACCCAAGACGAGTCGCCACTGCATGGCTACAAAGGTAGAGGAAGACCGAAGAAATTATGGATAGATTGCGTGAAAGAGGATATGCTTAAGGGAGTGAATTCAGATATGACTGCTGGAAGAGAAGCGCAGTGCTGTAGGGACAAGGGCAAGTTGATGATGAGGTACTAGAGTTAAACTACTACAGTATATTAAATTTATTTGAAGTATGTACAAAGGTCAGTGTTTACGGAACTCTATATCGTTAGTAGACCGGTAGGAGCGTGTTTGCTTCCTGATCATATGATTGATTAGTTAAAATAACTAGCTATGATATATCTCATGCTTGTAATAACTGATTTAAGTAGAAAAAAATAATTGTCTGAAAGGCCGAAACATGTATATAGATTTGAAAATTATTTTGTACTAACTGTTGCTTATAATTTCGCCGGCCTGAAATTAAAAAAAAATAGTTAAAACAACGCCTATGTTACTCAGTTATAACTTAACTTTTTATTGGTTTTGAAATCGGTTCAGTAGTTTTTGAGTTGTTTCAATACATACAAAAATACAAATCTTTCCTCTTTATAATATTAGTATAGATATAGATGGGAGTACAAAAATGGATCGATCGTCCGTTAAACCATGGAGTTCGGTGGACGCTCCATGGAGTTCGGTGGACGCTCCATGGAGTTCGGTGGACGCTCCATGGAGTTCGGTGGACGCTCCATGGAGTTCGGTGGACGCTCCATGGAGTTCGGTGGACGCTCCATGGAGTTCGGTGGACGCTCCATGGAGTTCGGTGGACGCTCCATGGAGTTCGGTGGACGCTCCATGGAGTTCGGTGGACGCTCCATGGAGTTCGGTGGACGCTCCATGGAGTTCGGTGGACGCTCCATGGAGTTCGGTGGACGCTCCATGGAGTTCGGTGGACGCTCCATGGAGTTCGGTGGACGCTCCATGGAGTTCGGTGGACGCTCCATGGAGTTCGGTGGACGCTCCATGGAGTTCGGTGGACGCTCCATGGAGTTCGGTGGACGCTCCATGGAGTTCGGTGGACGCTCCATGGAGTTCGGTGGACGCTCCATGGAGTTCGGTGGACGCTCCATGGAGTTCGGTGGACGCTCCATGGAGTTCGGTGGACGCTCCATGGAGTTCGGTGGACGCTCCATGGAGTTCGGTGGACGCTCCATGGAGTTCGGTGGACGCTCCATGGAGTTCGGTGGACGCTCCATGGAGTTCGGTGGACGCTCCATGGAGTTCGGTGGACGCTCCATGGAGTTCGGTGGACGCTCCATGGAGTTCGGTGGACGCTCCATGGAGTTCGGTGGACGCTCCATGGAGTTCGGTGGACGCTCCATGGAGTTCGGTGGACGCTCCATGGAGTTCGGTGGACGCTCCATGGAGTTCGGTGGACGCTCCATGGAGTTCGGTGGACGCTCCATGGAGTTCGGTGGACGCTCCATGGAGTTCGGTGGACGCTCCATGGAGTTCGGTGGACGCTCCATGGAGTTCGGTGGACGCTCCATGGAGTTCGGTGGACGCTCCATGGAGTTCGGTGGACGCTCCATGGAGTTCGGTGGACGCTCCATGGAGTTCGGTGGACGCTCCATGGAGTTCGGTGGACGCTCCATGGAGTTCGGTGGACGCTCCATGGAGTTCGGTGGACGCTCCATGGAGTTCGGTGGACGCTCCATGGAGTTCGGTGGACGCTCCATGGAGTTCGGTGGACGCTCCATGGAAAGTATTTACAACTAATTTGTTGTTTTTTAAACATGTACGAACTTTCCAATTCTTTACCCTTTTTGTAACTTTGTACTTACTTCTAAGTGCAACAAATCATGTTAGCTATAAATCGCTTACATGTCTTGAAATAACTATTCATAAAGGCAACTAAGTTAAATTTAATCTTATATACTTTTCCGCGCGGTTGTACTCGTTCATTGTCAGCTTTAAAGAGCAACTTCCCAACAATGTGATAAAAGAATTGATATTGATGAAGTAATAAATGAATTAAAAATTCATTTTTATTGGTCGCATAGTTACCGTAAATCTTTCATACATTTAATGCAACTATTTTCACCAACAAAATGAACCCAAGTCGAGTCGCCACTGCATGGCTACAAAGGTAGAGGAAGACCGAAGAAATTATGGATAGATTGTGTGAAAGAGGATATGCTTAAGGGAGTGAATTCAGATATGACGGCTGATAGAGATGTATGGAAGAAAAGCGCAGTGCTGTAGGGACAAGGGCAAGCTGATGATGAGGTACTAGTGTTAAACTACTACAATATATTAAATTTATTTGAAGTATGTACAAAGGTCAGTGTTTACGGAACTCTATATCGTTAGTAGACCGGTAGGAGCGTGTTTACTTCCTGATCATATGATTGATTAGTTAAAATAACTAGCTATTATATATCTCATGCTTGTAACAACTGATTTAAGTAGAAAAAATAATTGTCTGAAAGGCCGAAACATGTATATAGATTTGAAAATTATTTTGTACTAACTGTTGCTCGTGACTTTTCCGGCGTGGAATTAAAAAAAAAAAAAAAAAACAAAAGCAAGTTCTTCCAGACTATGTTCCACATCTATGCCAAATTTCATCAAGATCCGTTCAGCAGTTTGGACTACAAACTCTAATAAAGATCCATCCATCCAAACTTTCACATTTATAATATTAGTAAGAAGTAAGATATTAATTCTAGAGAATGATAGAATATTTCCAAAGTAACAACTAAACAACGTTCTGTTGTGCTATAAAAGTTGTGTTCTTTACACTAATTTGCCCTTTAACCTTAATAAAAAACATAAAAAAATATCGTGTTTAACTATACGTTTATTGTCATCATCTTTGATTTCACCTTTAACGCCTCAACAGTTCCTTGTGACTAATTAAATGTTTTCGTTGAATGATCACTTCCGCAATATTTGTTTTACGTTCCTGACTTCACAATGACGGATCAGCCGCATTTCCGGTACTCACTATGCATTAAGTCTACAATATAACTCACTAGCTTTTCCCACCAACGCCGTCCGCGTGGAAATATAAAAAAACAAAAGCAAGTAGCCTATATGTTCTTCCAGACTATGTTCCACATCTATGCCGAATTTCATCAAGATCCGTTCAGCAGTTTAGGCTACAAACACTAACAAACATCCTTCCAGCTAAACTTTCGCATTTATAATATTAGTATTAGAATGTTTAGATCTCATAAGTAACATAGTAAATAAGTATAATCTAAAGATAAGTTATATAAACATAGTATAAGATTAATATTGTATGAAAAAAAAAAAAAAGTGAACGTAAGAAAATTTAATAAAGATAAAAAAGAACTCGGACTCTGTGTCCGAGGAAAGCAAGTGGACGGCGCATAGCCGTTCAATTAAAAAAATATTAGTATTAGTATGATGTAAGGGGTCCACAGACTATAAACTTCTATTTGGCGATAACTCTCGCATCTTCTACATTCATTCTTCTACTCTACTTCTGTTCTTGATGCCGCTCTTCTTGAGTATTTTATCAATCTGTACGCGATACTCGGAAAGTCTAGCCTTTAAACCTTAGTGCATTATTTTTTTATAATTTTCATAACCCTTAAACAAACAAGAACTATTATCATACTAATATTATAAATGCGAATGTTTAGATGGATGGATGGATGTTTGTTAGAGTTTGTAGCCTAAACGGCTGAACGATTTCGATGAAATTTGGTATAGATGTAGAGGATAGTCTGGAAGAACATATAGGCTACTCACTTTTTTTTTAATACCACGCAGACGGAGTCGCGGGCAAAAGCTAGTTCTATAAATTCTAAAATGTAATTAGTAACTAGAGGTTTAAGTAATCATATCTGTTTTCATTGTATTATTCTTGACCATACCCCGTACTGCTAAGTTTCGGAAACTTTCTACAACTTGCCCACTAAATTTACTTCGCACAAGTTACATTCAGAAAGGCGGGTTACATTTTCCTCCGCAACATTACTTAACGTCTATTTATGTTACAACTTTGTCCAACTAAACGTGGTAAAGAATACTGTTAGTAATACAGTTTGTAAAAGATATTGATAGAAAATTGGTGCATTTCCAACATGTATATTTTCTTTCTTTTAGTGAAAATACTATACTAATTTTTGATGTACATTTACTTCAAACTATATGTAATTTTAAACCATTTTTTAAAACAGTTTAAAACCTTCCGTTTATCTTCTCGAGATCAAATTAACACACTCAATTTAAAAACAAAAGTTACTTCAATAACGCTGAACACATAAACAAGGAAGCATTAAGATTAAATTTGGATGGCTACAAAGATAGAGGAAGACCGAAAAAAGTATAGATTTTGTGAAAGAGGATAAGCTTAAGAATGGTGTGAGAGATATGACGGCTGATAGAGAGGTATGAAAGAGCGGTAATTACTGTGCCAACCCTTCAAACAAGGACAGGTCGGTGATGATGAATGATTTACGAAGAAACCATCGTATAATCAATAAATTTGTCTTTTTTTTAGCATTGGAACTAGTCGGACCGAAAGGCCGAGTGTTCATCAGTCTACTCTTCAATACGATGTTCATCCTCGGCGGAGTGACAGTCACCTTGCTGTTCTGGTGGCTGCAGAACTGGAGACATCTTCTTCTCATCATCTATACCCCAGCTATCTTCGTCTTCGTGTACATGTGGATGTTGACAGAAAGTTTCCGATGGTTCTTCAGCAAAGGTCGATACGAAGAAGGTTTAAATACTTTGATAAGATCAGAGAAAATGAACTGTGTGACGGTCCCAAAAGACCATTACAGCCAAGTGGAAAAGCACGCGATGCAGCAAAGAGAGGCAAAGAAATTCGAAAGCAGAGAAATTAATCAATCTTCTTTCAGTCAAATTTTATCTTCAGCGATGATTTGGAAGAGAGTTTTTATCTGTTCTTTCCTATGGACATCATCTACTTTAGTATACTACGGACTTTCTATTAATGCTATAGAATTATCAGGGAATAGTTATTTGAACTATATCGTTGTTATAATCATAGAAGCGCCAGCAAACGTCTGTAAGCTAATATTCTTAGACAGATTTGGAAGAAAGAGAGTTATTGCCATTGCTTACATTTTAACTGGATTGATTTTAATTAACTATGGATTTCTTCCAGGTTAGTAAAGTTTTTATAACATGTTTGTACGTACTAGCTGTTGCTCGCGACTTCGCCTGGAAATTAAAAAATAATTAGAATACAGCCTATGTTACTCACTGATAACGTAGCTTTTAAATGGTGAACTCGGTACAGTAGTTTTTGAGTTATTACAATACATATAAAAAATCCAAAAAACAATTCTTTCCTCTTTATGTTACTAAAGATATAAATTAATATTTGTCTATCTAGACTTTTACACTTCATGTTATAAAGAGTAAGGTTTATATTTTTTATGTCACGAAACTCAAAAATTACTTAACCGTTATAAAAAATTATTTTGCCATTTAAAATCTACATTGTCATTAAGTAACTTTGGCTATATTTAATCTAGAATTTTCTTTTCAATTTCGAACAAAATCGCAGGCAAAAGCTAGGTTATAAACACAGGTAATTCTACGCCTATAAGTTAAATATGCTAATCACTTAAGTTGTAATCTGTATCGTAGTTGTAGTATATTATTATATTTAATTGTTTGCTCACCTACTTATCTAGTATTGATTGATTACCGTTCCCCGTAATAAATAATAAATGCCTCAAAATGAGATTACGATTCTATGTGATGGTAATATTATAGGTTATGTGTCAACCGTCAGAAATCTTCAATAGTTTTTTTTTTCAATATACATTTCATTATTCATATGAAACATTTCCTTCACGCCTTCTTACGTATTTCAAGCCTTTTCCTTAGCTATGCCCTCCGAATATATTGCAAACAATTTGTAAAGGTACAAGCAAAGGATTCAGTTTTTGTAAGTTATCAAACGAAATACGCATACGGAATACGTTATCGTGAATATTTTATAAGAAAATATAAGAATGACAGAGAAATGAAAACATAATGTGTATGTTTTCTACAAATATTGGAAATGTTTCTATATATCTAGCTATCCAAACTTAACCGTACAGAACCTTGTCGCTATAAATAGCAATTACCTAATCGAAACTTTGCTAAATATTTTTAGTAGGCGCCTAGCTATAACACAACTTTCAAAATAAAGACAATTATTATTTAGAATTTCCTCGTTAATTAGTTTGTCCCTTATAAACGTTGTATCAACAATTTTATTTTATTTCTTCAGATGGCAATTGGTCTACTGTGTTTTATCTGGGCGGGAAGTTTTTCATAACACTCGCGTACAACTCGCTGTATGTGTTCGCGGCTGAAGTATTCCCTACCGACTACAGGACAACATTACTAGCTGTGTGTTCTACTATCGGAAAGATTGGTTCCACTATTGCACCACAAACACCGCTATTGGTAAGAAATATTGAATATTTTTTTAATAAAAACCGTTTATTAGAAATAGAACAAAATAGTAATAGGATATTTTAGGTTATGTTAGGAATAGCGGGAATCGAAACTATTGACGCCTAGATTTAAATGTATAGTATATTATTTACTGATTTGCCTTTATTAAAAACATAAATACATAATTCTTTAATTAAAAAAAAATTGAAGATGTATTTAGCTACGTAAAATATTTTCAGTTACAATAATATTTAATACATAAAACAGTGCCTTTACGAAGTTAATAGTCAAATTTCACAATCGTATTTCGTGATTCAATTACAAGTAAATCGGATACACGAGTAAAGAGAATTCATTATCCGTATAGTTTCGTTCCGAAATTGATTTCAATTTGCGAAATAAATTAATGTATTGATACAACAGATTAAATACCCTCCATTGATTTCATCTATTCTTATACCTTGCGAGTTTGCACAATTGAAAATGATGAAAATTGTATTGCAATTCGTATTTATTTTTAAACTATTAAAATGAACATTCTGGAACTAAATTGGAATATTACGACTCAGTCATTTAGCAATATAATATGTAACTCTTTATCTATGACTAGCTGTTGCTCGCGACTTCATCTGCGTAGAATTAAAAAATAGTAAAAAAAATATATAGCATATATTACTCGCAGCAATTTTTGAAATCGGTCCAGTAGTTTTTCAGTTATTTCAATACATACAAAAATACAATCCTCTTTATATTATTAGTAAAGAATGTAATACGACTATTTAGGTTACTGTTAAAACTTAGTTTATTAAAGAGTTTATTTTTAGTAGTTTTTTAGTTTTAGTTAGACAATAGTTATCTCGGAAATTGCTTTGTTTGAATCCAAAATTGAACTATATTTTTTAATTTATTAGCATTATTTTTCTTAATAATTAATTTTATTTCATTATTATTTTTAATCTGTTTTCAGGCGAGATTTTATGTCTATTTACCGACAATATTATTCGGTTGTATGGCAACATTATCTGGTTTCCTTGTATTGACTCTACCTGAGACGAATAATCAGAAGTTGCCAGACTCCTTAAAAGAAGCAAAAGAACAAGACAGAAGGAAGAAGAACCGAGAAGAAAGAACAGAGACAAAGACTAAACTTTAAGTAGAAATATGTTTTATAATAAAAATCGTAATTAAGAGTAAGGGCCTGTTCCACCAAATTGTAAATTGTCTGATAACAATCCAACGTGTAAAATATGTGTTGGAAATATCAGATTTTGTTCCCTCATCTGACAGTGATTTTTAAACTGAGCCTCTATCAGCCAGTGGTGGGCTGGTGGGGCAGGCCCTTAGACCGTTTTTAGTATGCTAGGCTGTGAGATGTTGTGATGTTTTTTTGTAGTACAAATTAAAAGACATTTAATTCAAATAGTTATTTTTATTTATGTGACTAGCTGTTCGCTTGCGGATTAATCCGCGTGAAATTATAAAAACTCTATTTTATTGTTTACATTTGTCAAATCCTCAATTGCAAATGTCAAAATGACGTGACATGGCATGACAAACCTTAGCAATCTTTCTTTCTTGATGTTGGCAGCAACTTATGATCTCTTTCCCACATTAGGGTTTATATCCAAAATATTTACCCCCTAAGTTTAATGGCGTGAAAATATATAGCCTAAAGCATGACGTAAGTGTAGGGCTTTTTATTAAAAAAAAAGAATTATTCAAAAATATGCTGTAATTGCTGATATCTTAGGCAACAAAGAAGTGTGTGTTTACGCTTTATTATAATAGTATAGATATAGATAAAAGAGATATAAAAAAGTCTAAAAATTTTAATCCAAAAGGCCAGTGTTGTAAATGATTACAGAAAGCATCCATTCAATGTTTTATCGCCGCGAATCGAATCACGTTTGGAATTTTTATTTTTACGTGTTTTTTATTGAAAAAGTCGCGTACCAGCTGTAATTACTTGCGACTACGTGATGCCATCCTGTAGAACGTGACTCGCAAATATAGATTAAATATCAACATTAAAAAATGCAACAATCAAATCCTTTTATTATAGTGTGTCTAAATAAGATAGATTAGTTTGACAATTCATGTCAATTCATGTGACAATTTAGTAGGGATGGGTTGTGTAAAATCAGTCATGAATCTTATCGATTTTCGATTTTTATTCTTATGGAAGTTGGAATCGATAGATTCATAGTTATAACTTAAGAATTAAAAAATCACTGTTTTCTCAAATTAATAATGACCTGCAGAACTATTACAAATAATGAGAGTAAATAAATATTTATTACTACTACAGCCGTACGTAATCGAATTGGATTTCGCTATTATTATTGTCATCGCTAAATTCTCTACACTATAATTAATACTAGCATTGTCCTCTAAATTATTTAATAAGAAAATAATAATTTTAGTTAAGTTCGATAAATATTATTTAAACCGAATATCGATAGTTCATAATTGTTCGCTATGCATGTTTGTTTCGTCACAACGATACCTGTCTATTAAGTACGGTATTTGCCTTCATACAAATTTAATTCGATACTTCATTTGCGTCAATTATCAAACTAATCTATCTTATTTAGATAAACTATAATACGAAATTACACAAATGGATAAACGTGTTCGAAATTTAAAATTAATGCGGAGAAAAATAAAAAAAAAAAACATACAGACGAATACTTCCTCCTTTTGGGAAGTCGGACAAAAAGAGCACAAAGCGTTAAAAAAAGATGACCAATTATCGTCTATTTTCGACCAATGGGCGACCTCTAGTTTAAATGTTTTTTTTTGTATACTTTCATTGATATTACAAGAAAATATCATTTTAAATGTTACAAAACGTTACCTTTTACTCGCGGTTCATTTATATGCATTGAAAAATTGAAACTTCGATGAACTCATTATAAAATGCTAATTTTTTTACATTACAAAGGTTTTATATGTGAACGAAAACGTGATCAATTATTATGAGTATTTATACTTACGTTGTATGTATAAAATACGATTTTATGTTAGTTCACTTTAAATACTAGAGTAAAATAAAAAATAGCCCTTGACATTTTTGAAGTTTTTATTTTAAAATTTGATTAACAAAATAATTCGTTATACAGACATAGTTAAAACTTTTTCTCATATAATATAATTTAACATAAAACTATAATAAAAATCATAATTAAACTGTAAGGATCTCGATATAACCTAAAAATACCGAACCTAAACTATGTAAAGAGTAACAACTAATTTGGGAAAACTCATCAAAAACTACACACATTACGAACGTTCCACCCTAATACATTACAATCCACAATGGAATGCTCTGATTTCAACCCTTATCCACCGCCCCTATAGAATTACATACTAATAAAATAGTCCGAGAACAAAAGATGGAAACAATTTATTTTCTCACATTCAAATTTACATTAAAATTAATAATTTTCGACATAATTTTTAAAAATACCAATTAACTAGCTAACTAAAATGTAAAGTTTCACTTAAAGATATTAAATAATTATTTATGCAGTCACTAGGATTAGTCCACTAGTCTATGCGTCTACTAATAAGACCACTAATCTATGGCTAATAGTCGAATTCTGAACCGAATCTCACTTTTCTTAGTAAGCGCTGCTTGCAATCTGTTTTGCGCCAAAATTTTGGAGCGCGTGACCTTATCATTTTTACGCTATTACATATTTAAATGTCGTTTGAATTGTCCATAAGCGACCAGTCCAACAATCTTCACTCATGCATTTAAAAATTGAAACGACGAACTCATTTTGATATGCTAATTTTAAACCCTATCGATAATAGACCGGTGGTGCCACCTAGTGATTGGAAATTTAAAAACCATTCATGCAAAAATAAGATTCCGTTTTTTGATTTCTTACATTTCCAATGTCTAAGCCTTTATGGAAATATATTATATCTGTCTAAAGAAAGATAACGAGAGGGATAATAAAAAAAATTACTTGGGCCTAGCACGAAAATTTGTGAAAATTTGTAACAACATTGACGATTTGTGATACCCCCTATTGGACGTAAAGTATATCGACATCTCTAACATTGTCAATTACATTACGAATAGATTCCTGTGAATTTTCTTGATAGGACCCGAGATTTAAACAAGTAACAAATAAACATAAAACAAAACATAGGTTAAAAAGGGAACTACGTATTACGAAGGTACTAGACTATGTGGTCCTAATTACCCAAACTATCTCAGCCGCTGGGATAACGACGAATTCCAGAAAACTCATCAAAAACTCTACACATTAGCATCGTTCCCTTCCCGTATGTTATCTAATGCAGAATAAAATGCCGCATTTCCGCACCCAAAGTCATCGAACTGTAACTACATAACAAAATAATTAACAAACTCAATTTATTCGAGATGAAACATTTTAGTGCTCTTAGAAAAATGTTGGCGTTGGAAATCTTATATTTTCTACATAATTTGTCTCTATTCATCACAAATCTTTCAGTTAATTTAAATAAACAGCTGCTCTATTTATTAGTAAAAAGGTGTAAATGATTTATCGGATTTATCCGGATTTCTAGATAAGTAACAAACGCAAACAAATCAGCTGTAAAAACTCAATATCTCTTTTCTTCTCCTACAAAAAACAAAGACAACATGATTTGTGCAATAGTGTCATGTGACGCATTGAACTAATGTTACCAGCATATATAAAGTCGGTCAAGCAATAAATCCCGCTTCAAGCGAGGAATGCTTCATTATTAAAGCGCTGTCCCACCCAATGTGCAGCACTGCAAGCGCTGCGGGGTACACAAATTTAATTCATTACTTCAATTGTTTCATACATTTGCGCTAGTCACACAAAAGAGAAGGGATCTAACAGAAGGGTGGACAAGATAAATAAAATAATAGTTTCATCGATTTAAGGAATTATAAATGTACTAGCTTTCGCCCGCAACTCCGTCCGAGTGAAATTAAAAAAAAACAAAAGTGGATGGCGTTGTTATTGGGTAGCCTATATGTTCTTCCAGACGATGTTCTTCCAGACAGACATCGAAATCCGTTAAGCCGATTATGCTACAAACTCTAACAAACATCCAGCCATCCATCCATTTAAACTTTCGCATTTATAATATTAATATGAAGTATGATTGCCAACTTTTATTAAGGAGATAATTTGTATTAAGTATGAAAAAAAGAACTGAAACAGACTAAATTAGTACAGTATTAAATTATGTGTTAATTAACTATCTTCTCGCCGCTGCGGAGTTACAAAAGTATTGCATTAAAAAAATTGTTCGAACACAACTACTCGAATGCTTGCTGATCACCTCTTTATCCATTGGCAGAAATGCCAATATCACGTGACACATGCTGTCAGAGCAACTGTCAGCAATCCAACATGGCGGACGACAGTAATGGCACAGCAAACACTAAAGCCACGGGGAATTGAATAATAAAACATTTATGCGACACTCACGTTGAAATAAAAAAAAATAGAGGCAATAAAAGGTGTTTTCAGTTTGTTGCCGTACAAAAACTAACAAAACTAGCATAGTTTGCATGCATGCGTATATAATAGTCTAAAAAATCCGTGCACCCAATAACAACGCCATCTCCTGGGACCTACAAACACGAATAAAAATTGTACTTTAACAAACCAAAAGAAACAAATGAAGCTCAATAGAAATTTTATAAAATTCAAATGCTCTACATTATTGAAATAAAACATTTTTTATTTTCCAAAATTATATGATGACGAAAAAAGGATAAAATGCAATTTATCACTAAAAAATATCAAGAGTCGATAAAACAAACGTTGTGCCTTTACGAGATTATTAAGGACCATAAATTGGGCAAACGTGGGGCGTATTTCATAGGGGATTGGGGGCTGTAAAACGTCCTTAGGGAATTCATACAGGTAGAAAATATTGCCACCTTTAAACATTTCAATGTGCGCCCTCAGGAGCACGTGTTGGGGACGTAAAAAATATTAGAACGAGATTGATAAGTTAGCTTAGAAGTAAGTAAATCTTGGTAATGAAATTTCGGACTTTCACAACTAAATTGAAATTTTCTGACCGTGTCAAGACAAATAAATAAGGTTATTTGTAACTGTCGTCATAAAACAAATGGAACATTTGATCAGTTTATAGTAATTAAAAAATAAAAACGAATTGATAAAAGAGTTTAGGATATTCTGCCAACCCTAAGCTTCGTGCGTATTTTGTTTTGTATTTCAGTTGCTCTTGTTTGTGATATCGATTGATTGCAATCTCTACTTCCGATAATGTGTCGATGATACCGTTTCCATGTTCGATACCTACATCGATCTCTCATGATCATTTTAACGATACTCATCTATCATCCCTAATGCTACATTGTGTGAAATAAATGAGAAAGCTTATGCCATTGTTTTACAATGAATTGAAGCATTTTTTTAAATACCACTTAAAGCTACGTCTGTTATGCACTTAGAGTTAATTTCATAGTTAATTATGCTATAGATATTTTATAGAAGTCTCTTATGAGTATATACAATCTGACTGGCAACATTTCAATGGTCTTAATATTTAAGACGCTGTTAAAAAGATCTGTTAAAATTAATCTAGTTAATTCTTCTTTTGATGTGTTGGTAAATAGTTTGCAACGGTACAAAATGACAAATATCATACACGTCTTTTTTTAAATACTTGGATTCATTTGTACAATTTTAATAATTCCTCGATCCTTTCCTTACATAAAGTACGTTTTGCAAATCAATGAAACGTAATTGATTATCATTAATTATATAAACAAACGTAGACAGATGAGTAATGATGGTATCATTATTCACTTAATAATTCACCTGCGGGGGTGATTTATTATTGCTAAATGGAATAGCTAACGGCAGCGATGACGTGCGCCTAAATTGTGGCGACAAATCACTGGCACATGCCATCGCGACCACGTATATGTGGCGATTGTGGCGAATGCTGAACTAATGGTGGCTGTGGTAGGTTTTTATGAGAGAAATAGACAAACAAGCAGTAACACTGTGCTTCGATGCCCATGGAACACACACCAGATGCGTTACCAGCCTTATACACAGACTAGCTGTTACTCGCGACTGCGTCTGCGTGGGATTATGAAAATAGTAAAAACATAGCCTATGTTACTCACAAATAAATTACCTTTAAAATGGTGAAAGAATTTTTAAAATCGGCCTATTATTTTTTACGTGAAACAAATAACAAAGATACAAGTTTCCTCTTTATAATATTAGTATAGATAGATATAGATATGCTGGCTTTTTTAAATTAAAACTGGATAAACGGAATAAAATTAAAGATTCACAAAGAAGAAGATTGCAGAATGGACTTCACTGAATTTAGTAATATTTTGGTATCAGTCTACGAATAATCGTCCGACCGAAATATTTTAAGCGGCCAATGCTAAAGTTTTAATATTTGTATGATTGAATTAAAAAAAACGCTTAATAAATGTCCACTACTTTTTATGTCAATTTTCAACGAGTTTACGAATAGCATAGATTATAGAATACCCTACTAGTATACGTTTTTTATTTAGAATTACATTATCTGTGAACTAACAAAAATTTGTTCCAGTCTTCTGATGTGAGTAACAAATATTCCGTTTAAATTACAAAGACCCTTTAATAGAATTTTCAAAATACCAGTGGCTACAACGAAGCTCTTAACCTTTGTAAATAAAAAAGACAAAGGAAATATGTCCACGATGGACCTCTGAATAAATAAAACATTGTGAAACTTCGACAAGGTTTTCCCTTATAGAGAGAAGACATTTTCTTAAAACATAACTAACTTCTTTAATTTCTATAAAAGTATATATCAGCAATGGTTCTGTTTAATTCGGATTTTTTTCTTAAAATTGACATTTAAATGTAATTAATCATATCTGTGAAAACCTAATCTTTGACCAAGAAATGTCAAAAATCAATAGGAGGTTAAGGGCCTGTCACACCAAATTGTAAATTGTCTGATAACAATCGAAAGTGTAAAATATGTGATGGAACTATCGGATTTTGTTTCCTTATCTGACAGTGACGTCATTAAACTATCTGAGCCTTTTAAATAACGTACTTTAAAACTTTCATCTGTCGTTAAATGGCATTCTTCAATGTTCTTTTCGTACACTAAGGAACTCCCTTAGTTAGCAAATCGACCCTAAGTAAAACAATTAAGAAGTTTAACAGTTTTGTTTGCTATAACCGTTATTTTTTATGAAATTTTCTATAATTTTCATATATTAAGATACATTCCTTTCAGAGTTTAATAGAAAAAGGGCCTTATTTGTTAGGCTGGTTTAAATAGGGTCTATGGTGAATTAACATATTCATGTATTCAGTCACAAAGGCGGGTTTACGACAAAAACTTATAAATTGTTTTTGCCGGAACGCCGTTTGACCCTTGAACTGGTGTTTTTGCTAACCCTTCTTCGTTTTGATTGAACGTTACGGAACTCATAAATCGTGATATAAAAGAGTATATAACAACTATTACTATAATTGGACAAATTAGTAATTTAGAATAAAAGTTATTTAAATAAAATAAAAGATATAAAAATCTATGGGTAGCAGTAAAGTTACTGCTACCAATAGATATTTTTATCTTTTTTAAAAACCTATAGATATATTATTTTTTTTATAAGAGAAGGGGGCAAACGAGCAGCGGGAACACAGAGGTGGTCAACGACGCCCAGACATCCGCAACACCAGAGGAACTACAGATGCGTTGCCGGCCTTTAAGGAAATCGTAGACTCGCTTCTTGAAGGACCCTAAGTCGTATTGGTTTGTACTACTTACTTATTTTAATATTATAAATGCGAACATTTAAATGGATGGATGTTTGTTAGAGATTGAAACCAAAACGGCTGAACGGATATCTAAGAAATTTGGCATTCATTAAGAACATAGTTTAGAAGAACACGCAGGATACTTACTTTATTTTTGTTTAGTTCCATGCGGACGGAGTCGAGAGCGAAAGCTAGTTTGCAATAAATTAAAAAGATCAAGTGTGTTGTCTATTCTTAATGTAACGTAGAAAAGAAAACTTTATATCCTTTTCCTGTGTATTCCTTTCCTATACAAATACGCCTTAAAAGATAATAGTGGAAATGTAAGTAGTAAAATCAAACAAAAAAATGGGAGCCATCTGCAAGCACTACCTTTCGGATAAAAAAAGAATTATCAAAATCGGTCCGCTAGCGGCGGAGTTATGCCGTAACACACATAAAAAAACATACAGACGAATTGAGTACCTCCTTTTGGGATTTCGTTCAAAAACATGTAATAATTCTCAGTTAAAATATATTTAAAGTAGAATTAAAAGTAAATTATACAAAATCCACGGTGATCGCCACTCTATCATTATTAGGGTCAGGCAATAATAGTTGAAAAACCAAAATTTATTCGAGTACGAAGCGAGGCGATTTATAACATTTTGCGAGGAGCGTCGAACGGAGGCGCGCCGACCTCGACTTTTGTACGGAATACATGAATATGTTAATACAGGGGACGGTATTTTATCCTACGTTACTAACACACTAACATTCCGTGCCTCGTTTATTTTTACGGAACCACACATTTGGCTAAATAGGAAAGATTTCGAAATTACCAAAATAAAAATTAAGTAGATGACGCGGTATTCATTTTCAACTTTTACAACAAACTATTTTTATATCTAGTATATCTATATATATTAATGATATAAAGAAGAAAGATTTGTATTTTTGGATTTTTGTATGTATTGAATTATTCAAAAACTACTGGAGCCGATTACAAAAATTCTTTCACCGTTAAGAAGCTACGTTATTAGTGAGTAACACACGTTTTAATTCCACGCGTACGAAGTCTCGAGCTACAGCCAATAAATAAGTTAGAAAATAAAAAAAAAAATCTGGTCAAAATTTGGGCCATACCCATACTGGCAGGCAATTCTAAATTAATGTAGACTCGAATGCTAGTGGCGAAAAAAAGACAATATCAACCCTTGGTGGACTACAAGAATAAACGACACAGCGTCACTAACTTTGTTAAATTCATAGCTTGAATTAACACCATGCAAAGAAGAGGTAGGTTGTCGACAGCCTTTAGGGCTGGCAAGGCAAGGCGTTCACAATGAGCGCAGTCGGCATTTGCAATTGCACACTCACGCTCACGATGCAATAAATTCCATCACGTGAGGAATGCCATGCGACCCCGCCAGGTGGCAGCAGCGAGGGACTCCACACTCAGACCGATTTACATAGCTATGTCAATAGTTTACAAATCTATATGTAAACGGTACACTTTATAATTGTACAGTACGTATAAATTTTGTAGAGTTAAACTATTTTCAAAGACATATATGAAATCAACCAATTCATATAAAGCCAGTATGGTTTACTAAGATCTAGCCACTCCTAACTTAGTGTAGGATCGAGCCTTTTAGTCGTGTGGTTGTTATGTATACTAATATTATAAAGACGAAAGATTTGTAAATTTGGATTTTTGTACGTATTAGATTCACGTAAAAACGACTATGTTACTCACAGATAAATTACCTTTCTAACGGTGAAAGATTTTTTAAAATCGGCCCAATAATCAGAGTTATTTCAATACATACAAAAATACAAATCTTTTCTATTTATAATATTAGTTTAGATTGATTTAAGTGTGTTTAGGTAAAACATAGAAGGGAGAGAATGCTATATCGCTTCGTTGTAACTTTCATGGACTTCGATATAGGTTCCCGTTTTGCAGCTGTGCACAGATGTACTTAGGCTACGAAGACCAACTTATAATTTAAATATCTGTAGCATCGAATTACCACTCCTTTTCATAGACTTTAAAAACAAATTCATAAACAGTGTGGATATAAAAATTCTAAGCGAGTCGCGTGTTTGGGAGGTTGCTTTTGGACGAGATCCAAGTCTGTAATAAACTTTGGTTAGTATTCGAATCTCTTATATAATCTGTACTCGTGCGTTTTTGAATACTGAATTTAGAGATTTTATTTTCCAAACAATCAGTGCGCATAGAGAAGAATATGCAAATTACGTATTTGCAAGTAATTTTCGAAAAAGAGACTGTCGGCTGAAAAAGCGTTGCTTTTATTCTGAAGAAAAAAAGTGTAAATCAGCACAAATTCCTAACGGATATTTGTTTTTAATCTGCACGGTAACGTCCTGCCGGCACATCGTGATTTCCTCGTTCTGTCGCACGTGAAAATGGCCCTTATTATTGTAACAGGCTCGTTTGGGAATCTTTATTTCCTACTCTCACGTACCCAACTTTGTGAAATGGTGTTGAATTGTCTCTAGAAAATAATTTCGCTAATGAAAATAGACTTCATAATGTTAGTTTAGATCACAATTTCACTCTATTCTTATCTGATCTTTGCGAAGTACAGAAATTATGACAAATATTGTGAAGTTACAATTTATTCAGATATCGAGCGAAACTTCTTTACATAAAAGTTGCTTCCCAAAAATTGTATTGAATACTATATAAATATATTTATACGGTGTTCAATATATTATTTAGTCGAGGCCTAACTATGTTTGGGGAACATAACATTGCATAATAAACGTCCAGCCACTTCGCAGTCGGAATACGTAATGCTGTTATACGAACGTGCAGCGCGGCAACTGTGCCTCTTACTTATTTATTATTCTTTTTATTAAACGAAATAATAGCACCTGTGATTCAGAGAAATATATCGACTACAAGTCTATGACTTACCTTCCCTCACAGCTCACGCAATTTAAATGCGCCTGCATAGATTTCATAGCAAGCGTTTGTAGATACTAAACGATTTTTTGCTACCTATGGTGCTGAAGGCGGGATTAAAACTTGACATTACAATATAAGAAAACAGGATTTAACTACACTTTAGCCAAAGCAACTTAATACTGTTAGATAAAAAATTAAATAAACTTCAATTTTGTAAATAATCAATTAACAGTTTAGGGTGCAACAAAAGATAATACCAAATAAGGACTATTTATATTATTTTACAATTACCATAAGATTTTAGCGCTACCTTTGACATATTTTTTTTATCCAAACCTAGATATTAATTACATTTTATGCCGGATCTTACCATTTGCTTAATAAATTAAAAATATCATTAACCATTCCTAAGTATAAAGTAGCATTGTAAAAGTCAAGGTTCATTTCTTACTTTACTGTTCCAATTAGATGGAGTCACTTTTATACTACGTGAGGGCGCGACAGATAATAAAAATTATAAATGGCAAAGACGCGGTGCACTTACTTCCCCGTGAAATGAAAACTTTAAAAGATAATAGGAATTTTAATAAGCTAAGTAAAGCTTGTAGATTAATTTTATTAGACTTATGAATTCTTGGAAGGTGTTATTTTCTAAAAAGTCAAAGTCGGGCGTGGTTAGGTGACTGCCTAGGGCGCTGGACAAAAAGGGGCGCCAGTATTCAATTTACACAGCCTGTTGACCCTACCATGTATGGTAAATAGGGGGGCGCCCTAGAAATCTCGCCCAGGGCGTTATTCGTCTCTCTCTGTCTCTCTTAACCGGACTTTTCTATTTTTGAAAATTTAAACGTTTGATACAATAAAATTCAAAACTATTTCGACAAAGGTCACGTAGATATTTCATATTATCTTAGTAAAACGGCCTTTCCTAGAAAATCCATTAAATTTATCTACATGTAAGAATCAGTCAGATTGCAGAGGCCATAAATCGGCGCGACGTGACCGCTCGTTTTATGAAGGATTAGGTTATAAAAGAGGAACAAGTTGTAAGTATTTCAGGGAAAAAGATATTGTTTTAAAAATGTTACAACAGTTTTACATACAAAACCTGTAGATTCAGTTATATTTAAAACGAATTTTAGTACCAGGTTTTTAAGCTTCAGCTTTTCAAATTATTTTCAGTGCAATTTAAAATCTATTTTAATAATAAAAATACAATTTAAATTTGTTAAAACAATTTTATTACCATAACTATTATTCTTAGTCGTCAAAAACAATTTTTTTACCTTCAAAAGGTAAAATACCTGACTTTTTCTTCTTTGCTTCCCACGAGGGATGTAATTTTTCGATTTTTTCACTTTCTTGTTTATCATTACTAGTAAATTTCTTTTTATTATTACTATTATCACTAAATCGATCATTTGCATTTGATAGATCTTTAAATCTCCTATTATCCTGTTTGAATTCATTTCTCCTAGGTTTCTGTACATGTCCAAACATAACAGCTCTTCTGTATTTTCTATTTCCTTCTTGATGTACCTCTTTCACTTCATCAGGTTGTCTCGGTTCAACAACAGACATGTAGCTTTCTCCTGTTGTTGTTATAAAGAAAGGATCAACCATTTTTATATCTTCCGCTGGTTTTTCATCAACATCTTTATTGAATTTCCTTTTAAGTATCTTTTCATTGAAATTTTTATTCTTATTAACATCTTTTTTCTTTTTAATCACTTCTTTTGACAATTTTTTAGGTTTTACAATTTCACTATTATTTATTTTCTCTTTATTTAAAACATCTACATTTACACTAACTGCACTTTTATTTAAATTGTCATCAATTTCTTTCTTTTGTAAACCTTTTCTTTTGACTTTACCTTCTTTAACTTCAGAGTCTGAATTATCTGAGTCCTTGACAATTTGAGAGTTGTTGGTATCATTGTCAGATAGTTCAGAATCAATTAATGCTTCTTCATCACTATCTAAATCATCTTTATTATCTGGTTGATCACTACTCGATTCATCACCACTGTTGTGTGTTGCATGCACCATATCACTTTCTTGTTCATCAATATCTGACCCTTCATCACTTTCCTTACCATCATCACTGTCTGTTGTATCTTTTCTGTCTGATCCATTACCCTGTACCTTTTTAACTGTATCAGTGCCTTTGTTCCCTATATCTTCTACATCCCAATCACCTTCAATGTTCACTAACTTCTTTGCCTCTTTTGCTTTCTTCTTATTTTGTTGTTTCTCTCTCGCTTCCTTCTTCAACTTTCTTCTTTCTAATCTTGACATGAATAAATCATTTATTGCAGTATTACCAAATGTATCTCTTATGGACTTATGTTTATTTTGCATACTTTTGTGCAATAATAACCTAGCACATGCTTTGTTATGATCTACTTCTGGTTTATTTAAATACTTTGCAAGCTCTCCATTGTATGTGACTATGAATTTAGCAATATCTTTTGCTTTTATTTTCTGGAAAATACAAGTTTTTTCTATTAAAAAATACAGTAATTAAACTGCCATTTTCAATTAAAATTACCATTAGTTAAAACCTCTAAACAAAACTACTTTAATACTAACAATTTAAAACTAAAATAATATAAAAGTTAGATAAACCATGGAAAAATTTGGATTTACATTAAAATGCTGGCCATGTATAGATTTGATGTTACATGTTTAGTTAAATTATGCTTTAAATTAATATTAGAGCCTGCCTCAGACAGTTCTGACAATTTTATCTGAAAAGTTGAACGGTTAAGTTAGAACTGTAAGTGAAGGCAGAACTTTAACTGTACACGCATCATTTTAACTGAACAGTCTTAGTATTTAGTTCAATCTGCCAGAACTGAGTGTATATAGTGGATTTAGTACAAGATTAAACAAGTTTACAAGAATGTTGGTATTGAAAACTTACTTAATCACAATGTTTTAAAGAATATTACCTTAATAATTAAAACTTCTTTAACAGCTGACTCTGCTTTCTTTTTGAATTTTTCTTTTAAATTTTCAGGTGCCTTCTTTTCTGCTAATGTTTTTGCTTTCCGCGTCAGCTTGTGTATAATTTGTATTTTTGCTTGGTTTAAATTTCTTTTCATTAGAATAATCTGGAATGTATTAAAACACAAGTGATTGAGTTGTACAATGTCTGTAGGCATTTACTAAATTTTTTTACAGTGTCATTGGATGCTAGAACTTAAAAAAAGGATTATTTAAATATAGCAAAATTTAATTGATTATTAAGTAGTTATTAGTACTTTAATCCAGTTAATTTCGTTACTGGCCCATATAAGATGTCTCAACATTATCCATATGTTATTTAAAATGATTTAAATATTAGGTTTAAAACATAAACAAAAGTTAGAGGTTATAAAGATATATACACGCGTAGTATTTTTAGAAGCACTGATGACAAGACCAGGATAACATAAATTACATTAATTTAGTACTAACCTCATTATTGAACGCCTGTTTAACTGCACCAACCTCCATTTTAACTGAACAGTTGAACTGTTAAGTTAAAACTGTGAGTGAAGGCAGAACTTTAACTGTACTTGCATCATTTTAACTGAACAGTTGAACTGTTAAGTTAAAACTGTGAGTGAAGGCAGAACTTTAACTGTACTTGCATCATTTTAACTGAACAGTTGAACTGTTAAGTTAAAACTGTGAGTGAAGGCAGAACTTTAACTGTACTTGCATCATTTTAACTGAACAGTTGAACTGTTAAGTTAAAACTGTGAGTGAAGGCAGAACTTTAACTGTACTTGCATCATTTTAACTGAACAGTTGAACTGTTAAGTTAAAACTGTGAGTGAAGGCAGAACTTTAACTGTACTTGCATCATTTTAACTGAACAGTTGAACTGTTAAGTTAAAACTGTGAGTGAAGGCAGAACTTTAACTGTACTTGCATCATTTTAACTGAACAGTTGAACTGTTAAGTTAAAACTGTGAGTGAAGGCAGAACTTTAACTGTACTTGCATCATTTTAACTGAACAGTTGAACTGTTAAGTTAAAACTGTGAGTGAAGGCAGAACTTTAACTGTACTTGCATCATTTTAACTGAACAGTTGAACTGTTAAGTTAAAACTGTGAGTGAAGGCAGAACTTTAACTGTACTTGCATCATTTTAACTGAACAGTTGAACTGTTAAGTTAAAACTGTGAGTGAAGGCAGAACTTTAACTGTACTTGCATCATTTTAACTGAACAGTTGAACTGTTAAGTTAAAACTGTGAGTGAAGGCAGAACTTTAACTGTACTTGCATCATTTTAACTGAACAGTTGAACTGTTAAGTTAAAACTGTGAGTGAAGGCAGAACTTTAACTGTACTTGCATCATTTTAACTGAACAGTTGAACTGTTAAGTTAAAACTGTGAGTGAAGGCAGAACTTTAACTGTACTTGCATCATTTTAACTGAACAGTTGAACTGTTAAGTTAAAACTGTGAGTGAAGGCAGAACTTTAACTGTACTTGCATCATTTTAACTGAACAGTTGAACTGTTAAGTTAAAACTGTGAGTGAAGGCAGAACTTTAACTGTACTTGCATCATTTTAACTGAACAGTTGAACTGTTAAGTTAAAACTGTGAGTGAAGGCAGAACTTTAACTGTACTTGCATCATTTTAACTGAACAGTTGAACTGTTAAGTTAAAACTGTGAGTGAAGGCAGAACTTTAACTGTACTTGCATCATTTTAACTGAACAGTTGAACTGTTAAGTTAAAACTGTGAGTGAAGGCAGAACTTTAACTGTACTTGCATCATTTTAACTGAACAGTTGAACTGTTAAGTTAAAACTGTGAGTGAAGGCAGAACTTTAACTGTACTTGCATCATTTTAACTGAACAGTTGAACTGTTAAGTTAAAACTGTGAGTGAAGGCAGAACTTTAACTGTACTTGCATCATTTTATCTGAACAGTTGAACTGTTAAGTTAGAACTGTAAGTGAAGGCAGAACTTTAACTGTACACGCATCATTTTAACTGAACAGTCTTAGTATTTAGTTCAATCTGCCAGAACTGAGTGTATATAGTGGATTTAGTACAAGATTAAACAAGTTTACAAGAATGTTGGTATTGAAAACTTTCAGAATTATGTTTATAATATAATGTTTTAAAGATTATAACCTTAATAATTAAAACTTCTTTAACAGCCGATTCTGCTTTCTTTTTCAATTTTTCTTTTAAATTTTCAGGTGCCTTCTTTTCTGCTAATGTTTTTGCTTTCCGCGTCAGCTTGTGTATAATTTGTATTTTTGCTTGGTTTAAATTTCTTTTCATTAGAATAATCTGGAATGTATTAAAAATGATGATTAAAACACAAGTGATTGAGTTGTACAATGTCTGTAGGCATTTACTAAATTTTTTTAGTGTCATTGGATGCTAGAACTTAAAAAAAGGATTATTTAAATATAGCAAAATTTTATTGATTTTGTATTCAACATCAAAAACACTTTGAATGAGTTAAATAGGGTGAATTACAATTTTTTGTTTTAACATTTCAGCTTCAAACTAAACACTCAAAGTTTGTGAGAGACCTGGTCCGTGAGGTGGTAGGACATGCACAGTATGAAAAGAGGGCTATGGAGTTGCTTAAGGTTTGTATATTAACCTTTGTAAAATAAAGAGAAAACTTCAAAAATGAAAGTCAAAACTAATATATCAATATGAAAATATGATCAATTAAAACAGTTTTTATAATGGTATATTATGATATTAATTTTTAAATATGATTAATCTATTTCCTTTTATATCCCAAAGATTTCTATACATTATTGATACCTGTGGCAACAATTTTAGAACTTATCTTCAGTTATTCCCTAAATATAATCATAATTTGAACTTGTGATGCAATGAGTAATAAATAATGTTTATACATTGTTATTGTTAGTTCTTACTAGGATAAGGATGGGAAGATCATGTGACTTACAAAACGAAGTGTTATAGATTCATGAGTATTTGGTTAAATATGTAAGAAACTATATCCTATAGTACAGGAGTTGCTACACTTTTCTATCCATGGGCAAAATAGGATAGGAATAGGGCGACACCCAACATTCCTTTAGTAGCCTTTTGATGATCTTGCCGCCATTATTTTCTTAATAAATTACTTCACACTTAATTTGATAGTGAAGTTAAAGCCACGGGATTTCCCTTCCATACAGTAGGCATTTATTCAAAGAGAACAGCTATCTTAATACTGCTAAAAACTAATCTTTTCTTCTAAATCTATTAAAACTATGACACACACACACTATTTTGACTAAAGTATTCCACAACTGTTGTACAATTGTCAATTGTTTTGCAGCCAATTCAATTGTTTAGTTACACAACTAATAATGGAGTAGAGCACCTCCATATAAGCTTATAGGAATCTAAATGAGGCTAAACAGTTGTACGATAGTTTAGTCAAAGGCATGAGCACTCTCTAAACATTTGAAAGGTTTACAGGCAGCAGTTTGAAAGCTGTAGTATGTACTATTTACTTAAAGAAACATTAATCTCCACAGGTGTCGAAAGACAAGCGCGCTCTCAAGTTCTTGAAGCGCCGCCTCGGCACACACATCCGTGCTAAGAGGAAGCGTGAGGAGATGAGCAATGTGCTTACCCAGATGCGTAAAGCCGCAGCACAGGCACACCACACCACCACACACACTAAGTAAACAATAAAACTTAACTCTTATGTTGTGTTTTTATTTTTTTTATAACCAAAATAGGTATTTGTTCACACGGAATTTAAAAATGGTCATCTAGGCTGAGCGTCGGTGGCTCAGTGGTTTAAGTGGCGTAATCTACAGGTCTTGGATTCGAATCCCGCCATGTACCAAAGAGATTTTCGATTTTTTTCGAAATACATATGTACATAATTTATCTGACGTTCTTACGGTGAAGGAAAACATCGTGATGAAACGATCGGCTCATATTCGAAGAAATTCAAAGATATGTGTGAAATCAACCAACCCGAACTTGGCCAGCGTGGTTGATTATGGCGTAGTCACCCCTAACTTAGGGTAGGCTCCGAGCCCCTCAGTGGGGACATGTAGTGAGCTGGTGATGATTTAGGCTGTGTTCTTTAGACTATGCTCTACATCTGTGACAAAAATCACAGGATCTGTTTAGCCGTTGAGGAGATACCTTATAACACCAAATGAAACATACGAACTTTTGGGTATATTCAAAGACACGAAATATAATTTTTTTTTTAAATCTTTGTGTATATTATATTTAACATTTAAACTTTTGAGAATCAGACCTCATTTACGCTAAAGTTCATGAACTACTATTTCCTAACTATATGCTCATATAGTCTTTTTCACAATTTTTAAAGTAATATTTGTGATTAAGTATGTTGCCTTTTTATACTAATTTAAAGTTAATTTTCTCTCCACTGTATATTGGGATGTCTTGATTGGTTTGCAATAATCGTAATAATCTAATTTTGTTGCATTATTTGTGTTACCTATTTAGAAAACTTTCCTTGTGAAATGTACCCCCAGTCAGGGTAAAGAGCAATGGGTTATCAAATTACGTCAACAATATTATACATGTTTATTGAACTTTCGTTCGAATTACGTACGAATATAATATCCAATGAGCCGATCGTCCCAACGAGCATTCACAACAAACAAAAGTAAAAGACCTACAGGTTACCAAAAGTTTTTTTTTTCGATACATTTTCGACGCCTCGTAATGTTTTTTTAACCATATTTTAAATAACCGGAAGTTAACGAAAAGTAAATATTGGCAGATATGAGGAGATAAAGATGAATGATTACTTATACGAACAAATTATTACGACAGTTTTATCGTTAGAACAGAAAAAGTTTTTGGCAGCTAAACAGAACAGAAATTATTTTAAAGAATTTATCAAATGCTTTGCTATACTCTAGCTATAATTTTTTACAACTAACAAATATAAAACAAACTTGGTTTATTTTTTACTTCCTGTATAAGGTATCTATTCGTATTGTTTTTGTAATCGCAAGGCCACTATGAGTTAGTTTTTTTTACTTCCTGTATAAGGTATCTATTCGTATTGTTTTTGTAATCGCAAGGCCACCATGACTTAGTTTTTTAACCTGTTTATATTTACTAAGTATAAAGTTAGCTGTATTGGGCGGTAGTCAAGGACGTTCGATTGCGCACAGCCGATGATCATGTTTACATTAACGTCGCGTAAACAAATTAAGATATTACTACGTACTATTTAAGTTTATTGGCCAATACATTAGTGTGTCACAAATCTATGGAATAGACAAGTCTTCCTTAGTGTCTGCACAGTTCTTTGCTCTCTCAAAGTTTTATGAGGCGAATAAAAATGGATGGAAATACAAGTTTTGCTTCTTTCGGACTGAACAGTAAATGGAGCCTGCCACCCAATTTTAAAACTAACAAGTCTAGATACTTGCCTTTAAGCCAGTCCAATTGTTTTTCGGCTACCAGGCTGTTAAACTTATTTTCTGTTGTTTTTATTACTGCAATGTTTAAAGTCAACTTTGGCATACAAAAGGTCGAGAAGTTATCTGTTAGGGGAATTGTTTGAAATACTTATCAACTACTATTTTAAACTTTGGAAATATTTTTTTCTTAAATGATGATTTTTAGTATAAATTAATATTATAAATGCGAAAGTTTAGATGGAAGGTTGTTTGTAGCCTAAAGTACTGAACGAATCTCGTTGTCTAGCATAGATGTAGAGATAGTCTAGAAGAACACGTAGGCTGCTTTTGTTTTTTTTTTAACCACATTTTAAATAACCGGAAGTTAACGAAAAGTAAATATTGGCAGATATGAGGAGATAAAGATGAATGATTACTTATACGAACAAATTATTACGACAGTTTTATCGTTAGAACAGAAAAAGTTTTTGGCAGCTAAACAGAACAGAAATTATTTTAAAGAATTTATCAAATGCTTTGCTATACTCTAGCTATAATTTTTTACAACTAACAAATATAAAACAAACTTGGTTTATTTTTTACTTCCTGTATAAGGTATCTATTCGTATTGTTTTTGTAATCGCAAGGCCACTATGAGTTAGTTTTTTTAACCTGTTTATATTTACTAAGTATAAAGTTTGCTGTATTGGGCGGTAGTCAAGGACGTTCGATTGCGCACAGCCGATGATCATGTTTACATTAACGTAGCGTAAACAAATTAAGATATTACTACGTACTATTTAAGTTTATTGGCCAATACATTAGTGTGTCACAAATCTATGGAATAGACAAGTCTTCCTTAGTGTCTGCACAGTTCTTTGCTCTCTCAAAGTTTTATGAGGCGAATAAAAATGGATGGAAATACAAGTTTTGCTTCTTTCGGACTGAACAGTAAATGGAGCCTGCCACCCAATTTTAAGACTAACAAGTCTAGATACTTGCCTTTAAGCCAGTCCAATTGTTTTTCGGCTACCAGGCTGTTAAACTTATTTTCTGTTGTTTTTATTACTGCAATGTTTAAAGTCATCTTTCGCATACAAAAGGTCGAGAAGTTATCTGTTAGGGGAATTGTTTGAAATACTTATCAACTACTATTTTAAACTGTGGAAATATTTTTTTCTTAAATGATGATTTTTAGTATAAATTAATATTATAAATGCGAAAGTTTAGATGGATGGATCCTTGTTAGAGTTTGTAGCCTAAAATACTGAATGAATCTCGTTGTCTAGCATAGATGTAGAGATAGTCTGGAAGAACACGTAGGCCGCTTTTGTTTTTTTTTAATTCCACGCAGACGTAGTCGTGGGCGTAAGCTAGTTATAGTTTGACATATTTAGCTTGTAAATTGACGAAGTTCGAATCGTTCGGTGACATTGGTCATTGTATTGGTATCATAGATGTTTTTGTTTTCTTCATTCGTATGACGACAAGGCGGGCCCACAAATAAACATTTTACATCAGACACGACCTGGGGTCAAGTATCTTATTGATAACACTGATGTAACAAAACTTGTGATACAAGAAATACACTATGCCTTTATTAATATTTTTACTAGCTTTCGCCCGCGACTCATACCGCGCGGAATTTTAAAAAAATAAACGCATGTAACCTTCTTTCAGACTATTCTCTGCATTTGTGCCAAATTTAATCGAAATCTGTTCAGCAGTTTAGGCTACAAACTCTAACCAACATTCATCCATCTAAACTTTCGCATTTATAATATTAATATGATTATCTGCATGTTATAATTTTAACCACATTTCAATACTATTAAAGTTAAAAATGTGTACTTGCATATTTGAGTTACTAAAAGGCTGTAAGGATGAGTGCTTTTGGTTAGCGGGTTTTATATTTCTGCCTAACCCTGTACATACGGAATTCGTGGGATTTTCAACTAGTTACCTTTAGATACATTCGGACTTGAGGTATACGAAATTAGAGAATGTTTAACTAACGTTGTTTTGTAAATTAGAATCAAATGAAACAGTCGCCGTTGATTTCTCAGACACTTCCGCACAATTTAGAATGATGGTCTTTTTTTGTAACGTTACTATTTTTGACATGGCCACAGATCATCTGGAGCGCTGCCACGTGTTTGTTGCTTTTTTCGACTTATTAATGACATGTTCGTATGATACGATGTATTCATTAGTGTAAAAACTAATTGATTATCTAATAGTAGCAGCTTAAAGATTTGTTATGCTAGCGACGTGCCGCGACTTCACTGCAAAGCATAAATCACTCCTTTTCCTTCTGAAAAATAACGAAATAACCATATCATACTAATATTATAAATGCGAAAGTTTAGATGGATGGATGATTGTTAGAGTTTGTAGCCTAAACGGCTGAACGGATCTCGATGAAATTTGGTATAGATGTAGAGTATAATCTGGAAGAAGACATAGGCTACTCACTTTTGTTTTTTTTAATTACACGCGGACGAAGTCTCGGGCGAAAGCTAGTTAAAAAATAATGTCCATATCTATTCTATATTTTAGGTTGGATCAAATAACACGTAGATATAAAATCTTATAAGTTGGGCAGTAATAGTTTTCCGAGTAGGTTTGAGGACAAAAAAAAAGATAAAACAAAGAGAATGACAATTCGCTTTTTTATTACCTAAATATTCTCGAATAATAGACCAAATATACATAATGGTACTACAAATTTAGAAAAGTCTCTTTACAAATATCAGGCCCACAGCCAATGCATTAGAAAAAATTTATTGCGTACAAAAATGATTTCATTTCATTGGGATAGTAAAAGATGACAATCTCAGATAAGTAGTATAAAATAAATCGTTTTGGTACTTTCACTGGTAATAAGAGTACATTTTAATACTACCCACATTTAATATTGACCAATTATTTAAAAAAAAATTCAAAGATTCAGTAGACATCATTTACTACCCAAAGTAACATTAACACATTCCATGCCAATGTTTCTGTAGGAAATTATCACCAGGCAAATTGTCAGTGAATGTGTTAAGTCTATATTATATGAAAGCTACATAATCCTTATATTTTATTGTTGCTACCAATTATGTTGTGAACACAAAGTAAGAAAATTACATTTATCAACATAACATCTATTTATAAAATCTAATAATGTCTTTTGAATAATGAAATTTGTCAGATGAATGCACTAAAATCTAATGCATAAATGCAAATTAAAATTATATGAAAACTCCTTATATCAAATTATTTGTCTTCTTTCTTCAATTAAAAAGTACAAACTCAGATATTTAGGAAAATATTTTTGAATTAATGATTACTATTACATTAATAGAGATGGATGGATTGCGTGAAAGGTGACATGATCAAGAAGGGAGTGATGACTGAGATGATGGATGATAGAGTTATTTGGAGGACGAAAACCTGGTGCGCCGACCCTATGGGAGTAGGATAAGGCAGGGGAGATGATGATTACTAAATTAAAGATGCTATCCTTACATTTAACTTATGAGATTATATTGTAAAACTAAAGTTTAGAATTGCTAATAGAAATGATAATTATTGCATAAACAAGGATTGACCTAAAACCATTTATTTGCAAGGTTTAAAAATTTTCCTCAAGTAATCAAGTTGTCATTAAATTGCATTTAAATGTAAACTTTAGGTTGTTTATTAAATAACTAGATTTTCAAACATTGAAATGAACAATTATTGAAAAAATTCATAGTTATACTATTTTGTAATATTTGTAAGGCAACAATTTTGTCAAAACCTTCCATAGACAAAAAATATGGGTCTGGATGAAACACGACATTTTTTTCCTTATTTAATTGAAATATTAATAAAAAACAATAAAAAGGCTAAAGTATCTGGAAGTAAGGTCTTTTAACACTACTCATTTGTAACAATTAAATTGGAACAGTATTGGAACTTTATAACCATTCAAACTTTAATGTTGCTTTGTAACAAAAATGTTTTTAACAAGTTGGTCAGGTCAAATTCAACTAAACAAGTTTAACATTAAAAGTGCATGCCATAAACAAATTTATGATTACATCCAAACACAAGCAATAACATTGTCAGTGCTGGAACCTTAATAAATAAATTAAACTAATATGGAACATTTGAAAATAGATATGAGACAGATTCCCCATTGTGTGTGCGACGCACAGCTTCCGCCAACATCATAGAAACATCAATACACTGAATTTTAGGGCAATCTTGCATGTGCCTTTCTTGTGGGATCGTGTTTGTTACCACTACAGCCTCCAAGCAGGCATTATTAATTCGAGATATTGCTGGTCCAGAGAAGATACCATGAGTGAGTATCGCATACACCTTTATCGCACCAGCCTCTATTAATTTCTCTGCCGCATGACAAATAGTTCCACATGTATCTGCCATATCATCAACCAGTATAGCTGTACGGTCTTTCACATCACCGACTAATACCATAGAGGCAACTTCGTTTGCCTTTTTCCTTTCTTTGTGGATAAGAGCAAACTCCACATTAAGTCTATCAGCGATAGAAGTCACCCTCTTCGCACCTCCAGCGTCAGGAGACACGACAATACTCGTCTTCCAGTCAGGAATGTTCTCCTTGATCCACTTTAATACAGCCGGTTCAGCAAAGAGGTTATCAACTGGTATATCGAAGAAACCTTGTATCTGCGACGCGTGAAGGTCCATCGTAATAATATGGTCGGCGCCGGACACCGATAAAATGTTAGCAACCAGTTTAGCTGTTATAGGAGCTCTGCTCTTATCCTTCTTGTCCTGTCGCGCGTATGGGAAGCAAGGAATAACAGCGGTAACGCGCGACGCCGACGCGATTTTACAAGCGTTTATCATTATAAGTAGCTCCATTAAGTTGTCATTAATTTCACCGCTTCCACTTTGCACAATATAAACATCTTCACCTCGTACGGATTCACCTATTTCCACACACGTTTCCATGTTACTGAATTTTTTGGTTACCACCTTGCCGAGGTCGATGCCGAGTCGGTCTACGATTTTCTGCGCTAAGTCAGGATGCGAGCTACCACTGAATACTTTGATGTTCGGCATTCTGGTTGTTAGGGGTAACGCTGCGTGATCTAATTTATTCACTACTTCTTCAAGTGTAATACTTGATTTCATCAGCACCGGACAACTGCCCACCGCTCTGTTGCCCGTAGTTAACACAGCTATACTGAGTTATCGAGATTAGAGATGAACTATTTATGTATTTAATATTGATAAGGAATTTAATGACAACGTGGGGCTTGTTTTTAAATCACTTAATTAAACACAATAATACGCCGCACACCACGGGGCCTTAAACTTTCAAAGAGTAGCAAAGCGAGTTTGCACGCACGTTTTATTATTTCGGTTTACAAAATGACAATACCAAATTAAAATTACTATGACAGATTGAGAAAGGACAAAATCAAAACTCCCGAGTATCCAGGAGAAACTAATATTATTTAATGGTAAAATAAATAATAACTGAAGAAAAACTAAACTCTCAATACTTTTAAAGTTTGGACCTATTCCATGAAATGTGTGTACATAAATAATATAACACCGGATTAAAACGTTATAAGAAACCTTATTATGTAAGTCATAAGCCCTCTTGAGTAAAATTATTCGAACCGGGTTGATAAAAATTGTATTTGTTTTTTCTTCAATCAATCTATTCAATTTTAATTTATTCGTTATACATATTAATAGAAAAAAAAAACAATTTTTGCAAGACATTTGACAAAAACATTTATTTTCCAAATCTACCAATATTGTGTAATTTTCGGCAACTGTGCCTTTGCTTTTCACAGAAAAAATAAATAAAAGGACCTGTCAAACGTCAATGTCACACTTGTGTCATTGTCAACTTTTTGCGCGAAAGTGCGAAAGTAAATTATAAGATGTGTTTTAATTCTAAAAAAATATATAAAACCATTTAGCTTAACAATTACCATGTGAATTTCATGATATACATAAAAATGGATAAACCGAAGAAAAAGGTAAACTTAGATCGTTGCTTAGAATGGCTTAAGAAACAAAATGAACAGGAACCAAAAAAGTTGGCATTGCAAAACAAAAATGATATACAGTTTATTATACAAACTAACGCTGATAGAAAGAACTTTCTCCTCGCTGCTGCTGAAGATGAAGCTACTGTGCCTTCGGGTGTTGATGATCAGGAAACGGAGCCTAAACCAATTGTGAGTAATAAAAAATTTAACAATTGTAAAATACCACATTGTTTAAAAACCCTTAAAATATTAACAATACTCTGTATGAAAGTTTACGTCATTATTAATTTATATTTGTTTATATCTTTTATTTTGTTTTCAGCCATTGCGTGAATTACGACGATCTGGTTTGGTGTTAGAATGCGAATGGCTGTCGTGTCGCTGGAAGTTTACAGAGTACGAGGAATTCCAAAAACATGTTGCTAAACATGTTTCTGATTTGCATCTAATACCAGAAGAAGATAAATCTAGTAAGTATTTTCAAAAATATCTGTTTTATGTTATTTTTGTAGTATTTTATAAATTGTATAACATGTTTTAATAAATGTCTTCTGTTAGATTTAATCCTTACCATAAACAAGTAAAAAAGTGTTTCAAATACATTTTTCTTTAAATATACATCAACCTTTCTAGAAAGTAACTATAGCATCTAGTGTGGATATTTGACAAGTGATGGCTATTAAAACATTTTTTGGGTAAAAGTATCATTTTTTAAGTAGTTTAAATTTATTGCAGAACTATATTATTTCACCAAACTGCCAGAGCAGTTTTTTGGCAAATCTGATGAAGTCTTAATTCTTAATTCTCAAGGCTGGTTTTTTTAACTTAACAAAACAATAATTTAAACTTAATAATGTTAAAATTATAGGATACTAAAATAATATGATTATTGTAGTGTAATAAATTAGTTTTAAATTTAACCTCTTCAGATTTAACATTTAACACTAAATACAACAAACACATTTTAACATCTACATTCTATAATTACAGATCAATATTTTTGCTTATGGGATGTATGTGGACATAAGACTGTTGACTTATCAGAGATGGTCCGTCATATCAACTATCATGCATATCACGCGAAGCTCTTGGCTATCGGTTTAAATGGACGAGCCACACTTAACCTGGCTGAATGTAAAAAGGACTCAAGTAAAAGGAACCAATTGCCCAGTAACATTAGTGAACATTCCTGCTTATGGGTTGGATGTACAAATAGTTATCAAGCAATAGAGGTAATTATTCTATACTATTATAATATAATAAAGTGTAAACAAACTTCTTTGTTATGTAGGATGTCAGCAATCCTATAATCAAAAAAGGTCTAAACTCATGACATGATATAGACTATAATATTTTCACGCTATTTGATTTAGAGGATGAATCAATTCAAAAGGTGGTTATGCAAGAAAGGGACAAAAAATACAAATCAATAGCAGCAAAAAAGCAAGATTGGCAGGAAAGTTTAGATGGATGCATGGATTAGAGTTTGTAGTTTAAATGGCTGAATGGATTTTAATGAAATTTGGTATAGATGTAGAGGATAGTCTGGAAGAACATAGACTAATCACTTTCGTTTTTATTTTTACTTTCACACGAATGGATTCGCGGACGAAAGCTAGTTTAAACTAATTAGAAACTTAAAGCGGAGATTTGCATTGCCTTGTGTACAAAATGACTTGCATATATTTTTTGTCTATGGATTAGGAATTAATCAAGCACGTCAAAGAGCATATAGATGGGTCTAGAAACTTGTGTTCGTGGGCGGGGTGTGGCGCGACATTCGCGCGCCGGACACTGTTCATAGCGCACGTGCGCTCGCACACCGGGGAGCGCCTCATCGCCTGCTACCACTGCGGACAACACTTCGCTAACAATAGGAAACTCTGCGATCATATACGGAGACAAGTAAGTGGACTAAGTTAAACCAAATATTTAAGTCAAAAGACTATTCAATCAGCTGAATTTAAAAATGTATGATTATACCTTTTAATTCAAATTTTTTCTTTAGATTAATTAACGATATTTTAATGCTGTGTAAATTTTTATTCCTTCTTAATTTAATAAGATATCCCTATGCTTTTAAGTATTCTAACATTTTAGAGTGTTACCTAATAATTAAACCGTGAAATTAAAAGAATAGGTTTAGAATAAAAAAATAGCTTTACTGACAATAAGCTTACTAATTTTATAAAGAGGAAATATTTGTACTTTTGTATGTATTGAAATGACGCAAAAACTACTGAGTTGATTTTAAATGTTTTTTCACCGTTAGGTAATTTAACTGTGAGTAACATAGACTATATTTCTTATTATTTTTAATTTCACGGACGTATCATTTATAAATTCGTAATGTGAACTATCAGAATGTGAACCCGCAATCGAAGTTCCGTTGCGACTTCTGCGGCGTGCTGTGCGCCAGCGCGTACTTGCAGCGCGAGCACGCGCGCCAGCACGTGTCGCTGTTCGCGTGCGCGATGTGCGACATGACCGCGCCCACGCCGGCCGCGCTCGCGCAGCACGTGCGCTACCGGCACGTCGCGCTCCGCCCGCACGCCTGCCCGCACTGCGACTACAGGTAACACACCACACTTCACACTTCGCACTTCACACTTCATACTTCGCACTTCACACTTCATACTTCGCATTACACACTCCACACTTCACATTTCATACTCCACACTTCATATTTTATACTTACACTTCACACTTCATACTTCTCAATTCACACTTCATACTGCGCACTGCGCATTACACACTTCATACTTACACTTTACACTACATACTTACACTTTACACTTTACACTTCAGACTCCACACTCCACACTTCAGACTCCATTCCACATTGATTTTTACACAAACGAAATGCAATATCTGGATTTAGGTTGTGGTCCTTAAACATAAACCGTGCATAAGTTCCAAACTCTTCTCTTTCAGAGCGATTACAAAACGTGATTTACGTAAACACATACCGACTCATACACGAAAAAAGAGGAAACTAAAAGATGCAAGTGAGATATCCGATGAAGATTCAGAAGAAGAAGTGAGGAAGCCTAAAGAGAAGAGGAAGTATGTGTGTCACATGTGCGCGGGGAAGGAGAAGAAGATATTCTCCCGCGGGTCGCGGCTCACCACGCACCTGGTGAAGGTGCACGGTGCGCAGTGGCCCTGCGGGTACAGTCGGTTTAGGTGAGTTTTAGTTTAACTAGCTGTTCCCGCGCGGCTTCATCCCATGAAATTGGTTAAATTCTCAATTGCAAATGTCGAAATTACCGTTACAATAACCTTGCTTCCTTAATGTTGGCTTGTTTATGGTCCCTTTCCCACGTTAGTGTTTTTATCTAATTTATTTATACCCAAGTATAATAGCGTGAAAATATATAGCCTAAAGAGTGACGTAAGTGGCTTCTTATACATATTTATTTATTTAATACTTTTGCAAAATAAATAATACAACAGGAAGCTAAAATTAAGTTATATGTTAGTCTATATATTTTTTTTTCTTGTCATTAATTTGGATTATTAATAGTTTATTTTCTCGTTCGTATTTTTTGTTCAAGTATTTATTATGTTGCAATGTGTTGCAGCTGATTATATGTTTATTATATAAGTTACTAGCTTTCGCCCGCGACTCCGTCCGCGTGGAATTAAAAAAAAACAAAAGTGAGTAGCCTATATGTTCTTCTAGACTATCCTCTACATCTACGCCAAATTTTATCGAAATCCGTTCAGCGGTTTAGGCTGCAAACTCTAACAAACATCCATCCATCTAAACTTTCGCATTTATAATATTAGTATGATTATTCCTCGTTTCGATACAAAATATTTAAACAATAGTAGCTTTTAAGGTAAAACATCGCCAGCATCGTTTTCTGTCACCCTTAAATCGTAATTTTATATTCGAATTCAATTGAAATAAAAAATACAGGACATTCATTGTTTTTTTTTATATTAACATTTAGATATCAACTTAGCGAGGACGGTATGTACCGTTTAACAGAGACTAGATACGAAGAGTTCGAACTATCACAGAAGATAGTAGACGGTTACAGCGACCCGAAGACATCTCTCACCGATTCCTACGACTTTGAAGTACAAAGAATATCGGAAGCGACCGCGACTTCGCCCGTGCACTTCGAGATACGTCTGAAAAATGATAAAAACGACCAACCGGATGAAACTTCGGTAGAGATAACTATGTGCGATGTCGATGAACAAGGAAATATCATTAATTCTGAAGTCATACAGTCAGATGTAGTTTTTACTTGACTAGCTGTAGTCCCGACTTTTTTTTTTTTTTTTTTAATTATCAAGTTGGCAAACGAGCAATCGGCCACCTGAATCCGCCAAAATGGCGAAGCGACCGCCGCCCATAGACATCCGCAATAGCTGATGCGTTGCCTACCCTCATCCGACAGAGGAGGAGACGCACATAAAGAGGATATTTCCCCTTCCTATGCATCTCCTCCACCGTCAAATCCACTGTTTTGTTTTCTTTGTCCACGTGAAATTTAATATAGCCTATGTTAACGATAACGTAGCTTTCTAATGGTTGAAAGATTTTTTTTAAATTAAATATATAAAAAAAGTATATAAATATATATGCATAAATATTGAGTTATTACAATAGATACAAAAATGCATATATGCCAGTATGCAAATAACTAGAATATTTGATTTTACGACTAGGAAGAGGACTTGGGAGGAGCTTTACGTTTTACTGCATTCAGTATACGCATTGGGCCAGCTAACAAGCCAGTTGCTGGCATGCTACTCCATTGGACTGGCATGTGTATTCCCGACATGTTTCCAACCTTTTAAATATTACCTTGACTTAACCTTTTTAAAAGGTGTTAGTTTTAAGCACTATAGTCTAGCTATCCATAGACAAAAGAATATTATTTGCACATGTATTTTCTTTTTAATAAGCATAAGGATAATTCATACATTTTATATTAAAACTTTCATAGATGTATTTTTTTTTTAATTTTGTAATGTTTACGTACAATATTACAATTTGTGAAACCTTTTAATGTCTATGAATCAATCGACATATTTTTATAAGTAATTAAATTATTTTAATACAATATTCATTTGTTTTATTTCTAAACTAGCTGTCCCCTGCGGCTTTATCCGCAGGTAATTATAAAAACTTTATTTTATCGTTTACATTTGTCAATTTATCATTTGCAAATGTCAAAATGACATGACATTACAAACCATGGCAATCTTGCTTCCTTGATGTTGGCAGCAACTTATGGTCTCTTTCCCACATTAGGATTTTTATCCAATTTATTTACTAACTAAGTTTAATAGCGTGAAAATATATAGCCTAAAGCGTGAAGTAAGTGTAGGGCTTTTTATTAAAAAAAGAATTATTCAAAAATATGCTGTAATTGCTGACATCTTAGGCAACAAAGGAGTGTGTGTTTACGCTTTATTATAATAGTATAGAAGTATAGATAGATGGATAAGGGCATAAAAACATTAATAACTCGATAGGATGTTTTTTATTGATTTACAAATATAGCATAGAATTTAAGGGACGTAAGTATACGAATTTGAATAAAATCCTTCTTCAGCCATCTTCTCTCCTATCCAATTGTAAAAGGCGGGAACATTGACATAAGTGCAGGGGGCACCACTTTCGCTTACACGGTAAGCACTCATTCCGTACAACACGTATCTTGTGTTTACGTCCTAAAACAAACTGACAGCTGTCATAATGAAAAAAACAAGTTACACCCACAGGGGTGGGACAGCCCACCAAACTGTAAATTGTCTGATAACAATCCAACGTGTAAAATGTGATGGAAATATCAGATTTTGTTATTTTATTACAGTGACGTCAATTTAAGCTATCTGAGCATCTATCAGCCAGTGGTAGGATAGGCCTTAAATCTCGAACTTTTGACCTTTTTTTAAAAAAAAAAAAATATTAGTAGATTTTTGTTAATTGTTAATTTACTAATATTTCCTTTAACCATTCCAACTAAGCTCTAGGCTTGTGCTAGGATATGGTTCACGACAATAGTCGAATGGCGGGATTCGAACCCTCGACCTCACGATCGGTAGTCCGTACCCCAAACCATTAGGCTATTAGCTTAGGACCTTGGATATCTAAATATCATGCAAATTGTGTTTTTATACAATTTTATTATCTTTTTATAGTTTATATAATTCACAAAAAAAAAAACAAAAGTAAATAGCATATACGTTCTTCCATATTATCTACATATCTATGCCACATTGAGATCCGTTTTGCAGTTTAGTCTAAACTCTAACAAACACCCATCCATCACAAGTTCTTATAAAACTAGTAAAATTTTGACTTGAATATAAATTACCTTTACGGGACAGACAAGTGGCGCTGCGTGTTCGCGCTTGCAGCTATCGTCAGGTGAACTTGCGCAGGTGAGACTCTCGTGCAGAATGAAGAATTTCCCCAATCGTGTATTTCTCAATTTCTCTTGGCAGTTAGCAGAACTCAGAAGATTTACCGGGATCTGAAATTATCCGATGTAATTCATGAAGTAAATATTACGCTTTTCTACTTTTTTTAATGTAAATTGTAAGCTAAAGTAATCTATATTAATATAAAAAACACACTGTTATATAATATGTCTGCATACAGTTAATTTTTGAATAACTTTTTATTTAAATTCATTATTACACTTACGACATATATTAGGCTATATATATCACGCTATTAAACTTAAGGATGACTAAATTAGAAAAAATAGCTAAGCGAGAAAGACAAAAACTACAAAATAATACGAGCAGACAAGCAAGGTTGCCATGGTTACTTATACTTGACCAATGGAGAGGGCCTTTGTTATTTGGGCATTTGATTTTTAATATTGCAATTAATATTTTAACGGAATTTAAACAATAAAATTAACATGCGGATGAAGCAGCAGGAATAGCTAGTGTGATAATATAAGAGAAGAGCGCGCTCACACCTTTGACTAAACTATCGCACAACTGTTTAGTCTCGCTTTGATTTCTATGAGCTTATATGGAGCGCACGCTACTTGATTTTTAGTTGTGCAAATAAACAGTTGAATTGGCTGCAAAACAATCGACAATCGCACAACAGTTGTGCGATAGTTCGCTCTTAGGGTAGACAGTGCTATTCACTTAACTGAAAACAAGTTTTTCGTGGGTTTTGGTTGGAACAATCCTTTGGTTAATTTGACGTGTGTGCTGTTACTTGGACATCATAAGTCAGAACTGTTTTTTATAAGACGTAACGTTTCTCACCTTTTTAAGTATGTTAGTGGTGGTATTAGCGGACTTTCCCCATCCCGTGCCGAAGCACTGAGTCCCCGGCTCCGGCAGCACCTGGCCCACGCACGCTAAGCTCACGTGCGGCGCGATTATTAAATTAAATGGCTCTTCCAGGAATATTAAACTCACAGAATTTAATAACGAATCTAAAAATCATACTAATATTATAAATGCGAATGTTTAGATGTATGGATGTTTGTTGAGTTTGTAGCCCAAACGACAGAACGCATATATATTTAATATAGATGTCGAGGATAGTCTAGAAGAACACATAGGCTACTCACTTTTGTTTATTTTTTAATTCCACGCAGACGGAGTCGCGGGCGTAAACTAGTATAAGATAAAATTTTATCTGTTTTCGCATCAACTTAAGCGTCTCCTTTCGGTATGCTATTTTATAAGTGACTAGCTGTTGTTCTCGACTACGTCCGCGTGGAACAAAAAAAAATAGTCAAAAACATAGCCTATGTTACTCGGATAACGTAACCTTTTAAAGGTGAAAGAATTTTTTAAATCGGGCCAGTAGTTTTTGAGTTACAATACATACAATTTTTTTTCTAAAAAAACAAGCATTTTCTAAATAATAGCGTTGATTAATTGCGCATAGTGACCTCTGAAGTAATGTTGATGTTTGACAATTTTTCGTACGTTCCGTTCTTGGTGCATATATTCTTCATTTTCTGAGGTTTTGTCCCATTCTCCTGCCCTGCATTTGATCTGTAGAAATACATTTCATTTAAAAAATATCTAACATCAATTGGTTCTTAACGTTACATTAATAATCATACCACTTATAATATTATAAATGCCAAAGTTTAGATGTATGGATGGATGGATGTTTGTTAGAGTTTGTAGCCTAAACGGCTGAACGGATTTCGATGAAATTTTGTATGGATGTAGAGGATAGTCTAGAAGAACACATAGGCTATTCACTTTTGTTTTTTTTTAATTTCACGCGGACGGAGTTGCGGGCGACAGCTAGTATGAATATAAATTATTCGTTATACATAAGCATATTGATTGCCTAATATCAATTTTGGTTTCGATTTTCGTCCAAGTAAAGTAAAAAAATATATAGCCTCTGTTACTCTGTGATTACGTAGCGTTTCAATGGTGCAAGAATTTGAAATCGACCTCGTAGTTTTTGAGTTATTTCAACACATACATAAATCTAAAAATACAAATCTTTCCTCTTTATATTACTAGCTGTTGCCCGTGACTTCGTCCGCGCAGAGCTGAAAAAGTACAACATTTACGCTCGCCCCTTATTTCAACCTATTACTTAAAGTTTAAACTTAGTAACTTAGTTAACGTCGGGGTCCAGAAATATGCTGTTTATTAATAGTTCCTCGACATTAGTAGTAATAAAATATAGCCTATGCTACTCCCAGATAAATTACCTTTCTAATGGTGAAAGAATTTTTAAAATCGGCTCAGTAGTTTTTAAGTTATTTCATACAAGATACCAAAAATACAAATCTTTCCTCTTTATAATATTAGTATTAGTAAATAGTATTAGTATAGAAAACACATAACCTCATTCGTCTCGTAATTGTTGATAGCACGGGTGCTTGTGAGTATCACTGAGGGCTGTATGAGAGTACCGGCGCAGACGTAATCCTTAGTAGACCATTCTGTAGACGTCGTGTTGGTTTTTCTGACAACAAGAGAAATCGTATCACATCACGAGAATAAACTTAATACGACCACACAAGACACGCAACACTTAAGATGAGGATGGATTGGGGAAGTGAATTTGACGGAGGAGAGGACGCATAGGATAGGGAAATATCCCATTTCTCTGTCCCCTCAATAAAAGAGAGGCAATGCGTCTGCAATTGCGAATGTCTACAGTCAGCAGTCGCTCCGTTTTTATCCAATTTAGGTTGCCACTTGCTAATTTGCCAACTTATGATGTAATATTGAGAAATAATAATTAGTTATACTTGATAACAGCAATCATCCATGGAAACTCTCCGAAGTCTGCAAAACTGTTGTCCATGCGGACTTGAAAACCACCGGGGTTGGTCACGCCGCATTTCATGTTGCTATCCAACACTGAAAGTAATAAAATTGAAAGTAATAAATATAATCTATATGTCGCAATCAGAAGAAGAAATCAATTTGAATTTAAGTCATAATTAGAACACAAGCGCTGCCAAGCGACTTTCAAACTTAGATCAATCTGAAAATAGGGATCGTTGCGAGACCATTGTTTGAACGATATGAGCTTGGTAGATCGATGATATCCTAACTGTAGTATTGTGAATGTATTCCTTGAATCCGACTTTACCCATGGCCGCCCACATGTGATCTCAAGTAGTAGTAATTCTGATATCGTGCTAGCTCAAGCCGATATATACATATAAAGAAATTGGAGTGTCTGTTTGTAATATTAAAAGAAAAATTCCAGGACATTCCATGTTGACAGGAATTTCACTGGAGAGTAGCTGACATGGATTGGTATATTATAGGCTACTTTTTTTTAAAATTCCGCGCTGTCAAAATGGCGTGACGGGCGGTCCACATTTGCGCTAACAAAGTTTGTCAAAACAAATGGAAGTAAACAGTAGTTACCGATAACACAAGAAAAATAGCAGGAAAAACCCGTATGCAAGCTAAATGTTAAATTGATAACATTTAGATAATGTAGAAATACTTTTAACTAGTACTCTAACATCGGTCGATATTTAACCATAAATTGTAAACAAAGATGATTTTTAATTTTAAAATTACTTCTTGTCCTAATTTTAACTGTGTGGTTCGGTTTATGCGTTCGGCAATTTTAATTTTGTGTGAAATATCTTGATTGTTTTTAATATTCTTTTATTACAATAGTCAAATTGTGTTTCCACAGATGTGTATAACATGCATCTTTTAATTGTAATTAGGGTAGCAAAATATGAATAAGAGGAGGATATGCTTAAGAAAGGAGTGGTTTCAGATATGACGGCTGATAGAGATGTATGGAAGAGCAACGTAAACTGTGCCGACCCTCCATAAGGGATAAGGGCAAGTTGATGATGAGGGTAGCAAAATATGAATAAGAGGAGGATATGCTTAAGAAAGGAGTGGTTTCAGATATGACGGCTGATAGAGATGTATGGAAGAGCAACACATACTGTGCCGACCCTCCATAAGGGATAAGGGCAAGTTGATGATGAGGGTAGCAAAATATGAATAAGAGGAGGATATGCTTAAGAAAGGAGTGGTTTCAGATATGACGGCTGATAGAGATGTATGGAAGAGCAACACATACTGTGCCGACCCTCCATAAGGGATAAGGGCAAGTTGATGATGAGGGTAGCAAAATATGAATAAGAGGAGGATATGCTTAAGAAAGGAGTGGTTTCAGATATGACGGCTGATAGAGATGTATGGAAGAGCAACACATACTGTGCCGACCCTCCATAAGGGATAAGGGCAAGTTGATGATGAGGGTAGCAAAATATGAATAAGAGGAGGATATGCTTAAGAAAGGAGTGGTTTCAGATATGACGGCTGATAGAGATGTATGGAAGAGCAACACATACTGTGCCGACCCTCCATAAGGGATAAGGGCAAGTTGATGATGAGGGTAGCAAAATATGAATAAGAGGAGGATATGCTTAAGAAAGGAGTGGTTTCAGATATGACGGCTGATAGAGATGTATGGAAGAGCAACACATACTGTGCCGACCCTCCATAAGGGATAAGGGCAAGTTGATGATGAGGGTAGCAAAATATGAATAAGAGGAGGATATGCTTAAGAAAGGAGTGGTTTCAGATATGACGGCTGATAGAGATGTATGGAAGAGCAACACATACTGTGCCGACCCTCCATAAGGGATAAGGGCAAGTTGATGATGAGGGTAGCAAAATATGAATAAGAGGAGGATATGCTTAAGAAAGGAGTGGTTTCAGATATGACGGCTGATAGAGATGTATGGAAGAGCAACACATACTGTGCCGACCCTCCATAAGGGATAAGGGCAAGTTGATGATGAGGGTAGCAAAATATGAATAAGAGGAGGATATGCTTAAGAAAGGAGTGGTTTCAGATATGACGGCTGATAGAGATGTATGGAAGAGCAACGTAAACTGTGCCGACCCTCCATAAGGGATAAGGGCAAGTTGATGATGAGGGTAGCAAAATGTACAACAATTTATTTTAAATGCACAAAAGCATTAGTTCTAATAGTCTTGTAACTCCTTGTTACCGTAGACTGCTTACCTTGTACATTTGTTACATAGGAGATTAAAACCAACACTAATATTACGAACCATCTGAAACAATAACATACAGTAACGCTCATCTCGCTTATCTAATCACATGCTATGTGGAGAGACACCAGGTCTTCGTCTTCTGAATTAAATCAAAACATTAAGAGCGGGCGCACATCTTTGACTATTGCACAACTGTTGAGCGATTGTCGATTGTTTCGCAGCCAATTCAACTGTTTAGTTGCACAACTAAAAATCGAGTAGTGTACCTCTATATAAGCTCATAGGAATCAAAGCACGACTAAACAGTTGTGTGATAGTTTAGCCAAAGTTGTGCGCGCGTTACTATTAATCTATAATATTTTCTATAAAATGATATTAACTCTATCATACGTCATCTCAGTCATCACTCCCTTTTTGATCATATCACCTTTTACACAATCCATCCATCTCTTTCTAGGTATACCTCTACCGGTGTACCCTTCCACACTCATAATTAACGTCCTCCTTGTAACATGCGATTCATCCCTCCTCATAACATGCCCATACCAAACTAACCTTTTACTCCTTACCTTCTCTACTACGGGGGCTACTCTCAAACTTCCTCTAATATACTCATTTCGTATCTTATCCATTCGTGTTACCCCACACATCCATCTTAACATTTGCATTTCTGCCACATGTAGTCTCCTTTCATCCGTTCCTTTTACTGCCCAACATATGATAAATTTATATTTTTCCATTTTATTCAGTCACTACCTTCATTTTTAAATTTAGTTCATCTCTAACAAGGCCCGCTCTTAGCGATGTAGGGTAAAAAAAAAACATATCTTACTTCTTACTAATATTATATCTGCGAAAGTTTGGATGGATGAATGTTAGAGGTTGTAGCCTAAACGGCTAAACGGATCTCAATGAAATTTCGTATAGATTTAGAGGATAATCTGGAAGAACACATAGGCTACTTATTTTTTTTTAATTCAACATGGAGGGTGTCGCGGGCGAAATCTATATATTTTCAATATAAACATAATTATTGTGATATATATAGTTTAATTTCGTAATCTATTAATGTGTTGTTATAAATATTAGGTAGATATATATTAGTTATCATAAAAGGGGTCAGAGTTAAATAACAGTAAGGAAAAATATACATAATTATTACCAATGGTCAACATATTGGTCGAAATGAAATATATTTCTAAAAAAACTGTGACATTCACGTATTAATAAAAACAAGTAATATACATACCTCATGATTTAATCTTATTTATATACAAAATATTATTCACAAATTTGTAATAGCGTATTAAAAAAAAACATATCTTACTTCTTACTAATATTATATCTGCGAAAGTTTGGATGGATGAATGTTAGAAGTTGTAGCCTAAACGACTGAATGGATCTCAATGAAATTTCGTATAGATTTAGAGGATAATCTGGAAGAACACATAGGCTACTCACTTTTGTTTTTTTTTATTCCAAGCGGACAGAGTCGCGGGCGACAGCTAGTCTAGTTATATTTTAAATTTAGTTCATCTCTAACGAGGCCCGCTCTTAGTGATGTAGGGTAAAAAAAAAACATATCTTACTTCTTACTAATATTATATCTGCGAAAGTTTGGATGGATGAATGTTAGAAGTTGTAGCCTAAACGACTGAACGGATCTCAATGAAATTTCGTATAGATTTAGAGGATAATCTGGAAGAACACATAGGCTACTTATTTTTTTTTATTTTTTTTATTTTCAACAGTGGAAGATCTTAGGTTGATGATGTGTGCGAGGGATGTGATATTTAGGAAATATACTTTGTTTTTAAAAAAACTCACGATTTTTATTGGGTTTTTACAAATATTCGCGAATTCACAATGGTAAATTATTGTTGAAAAACCATTCTAAACAATGACAACAGGATATAATTCAGACGTCTACTCTTAGCCACATGAACAAGGATCCGTGGAAAGCCGCTGGTCTCCAGAACGGCTGGATTTTGACGGGACTTTATTTCCACACTAAAGAAGTTTGCGCACGACAACTCGTGTTATAATACGAGTACTCGTATATCATACTATCATACTAATATTATAAATGCGAAAGTTTAGATGGATTGTTAGAGTTTGTAGTCAAAACGGCTGAACGGATTTCGATTAAATTTAGTACAGATGTAGAGGATAGTCTGGAAGAACACATAGGTTACTCACTTTTGTTTTTTTTTATTCCAAGCGGACAGAGTCGGGGGCGACAGCTAGTCTAGTTATATTTTAAAATTAAGGTTTCATAAATAAAACTATTTATGTATTCTTTCTTTTATTTCAACATGATTATTACACTGTAGGCACGTGAGTATATGAGTTAGATTTAAAGCCTTCTTCAGCCATGCGCTCGCCTATCCAGGTGTAAAAGGCGGGAACATTGACGTAGGCGCAAGGGGCGCCATCTTGTTGAATACGGTACGCGCTTAGTCCGTACAACACGAATCTCGTACTTTTACCCTGGAAACAATTTAATAATATAAAATTTTACACTAAATAACTACTGTGGTAATCATTGATATATGTAAGGAGTAAAAGGTTAGCGTGGTATGGGCATGTTATGAGAAGGGATGAATCGCATGTAACAAGAAGGACGTTAGTTATGAATGTGGAGGTACACCGGTAGAGGTAGACCTAGAAAGAGATGGATGGATTGCGTGAAAGGTGACATGATCAAAAAGGGAGTGATGACTGAGATGACGGATGATAGAGTTATTTGGAGGACGAAAATCTGGTGCGTTGATCTTACGCGAGTAGGATAAGGCAGGAGAGGTGATGATGATGATGGCAATCATTGATATGTATTAAATGGTTAGGCTTGAAAATAACAGCTTTTCATTCCAACTTAATACGCTTGTTGAATAGTTTATTCCGTCTCTATTTTAATTCGAAACGTCAGCGACAAAATGGCGAATATTAAGCACATTATACCACTGATTATAGCCTGATTAATATCCTTTTAGCATTGTAGATTTTAACCTTATTACGATGAAGGAAAACATCGTGATGACTACGAAGAAATTCAAATATATTAATTCAACCAAAGAGCCAGTGTGATCAAAGCCGAGTCATCCCTAACTCAGAGTTGGCTCTGTGGAGACTCTTAGTGATATGACGATTATGTTACTAACCTTTACTGGACAGACAAGTGGCGCCCCCACTTCAGTCTTGCAAGTATCGTCGGCCGAGCTTGCACAAGTGAGACTCTCGTGTAAACGGAATATCTCCCCTACTCTCGTTTCTCGCATTTTTGTTTCGCAGTCAGCAACACTCAGTAGATTAACCGGTATCTATGAATTATCCAATGAATTAGAAGTATAGCGTGAGGTAAGAGCGTCGGTGGCTCAGCGGTTCAAGCACTTGACTTGTAATCTACAGGTCCTGAGTTCGAATCCCGCCGTACCAATGTGATTTTCGAATTTCATATGTACATAATTTACCCGACGTTCTTACGGTGAAGGAAAACATCGTGATGCACATATCGGTGAAGAAATTCAAAGATATGTGTGAAGTCAACCCGCAGTGCAGGTTGACTATGGCCTAGTCACTAACTTAGGGTAGGCTCCGAGCCCCTCAGTGTGGACGTATAGTGATGGTGATGATGATGATGTAATATGGGCGTCGCTAGACGATTATTAGTTACCATAAATATGGTCTTATTAGAAAATTTTATGTATGTATATACGTCTTGCTGACTACGTAGAATACCCTTGGTTAGTTGCAATTATTAAGTAAGCTTCAAATTTGTTTTTTATTTTTTGCCAATGCCAGAGAACTTAATTCCCTACCCACCATTTTTCTACATCTGTACGTTAATTAAACATACTAATCTATACTAATAGTATAAAGAGGACAGATTTGTGTTTTTAAATTTTTGTATGTATTAAAATAAATCAAAAACACAGTCCAATAGGACCGATTTCAATTCCCCATAAAATTGCCCATAAATTGTTATGAATCTTGGATTTTTAGTAATTATTGCACTAGATGAATCAAAAGGTTTATTCCTTACCTTCTTTAGTATGTCACTTTCATTAGTCGAAGCTCCTTTCCCCCATCCCGTGCCGAAGCACTCAGTCCCCGGCTCCGGCAGCGCCTGGCCTACGCACGCTACGCCCACGTGCGGCGCGTCACTTAAATCGAATGGTTTTTCCAGAAACACCAATGTCACTGCGTTATAGAACGAATCTGGAAAAAAAAAAAAAGAAAAGCGAGTAGCCTAGGTGTTCTTCCAGACTATGCTCTACACCTGTGCCAATTTTTATTGAAATCCGTTTAGTAGTTTAGGCTACAAACTCTAACAAACATCCATCCATCCATCTAAACTTTCGCATTTATAATATTACTAGCTTTCGCCCGCGACTCCGACCGCGTAGAATAAAAAAAAGAAAAGCGAGTAGCCTAGGTGTTCTTCCAGACTATGCTCTACACCTGTGCCAATTTTTATTGAAATCCGTTTAGTAGTTTAGGCTACAAACTCTAACAAACATCCATCCATCCATCCATCTAAACTTTCGCATTTATAATATTACTAGCTTTCGCCCGCGACTCCGACCGCGTAGAATAAAAAAAAGAAAAGCGAGTAGCCTAGGTGTTCTTCCAGACTATGCTCTACACCTGTGCCAATTTTTATTGAAATCCGTTTAGTAGTTTAGGCTACAAACTCTAACAAACATCCATCCATCCATCTAAACTTTCGCATTTATAATATTACTAGCTTTCGCCCGCGACTCCGACCGCGTAGAATAAAAAAAAGAAAAGCGAGTAGCCTAGGTGTTCTTCCAGACTATGCTCTACACCTGTGCCAATTTTTATTGAAATCCGTTTAGTAGTTTAGGCTACAAACTCTAACAAACATCCATCCATCCATCTAAACTTTCGCATTTATAATATTACTAGCTTTCGCCCGCGACTCCGACCGCGTAGAATAAAAAAAAAACAAAAGCGAGTAGCCTAGGTGTTCTTCCAGACTATGCTCTACACCTGTGCCAATTTTTATTGAAATCCGTTTAGTAGTTTAGGCTACAAACTCTAACAAACATCCATCCATCCATCTAAACTTTCGCATTTATAATATTACTAGCTTTCGCCCGCGACTCCGACCGCGTAGAATAAAAAAAAACAAAAGCGAGTAGCCTAGGTGTTCTTCCAGACTATGCTCTACACCTGTGCCAATTTTTATTGAAATCCGTTCAGCAGTTTAGGCTACAAACTCTAACAAACATCCATCCATCCATCTAAACTTTCGCATTTATAATATTACTAGCTTTCGCCCGCGACTCCGATCGCGTAGAATTAAAAAAAAACAAAAGCGAGTAGCCTAGGTGTTCTTCCAGACTATGCTCTACACCTGTGCCAATTTTTATTGAAATCCGTTTAGTAGTTTAGGCTACAAACTCTAACAAACATCCATCCATCCATCTAAACTTTCGCACTTATAATATTAGTAAGAGTAAGATAGTAAGAAGTAAGATTAGGTGCATGTAAATATGTTTGTAATTGCATTATGTGAAAGTATTATACCTTTAAAATAATCCTTATGGGTGACAATTCTTCGTACGTTCCTTTCTTGATGGAGATAGTTTTCATCTTCCGCCTTTTTGTTCCATTCTCCCGCTCGACATTTTAGCTGGAAGAATTATAAACATCATACGAAATGTTAATAAACAACATTAATTGATTAACAAAAAATTATAGATTGGTTGTTAAAAGGCTATAATCGCTACTAAGGTTAAAGTGCTACAATCGCACAGCAGTTGTGCGATTGTCGATTGTTTCGCAGCCAATTCAACTGTTTACTTGCACAACTAAAAATTGAGAGCTTAAAGCTTGTACCTCCATATAAGCTCATAGGAATCAAAGCGAGATTAAACAGTGGAACGATAGTTCAGTCAAATGTGTGCGGGCTCTTAATTTACAGATTGTTTGATAATCTAATTATCAAGTTTTTTCTAAGTTTTATTATAAAAATATGTAACCTCGTTAGGTTTAATTTTCTCATAGCCGTACGAACTGGTGAGTACAACGGAAGGATGTATGAGAGTTCCGGCGCTCAAGTAGTCCTTGTCGGACCACTGTGTCGATGACGTGTCGGAGTTCCTGACAAATAAACAAATTATTATATAGTATATTTCTTACTAGCTGTTGCTCGCGACTTCGCTCGCGTGAAATTAAAAAAATATAGCCTATCTTACTCACAGATAAATTACCTTTGTAACGCTAAAAGAATTTTTAAAATCGGCCCAGTAGTTTTTGATTTATTTCAATACATAGAAAAATACAATATAACAAATCTTTCCTATTCATAATATTGGTATAGATATAGATAACAATTTGTTTGATATAAGTCCGACTTGAATCTCTATCAACCAATCTTATGCTGACTTTACGTAAGATAATGCACAGTGTTTAAGCATAACCTTTTGGTCTTATTTGCACACCTATGAGTAATTGTTATGTAAAATCACAGACAATACTATACTAGTATAATCAACTTAGCGTTTCGATGCAGAAAAAAGGTGGGTAGGGAATTAAGTTCCTTGGCATTAGCAAAAAAAATTTTTGAAGCTTACTTAATAATTGCAACCATCCATGGGTATTCTCCAAAATCAGCCAACCCGTTCCCGAAGCGGAATACGAGGCCGCTTGGATTGTTTGCACCGCATTTTAGGTTTGTTTCTGTTTCTGGAAAATATAAACATTATTAATAACTATATATAGAAGTCGGTAAAACCAGAGGGAAGGCTGTTGCAGTAAACATGATATTCTCAAGGATAGATACGAACAATATGGACTTTCGTAATTACTCAATGAAGTAAAAAACAAGGAAAATATTTACTGCATCAATACAATCGTCTCGCAGAGATTTCTATATTATTATATACCAAGGTCAACTTTACTGAATTTAAAAAATCTATACTAGTATTATAAAGAGGAAAGATTTGTATTTTTGTATGTATTGAAACAACTCAAAAACTACTGGGCCGATTTAAAAAATTATTTCACCATTAAAAAGCTACGTTATCAGTAAAAATGTTTTTTTTGTTTTTTTAATTTTACGCTGGCGAAGTCGCGAGCAACAGCTAGTATTCAATATGTTGCTCGCGTCTTCGTCTGCACGGAATTAAAAATTACAATAAACATAGCCTATGTCTATGGGCAGCGGTCGCTTCGCCATTTTGGCGGATTCAGGTGGCCGCTTGCTCGTTTGCCACCTTATGTTATAAAAAAAAAAAATGTTACCCAGTGATAACGTAGTTATTAATTGGTGAAGGAATTTTTGAAATCGGCCCTGTATTTTTTAACTTATTTCAATACATACAAAAATAAAAGAATCTAGAATCTAGTCTAGGAGTTAGGTCCAATTATTATGGTCTCATTCGAAGTAATTTTCAATTTTCTCAATTTAATTCTTTGAAACACCTTCTCCTCACATTTACTACGTTTTTCTACGAACATTTTTGATTAAAAAATATTTTTGTATGAAAAATCTTATAAAGCATTACAAAGCTGCAAAATCACTGAGAAACGGGCTGTATTTAATTCCGCGCGGACAATGTCGCGTGCAAAACCGAGTATCTAATTTATATAACAATAGAGTATTTTAAGTATTTTACCTGTGGCTTTTTCTTCATTGCTTTTCATAAAAAATATCTGATCTTGAGCTTTGGAGATTATACAAGAATGTATAATTGTGACCACAATAATTATGAGTCTTCTGAAAATACAAAGCATACATCTATCTATACTATTATACTAAAGCGTAAACACACTTCTTTGTTGCCTAAGATGTCAGCAATTACAGCATATTTTTGAATAATTCTTTTGTTAATAAAAAGCCCTATATTTACGTCATGCTTTAGGCTATATATTTTCACGCCAATAAACTTAGGGGGTAAATATTTTGGATAAAAACCCTAATGTGGGAAAGAGACCATAAGTTGCTGCCAACATCAATAAAGAAAGATTGCTAAGGTTTGTCATGTCTTTTTGACATTTGCTATTGATAATTTGACAAATGTAAACAATAAATCAATAAAATAAGGTTTTTATATAATAATTTCACGCGGATGAATCCGTAAGCGAACAGCTAGTTTGTTAATAATTTTCATGTGTTTAAAATTTATTGCGGAGTTACAGCGAGCGCACAACCTTGACTAAACTATCGCACTGTCGTGCGATTGTCAATTGTTTCGCAGCCAATTCAACTGTTTAGTTGCACAACTAAAAATCGAGTAGTGTACGTCCATATAAGCTCATAGGAATCAAACCGCAACTAAACAGTTGTGCGATAGTTTAATCAAAGTTGTGCGCGCGCTCTTAATATGTATAGATTTATTTATACATAATTATTTACAAACAAAAATGATGAAAACTATTAAAATCACAGTTACATGCCGCCTCAAAAACATCTAAATTATCTACTTGAAAGAAACGAAATTTACTTTAAAAATCGCGTGATTAACTCTCGAATGCTATAAACAAATTCACAATTATAATAACAACTGACAACTGGATACAAGTTCAAGTTCACATATAAAGATTAAAACATACCTCATGATATAAGCGATAACGTAGAATTAGTCTCAAATAGGATTTAATTCACAATTTTACTCGTATATTGAAAACAGTCGACCAGTAGTGTACTACACCAGTTGCAGAATGACGATACACCTCAAACTATAAACAAGTTTAAAGCTACCAACACATTAGGGTACACACAAATGTACATGAAATACGAAAAGTATCTTATACGAGTTCCATTCGAAAAACAATTTTTTCTTCGGAAACGATTTTAATTGGACATTTGTCGTAAAGTATATCAAAACTGCTAAGTAGTTGTTAGGGCGCGGATAGGCGACCAATCAGGACGCTGGAAAAGGGCGCCAAATTCAGCGTAATACATAGTCTCCAAAAATCCATACCCAAATCATGTTAAAAAGGGGTGAATAAAATCTAGCTCAGGACGTTAGTATCGCTAAACGACTAAAACCCTATTATTGAATATGTTCTATGCAAACTCTTTAAGTTAAACATAATTTTAAAAATGTTTAAAATATTTTTTTTAACGCTAAAGAATGTATGCCCGGTGGCAAGATGACATAATAAAAATAGCAGGGAAAGGATGGACTAGGGCAGCTACAAACAGGGAAAGTGGAAACAAATGGATGAGGCCTATACCCGTTAGGGGTCACAACAATTAACTTTTTTATGTTATTTGTAAAACACATATATATAATTAAACTATTGTAATATGTTATGACAAATAAAGGCTTAAAAAAAAGTATGCTGTTGGCATATTTTAAAATAGTCTGTTATTTTGATTCTTTAAATGTTTAAAGTTTGCAATTTTACGATCATAACTAGTTAGTCCACACCTTTATAGGCTAGTTATTTTATACAAGCTTTGGTATCGTAAGGTCATATGATGGTCTATCATGTGAATTTCTGGTTTGCGAGAATTTATATTAAAATAGTTTAGCCAGACAGATTTATAGATTTGTGGTAATTTTGTTAATGCGTTACGAAAATGTTAATTCTTCAAAATATACGACATTTTACAAAGTTAGTTTCCTTCATTTAATTCTTTTTATCTATCTATATCTATACTTCTATACTATTATAATAAAGCGTAAACACACACTTCTTTGTTGCCTAAGATGTCAGCAATTACAGCATATTTTTGCATAATTCTTTTTTTAATAAAAAGCCGTACACTTACGTCACGCTTAAGGCTATATATTTTCAAACCATTAACCTTAGGTGGTAAATATTTTGGATAAAAACCCTAATGTGGGAAAGAGACCATTAGTTGCTGCCAACATCAAGAAAGAAAGATTGCTAAGGTTTGTCATGTTATGTCATTTTGACATTTGCTATTGATAATTTGACAAATGTAAACAATAAAATAAAGTTTTTATAATTTCACACGGATGAATCCGCACGCGAACAGCTAGTTGCATATATTGAAACAGAAATACAATAGTATAATTAGTTATAACTAGTATAAATTTTCGGCAGTGGGAACTTACGTTAATACCCAAGGAGAACGACATTTACAAGGATAATAAACTAAGGAGAAATAAATAAATAAATGATTAATGTCGTATATATTAGCAAAACACATTTAAACCACCCCCAAAATTTTACTTTAACAAATATAATATGTACACAATTTCTTTAATAATATTATGTATTAAATAAGTAAATAAAGATATATGGAAATAGGTTAATTATATAATAATAGTGAAAAATGTAATATAAAATAATAATACGATAAGTGAAGAGCTTTAAATTATACAAATAAATCAAATCAATAACAAAATATATCAAGGTTCAAACTTTATAGCGGCTGGAGGTTACTTAATGATGCGTATACACAGACCGCTGTTTAGAGCAGAGAGAGATGTTATCGCAAATAAAATTGAGCTATATTACAATTGAAATAAGGTTTAATTTTACTGTACACTTATTTCTTACGCTTGCTATTGATATTAAAATAAGTGTAAAGTGAAATTAAACCTTATTACAATCGGTTAAAGTTCAATTTTATTTGCGATCAAAATCTGCTCTACTCTCTGGTCAGGTCTATCTGTCCTTACTACCTTCGCAAGTTCTACTGCGGGTGAAGCAAAACACACACGGGAGCTGTATAGTATAAAATCATATTGTCATTCCTCTCATTCACTATGAAAAAAACAGAGACAAGTGTCACGTATACATCCGTTATAAAGTTTGAATTTAGAACAGCTTTCATTTCTTTTTCAAAATAGCGGCCAATCTGTCAGCTTCTCTAAACCCGGCTTCAACTGCGCCGTGCACAGCTGAATGTCTGTGATGCGAAGTCGCTTCTCCCGCGAAGCACACCACGGGGAAGTTCCCGCCGTGGTACAGAGGCTCGCTGAGGGAAACCGCGCTCCCGCCCTCCTCCTCAGTGGCGACACTGCGGTAGGAATACGCACCACGGGCTAACGGATTGGACGCCCATTGCGATCTGTAATGTTAAAGTTACCATAAGTACTAGTATCATTGTACTAAATTACGATAAAGATTGAATTTTTGTCGTCAAATATTGTTCAGTTCAATTTTTTAAACATTTTAGTAGATTTACAAAATTCCGTAGGCATTTACCATTTACAAAATGACTAAGGGTCTGTTTAGACAGACCAGAGCTTAGCGCAGAGCAGATTAAACATTATTACCATTTTTTAAAGGTTATTTTATTTGCGACAAAAATCTGGGCTGCTCTGCTCTTAGATTCGAAGATACTTTGCTTTCTATTTGGAACATACCTTTTAATCGCTTTAATCGGAGTCACATCAAATTGCTTCTTAAATATTCCCATTAGCTTAGTAACTCCTGCCTTCACTTCATCTTCACTACGTTTCTCCATTTCCTGAGCTCCACGGCCGTATATCCATGCCAGGAGTAGATTCGGCTGGTACTCTACGGTGTTCAGTGCACAGATTTCTTTGACCCAGTCCTCATTATTGAAGTTTCTCTTATCCTCATCCCGCCAGAGAAGGGACAAGCTAGCTGGAGTCTTGGGCCACCAAGGTTTAGTGAACTCTATGTAAATCTTGTCTAAAACACAGAGTTGAAGAGTGTTGATAGCTGTGACCTTTTCAGCAGGTAGTGGCGGATTGAAGAGTTGGGTGTGCCTGGAAAAAACTCCAGGTTATGGATTGCGGACTATAGCTGACAATTGATGCATCTATAAATATGAATAGGTATTTGAAATATGTACTTTAATAGTTTACAATTATAATAAATGATTTCCGATAACTACATGGCACTGATATTTACCTCTTAATCAAGGAAAATGGAAGATATATTATACCACGAAGATTTAAAGTTATTACAATGAATCATAAAATTTTATTTCTGCGTACTGATCTGTATAAGTTACCTTTCCTTTAAGACTCCGACAGATAGAGTGACGATGACACTCTTAGCAGCATAAAGGCTTCCGTCTTTACATTTGACGTGCACCAAAGGGTTTTCAGGCTCTAGTCCCGGCTGGGCAGTCCGCCATTTAATACTCTCCACCTCTTTGTTCACTAGTATCTCCACGGGAATTGCTTTCGAGGGATCGGGATATTTATTCTAAAATGATTTGTGTTAAGCATTACGTATTACAGTAGGTTACTATCACACTTGCGTAAAATATTGACATCACGTGGAAAAAACGGATATAAAAAAGCATTTCACGATTAGTCAGCGATTATGTTAAATTATTTCAAATTTTAAAATATCATGATTATATGCTTATAATGATATTTTTTGAAGTCTGATGTATGATTTTAATCTGGTTAGCTTACCAATAAAACATCCAATAGGGTTTTAAAGCCTTTTCCCTTCCAGTTTAACATGAACTCTCCTTCGCAGCCCCAGCACTCCTCCAGGCCTTTAAGAGACTTTCCATGTCTTGGGTCAGCCTGTCCGCCCAAATGGTTGTTCTTTTCAAACCAATCTAAGAAGGATTTGGCTAGCTGAGGTTCTTTCTTTAATGTTGCATTCGACTTTAGCCTGAAAGGAATTAATAGTAAATAATTATTTAGGGCTAGGAGAGACTTGAAACAATAGTTTAGCATATACTTAACAATTATTGCTTATTTAAAATATTATTACATTAACAAAAAAATGTCTACTAAGTTCCTGATGACTTTGGGCTCTAAATTAATGAAGTTTCTACTAAAAATCCTCCCGAATATTCCTTTAAAAGTGTGAGATAGATTAAGATTGTTATTAAGCGATGTTCATGATGTGATAATAGCTTTAAATATTTTGACAGTCTAAAATATGATGGTGACAATTTAAGAAGACACTTACGCAGTACGAACGCATTCAGCTATAGACTTCTTGCTGTTCTTGTCGGCTTTACCGACTTCTTGGTTCAAAGCATCGATCAAAGCTTCGCTTTTGTCTTCATCTACCATCTCCCCGTTAGACAGGATGTACCATTTGTGGTCAGGTTTAGGTCTTCCCAGAAGACCTAATGGATTGACCAGCTCGAAAACTACATTATCTTTCTCCCCATGACACCTAGAATACATAAAGATTTATTTACAATTTTGATTACTAATTGATAACATACATATCCACTAACCTATAATTATTTAGGAGTATATTATTATAATAAATAATGCATATTGCATGATCCCAAAAAGTCGCTTCAGTCAATTATAGTTCAAACTATTTGCACGATATTCAGAAGAAAGAAGCGTAATGTAATCTATGGTTTGTCATACCATGCTGCGCCTAAATCCAGTGCACACTCCCCGAAGTTCACTGTGCGTATTCTACCGCCGATCCTGTCATCAGCCTCCAGGCCAAGGACCTTAAGGCCAGCGTCGTGCAGTCGACGCAGTGCCGCTATCCCGGACGCACCGCATCCTATTACTATGACATCCATTAGTTGCCTGTAACAAAATTACTATATTTAATAGTAGCAGAAGGTACTGTATTTTAACATTCAAACTTTAGTGCTCGTAATAACTGTGAGCGCAGGCGAATGAGTTGACATCCGTATTACGCACCGTCTGGTGTTAAATGCGAGCTACAGTAAGGTGTGAATAGCACTATATAACCGCTAAATTGTTTGCATTAAAAAGTTTGAACACTAAGGATTAAGAAGCCATAATAACTCGTAGAACGCATTTAGATATAGAAAAAAATCAGTAGTTTAAAACGTTGTTCACTTAATTGAATTACGGAGTTATTTTTCGTTAATAAAACTGACTTTAATTTCTATTTTGTTGTTACTTTGTCACAACGAAGACGTCTTGATTCGATAATAAGTATATTATAATAAATGTTATCTTATCACTAAGACGTTTGTAAAATGTGTTATTATTATGTTGTAAAAATTACATAACTGTAATTTATATAAAATATTTATCATGTTTCTAAGATTGCATATAACCGAGATCTTAAAATACAATAAATGTTAACGTAAAGGAAATTCTCTCATTATATATTACTAGCTTTCGCCCGCGACTCCGTCCGCGTGGAGTTCAAAAAAACAAAAGTTAGTAGCCTTTGTGTTCTTCCAGAATATCCTCTACATCTATACCAAATTTCATCGAAATCCGTTCAGCCGTTTAGGCTACAAACTCTAACAAAGATCCATCCATCCATCTAAACTTTTGCATTTATAATATTAGTAAGAAGTAAGATATCATATCACCAAACAATTATGTACTTAGTCAATTTATTAGTGGACTAGAAAATCTTATTTAGGGCCTGACCCACCAAATTGTAAATTGTCTGACAACAATCCAACGTGTAAAATATGTGATGGAAATATCGGATTTTGTTACCTTATCTGACAGTGACGTCATTTTTGAGCTTCTATCAGCCAGTGGTGGGACAGGCCCTTTCTATCTTATTTTAATTCTGACTAATGTTATAAATGTCAGATAGATGTTTTTTCTGTTCTACAGATGTCACTAAAATTCCGCATAGATGTAGGTAGAACACAAGAACATACAGCGTACTAATTATTTTTTTTAACTCCGCGCGGACAGATTGCCGTGCGTCAGCTAGTAAACTATAAAATGAACAAATCATTGACAATCTTACTTATCTTGTAAATACACACATTCATAATCAAATGATAATTATTAAAAGTTTTTGAGTACAAAATTATAAGTAACTACCTGCAAATTTAAATTTTTCACACATTATCTTGTATTATAAATTACAGCTGCATACCTTAATAAAACGAAATATAAAATCACTTCCATTATTTTTTTCAAAGAAAAGATAAGCCCCCATTTAAAGTATATAAAGTGTTATATTTAATCTGGGACAATCAGTATTTTTTTTTGGTTCCCAGAAACTTTACGATAATGAAAATCTTCCTCTACATAACATAACATTTATATTTTAAATCGGAACGAATTTAAAATGACCTTTTCCAAGCCTGTCCATTTATACAGATCACTGGCAGTGGTGACACTTGCATAACGTATTGACATCCCTCTCACTATCTTTGAAAAAGACAAAGTACACTATGTTTTCATACAGTTCATTCATCTATACTAATATTATAAAGAGGAAATATTTGTATTTTTGTACGTATTGTAATAACACCAAAACTACTGGGCTGATTACAAAAATTACTTTCACCATTAAAAAGCTACGTTACCAGTAAGTAACATAGGCTATATTTTTATTACTTTTTAACTTCACGCGGGCGAAGTCGCGAGCAACAGCTTGTCTATATTATAAAGAAGAAAAATTTGTACGTTTGTATTGAGATAACTCAAAAACGACTCGGCCGATGTCAAAAAATCTTTCGCCATTAGAAAGCTACATTATTACTGAGTAACATAGGCTATATACTAATTTTATAAATTCCGCGCGGACGGAGTCGCGAGCAAAAGCTAGTAATAAATAGACTTACGACGTTGTTACTGATTGTAAGTACAGTTGAAGGAAATTCAGTGGTCGCGATTGACGTGCGACCAATCTTATCCGCGACACGACACTGACCTAGAGTTACGTAATACGAACAATTATACAATGTTTGGATCTCAGTTATTTCATCATTAATCAAATGATTGTCAATTATTCTCACGAATAGTCTGATTCTTTAAGTATAGCGACATCTATCGGAATCAATCGATAATATAGAAAACTGGACATCCAACACTAGTAAGAAAAAGAATCATATTCTACAAGGAAATAATTTAGAACAATGCCATTCTTTAATTTAATTGTAAGCGTTTGTAAGACTAACGTTACTAATTCTGTACTTAATTTATATTTTGTAGATTACTAGCAGTTGCTCGCGACTTCGTCCGTGTGAAATCAAAAAATAATAAGATATGTAGTTATTACTCACAAACAAATTACCATTCTAACTAGAAAAATACATATCTTTGCTCTTTATAATATTAGTATAGTATTGTACATAATCTGTGGTATAGTTAAGATTTAGTAAGACTAAATATTTAAGTACTATATAAGTGACATATATTTAACAGTGGTAGAGCCCGCTTTAACATCTTCGCACGAATGGGTCGGCTCGCCCGGTGTAATACCACGACCACACAGAAAACTGGCGTGAAGTGGAAGCAATTCCGCGTTTCGTCTGATGAGTGTGGTGCCGGAGGCCAAATTTTAGTCCCTTTCCCTTTCCACCCTTTTCTTAAGAGGAAAGGATGGGAAGGAAAGGTGGATTTGACGGTGGAGGAAACAAAGGAAGGGGAAATGTCCTCTTTATGTGCGTCTCCTCCTCTGTCAATTAAGGGTAGGCAACGCATCTGCAATTGCGGATGTTTATGGGCAGCGGTCGCTTTCCATTTCGGTGGATTCAGGTGGCCGCTTGCTCGTTTGGCACCTTATATTATAAAAAAAAAAAAAAAGTGACAACGTCTCTACGTGCAGTTAATCTTTGAGAGCTATATCCAATAAATCGTATTAATATAATAGGTGAATAGTAAAAAGATAATCAAGTGTTCTAACAAAGTGAACCGGATTTGAAATTGTATGATCGTAAATCTAAAACATTTGCAGGACAATGTCCTAAGTACTGGTACTAGCACCATCTCTTGTAGGGTGACAAGGAAAATTGAATATAATATAACAAACTTTTTAACTGCTTAATTTTTAAGCTATTTAAACTATTTGGGTAATCCTTTTATCATTACAAACAAAGAGCTAGTAAGTATGAATTTATAATTTTTAAGGACTTTTCCTTGACTATTATTTTTTTCATTGTAATCTTTGTAATTCTAATACAATTACGTGACATAAGAGCCTTGATACTTAATATATTGAGGGCCACTTTAAGTACAGGAATATCCCAATAAATAATATTTTAATGGTCACCATAAGTTATCGAGGCTGTTGCAGTGACAAGAAGAGCAAGTTACCTGAGAATGTTGCCGCGCCGGTCCGCGTTGGAAAAACTCAATGGAAACCAACTCTATACAGTGAAATGTAATTACACTCCTACTTGACATTGTAATAATGATAGTTACTTAATCTATAAAAGTAAGATTTTTCTGGAAGAAAAATCCATTTATTTTTTTACTTATTCGGACAGATCTAACCTCGATAGTGTTAAGAAAATTAGTACCGCGCTGTAGAATTGGCGCAACACTAGATTATTGGCATAAACGTCACATCTCTAACTGACAGCTGTCAATGTCATTAGAAGGATTGATATTCGCGCGCGATCCTGAGTCCTGACGAGAAGTGTTGCTCTGAGTTTCAAACGATAGTATCAATTAAATAAATTGTTTAAAAATATACAAATACTTCTTTCATAAGTCCCCTAGACAAAGTGACTTTGGATTAGAGATATCGTTAGAATCGACAAAATGTATGGGAATGTACGTCACAAGAACGTGACTTATCGAATGTTATTGTCAGTTCCATACATTTTTATTCGATTAACGATAACGATTATCGAATATATAGGAGCTGCACAGATATCCTTGTTTGTCTATATAATTTAACTATTGGATAGAGACTCTTATATCATCGTCCCTTTCATTATCTTTGAAAAAAACAAAGACAAAAATATACACTTGCACATGGGTAGGGAAATAATTTCCCCAACTGTAATATATTGTAATTAGTGATGTGATGTTCTTCGCACGTCCCTTACAGCTAGCTGTACTCTGATGGCTTATTTTTTGCAACAGGCTATTAAGCTGCACTTACACTGCGGTTACGACGGAGATTGCAACCTTATTCTCATATAATACTTTTTATTTATAATACTGATAACTATATAAGTACGAATAGCGACTAGCTTTTTAATCAGCTAATTGAAAAAATCAAATCATACTAATATTATAAATGTGAAAGTTTAGATGGATGGATGTTTGTTAGAGTTTGTAGCCTAAACGGCTGAACGGATATCGATGAAATTTGGCATAGATGTAGAGGATAGTCTGGAAGAACACATAGGCTACTCACTTTTGTTTTTTTTTAATTCCACGCGGACGGAGTCGCGGGCGAACGCTAGTAAGAAATAAAGCCTATGTTACTCAGTTAGCTTTAGTGGCAAAATAATATTTGAAATCGGTTCAATAGTTTTGACTATTCATAACATATATACAATATTTTTCTATACATACTATTACTAGCTGTTGCCAGCGACTGCGTGCGCGCGGAATTACAAACAATAAAGTAGCGTATGTGTTCTTTCAGACTGTACTCCACATTTGTGGCAAATTTCATCGAGATCCATTGAACCGTTTTGACAACCTTTTAACAAACATCCAGCCATCCATCTAAATTATAGTAAGAAGTATGATTAGTACGACAGAAAGAGATTACCTATGTAATACGATTTTGATATAGCTAATTTATAATAATTCAATACTTTCATAAGGTAAGTAATATTAAGAGCGGGCGCACCCCTTTGACTAAACTATCGCACAACTGTTGTGCGATTGTCGATTGTTTCGCAGCCAATTCAACTGTTTAGTTACACAACTAAAAATCGAGTAGTGTGCGTACCTCCATAGATCATAGGAATCAAAGCGCGACTAAACAGTTGTGCGATAATTTAGTCAAAAGTGTGCGCGCGCTCTAAGAAACGCGTTTAATCATCGATAAACAGCAATAACAAATTTAATCGAGACAGGGTAATCTATCAAGCTGTTTTAAAATATTTAATTATTTTAACGGTAGACACATAGCGGTACTCGAAGTTTAATAATTGAGTTGTTTATATCATAAATATACAATACTTCTTTCATAAGTCCCCTAGACAAAGTGACTTTGGATTAGAGATATCGTCAGAATCGACAAAATGTATGGGAATGTACGTCACAAGAACGTGACTTATCGAATGTTATTGTCAGTTCCATACATTTTTATTCGATTAACGATAACGAAGGAGCTGCACAGATAACCTTGTTTGTCTATATAATTTAACTATTGGATAGACTCTTATATCATCGTCCCTTTCATTATCTTTGAAAAAAACAAAGACAAAAATATACAATACTTCTTTCATAAGTCCCCTAGACAAAGTGACTTTGGATTAGAGATATCGTTAGAATCGACAAAATGTATGGAAATGTACGTCACAAGAACGTGACTTATCGAATGTTATTGTCAGTTCCATACATTTTTATTCGATTAACGATAACGATTATCGAATATATAGGAGCTGCACAGATAACCTTGTTTGTCTATATAATTTAACTATTGGATAGAGACTCTTATATCATCGTCCCTTTCATTATCTTTGAAAAAAACAAAGACAAAAATATACACTTGCACATGGGTAGGGAAATAATTTCCCCAACTGTAATATATTGTAATTAGTGATGTGATGTTCTTCGCACGTCCCTTACAGCTAGCTGTACTCTGATGGCTTATTTTTTGCAACAGGCTATTAAGGTGCACTTACACTGCGGTTACGACGGAGATTGCAACCTTATTCTCATATAATACTTTTTATTTCCACGCGGACGGAGTCGCGGGCGAACGCTAGTAAGAAATAAAGCCTATGTTACTCAGTTAGCTTTAGTGGCAAAAGAATATTTGAAATCGGTTCAATAGTTTTGAACTATTCATAACATAAATACAATATTTTTCTATACATACTATTACTAGCTATTGCCAGCGACTGCGTCCGCTCGGAATTACAAACAATAAAGTAGCGTATGTGTTCTTTCAGACTGTACTCCATATTTGTGGCAAATTTCATCGAGATCCGTTGAACCGTTTTGACAACCTTTTAACAAACATCCATCCATCCATCTAAATTATAGTAAGAAGTATGATTAGTACGACAGAAAGAGATTACCTATGTATTACGATTTTGATATAGCTAATTTATAATAATTCAATACTTTCATAAGGTAAGTAATATTAAGAGCGGGCGCACACCTTTGACTAAACTATCGCACAACTGTTGTGCGATTGTCGATTGTTTCGCAGCCAATTCAACTGTTTAGTTACACAACTAAAAATCGAGTAGTGTGCGTACCTCCATAGATCATAGGAATCTCTCGATTAAATAGTTGTGCGATAGTTTTGTCAAATGTGTGCGAGCGCTCTAAGAAACGCGTTTAATCATCGATAAACAGCAATAACAAATTTAATCGAGACAGGGTAATCTATCAAGCTGTTTTAAAATATTTAATTATTTTAACGGTAGACACATAGCGGTACTCGAAGTTTAATAATTGAGTTGTTTATATCATAAATATACAGTTCTAGTTTTCGCCCGAAACTCCGTCCGCTTGGAACTTAAAAAGTAAATAGACTATGTGTTCTTCTAGACTATTCTCTACATTTATGCCAAATTTTATCGATATCCATACAGCCGTTTAGTTTAGGCGGCCTCTAACAAATATTCATCCACCTAAACTTTCGCATTTATAATATTAGTAAGATGTAATACTATTAAACAAGATGTAGAGTAGACATTTAGTATCTCGGTGAAATTAAGGACCAACTATTTATGTCTTCTAACGACGGAAAAAGGAGTCGGGGACGGCAGCAAATAAGATGGGAGGACGACTTGAGGTTGACTGCCGGTCCACATTGGAGAAGGGTTACGCAAGACAGAAAACAGTGGAAGCCAAGAGGCACGCTAAAATTAGGGACATACTATATCGCCCTCGCATATAAACTCGCCTATTTATGACACTTTATCTAATTTCAGAACAAAAGGCTATATTATTATTATTTAAAAATAAAATGTGTCAATCTATATGGCGTATTTTAATAAGGTAAAAACCAATGGCGCACTTTTTTCTATTGATTTAACAAAAACTCGGCTCCCGCACGCACCATGTCGCGTGTTCACCTTCCCCCAGGTAACTTCAGTGCCACCTGTCCAGCAGATGTAGACACTAACCGTGGGCTTACATTGTCGTTATAACCATATAGACATACTGCTATCTCAGTTTTATTTATAAGAATGAAAGAGATAAAAGGATTATATGTTACGGTATATAAGGAAATTCTTCAAGTTAATGAGCTGAGCTAACACACTGTGTAAGTTAGCACATATGACAAGGTTCGATCTTAATGCATTGTGAAATTCAAATAATATTGATGTGAAATGGGTAGGAAATAAACGTCCTTAACCGTACGCACGAGGCAAAATTACAAGACCATAGTCCAATCAGTTCATTGTCCTATATTTGCAGGCTTATCTAAGCTTGACCCATACTTCCTGTAAGACGTAGCCCTTAGTTGAAAGGCTGATAACATGTCTGATTGCATCAGAACTTGACGAAATGTTCGTCGCATTGCGTAACTAACGTAATGAGAGCGAGTTTTGTCGAAAAAATGTACCGTTCAATTTGAATTTGGAATGTAAATTGACGTTCGATATTCAAAAGTTACGTTCAAAAACCGAATCGTTGGCTTTTTTGAATAAGAAAGTAATGACTTTTGATGCTTATCAAACACTAAACAAAAACAGATGTTACTTTAGGTAAAGAAATAAAGACTGACAAATGTAATAAGTGATTGGCTGTTATCTAGTTTTGTCTACCCTATTTACATTACCAATGTTACCTATAATAAATGTTATTGAACGTAAACAACAATGAACGTTCAATATTTGCGTTTACCAACTTGTCTTTGTTTGAGTTTCAAGGAAATATAAACGATGATAAGATGTCTCAAATTGACGACGAGCAGTTGTGACCGTCATGTGGATAACTTGGTTTGAAGCGTAATGTACATGATGCAAATGCTAAGTACATGTTGAAGATAGGAAATAAAGCTATTGTTAAAACCGTATCAATAAAAGTGATTGTGTGTGATGATGAGCTACAAATTCCTTTACAATGTGCACACGCATATAATTTGATTCGCGTAGTTTGTAAACACTGCAGAAAACAACAACAAGTGATTGTAAATAAAATACTTCGAGTATGATGCAGGTTCATGGTGATGTCGGCTTGATTCCCCAGCTAGGGTTGGTCCCGTGGTCGTAGCATGCAGCTTGCAGCGACGGTGGTGACAGCCGGTGGCGGTGCACCCTGCACCGTGACGTCACCACAGGTAGCCGCGCCGAGGGGGCCGGCGGCAGTCGAGTCGCGCCCGCCGAGCGGAGCGATCGTGTCGCGCACCTAACCGGCCGCATGCCGGAGAACCAGTCGGCGGGATGGCCGCCCACGGCGTGAGCGCCGCGCTATGTTGAAGCATGCGACGCGGCCGCCGGCGGCTAACGATGCCGACCACCGATACCAGAACATGCCACGGCGGCCGCACCACCACCTGCCGCTCAACGTCTCCACGCTGGACTCCTCCAAGCACTCGGTGGGCGGCACTTCAGCCAGCGTCAGCACCGGCGGCCAGCCAGCGCCCGTGCCGCCGCAGGTGGTGGCGCCTGTGCCCGTCTCCTCTCCGCCCAAACTTGCTAATGGTACCGCACCGGGTTTGCAGCCGCGCTCGGTGGGCATGAGGAGTCGCAGCTCGCGAGCAGCCACGGAGGAAGCGCTGACGTCGCTGGCATTGCTGTGCCTCGTCAGCCTGTTGCTGGCGCTTTTGGCGTTACTCTTCCTGCTCAAAATCTCAGCGCCGGCAACGAGCGCACCTGAGGAATTCGCGGTGGTGTACGAAGTGACATTGGCCCTGTGCGCGTTGACTCTGTCGCTGAACCTGTGCTGCCTGCTCGTGTGCGCGATACAGTTCCTGTTCGCGGTGAAGCTGGTGCACTCGCCATCGGCGCCCAACGGCCGGTGAGTTGCCTCCACCTCCAGGCCGCAGCTTGCCTCTTATCCGTTAAGAATGTCTGAGAACCGGTTGCGGTGATTACGTGCCGGTGCTATGCCGGGTAGATAGTGTACGCGATCGCGGAGCGCGCCCGCTTGCCCTCAGCGCGCCGGTCGCCGCGGATTTTAAATATTTGTTCGTCTCGTCTCGCGGCTGAACGGCGGGCGTGAGCTCGACATGTCGGGACCGGTGTTATCGCGGCCCATATGACGCTGCGAGCCTCGTTTCATTCCCATTATCTCAAGCTCGAGCTAAACGGCTGCAGTTTGTGGTTGCTAATGTTAACTCACCATTAACTGTGTTATCACACTTAGCACACGTAGTTTAAACATAACTAAGACAGGCTTTTTAAAACTCCAATGGATTAAGTTTAAGATATGAAGTCATGAATTTGAATTAAACGACGAATTGCCATATAATAATACAATAATGATTTTGGCCCCAAACATTTCTGAAACATGAAAAACGATGTACGAATTCCGATTCTTGTCAATTTGCAATACTACATTAGATCGCAAAAAGAAAAGTACGATATAAAAAAATCCTTAAACAATATTGTAATAACTGACAAAATCATAATCGTTAAATTATTTACTTTCAATAGGAAATCTATTTTGGTGCTTGTATATTCAATCGATTAGAAGGTGATTTTTTCGGTTATTTGTACACCCGATACCCGTCTATAGTGGGCAGGTGCTAACGGTCGTCGTTAGCGGTTATTCGTCAATGACGATAAAAAGTTTGCCTCCCGCATTCGAACGTTGATAACAAAACCGTTGGCACGAGCCAATATAATCTTTCATTTATAATTGAATTCACATAAGAATGATAAATAGTAAGTACATACCATCAGAGTTTCATGTATGGAGAGTATCTTAAAGAGAGATAGAAAAACTTGAAGAACTGAAGAGAAGTCTCGATATATTATATTAAAATGGCTGTAAGTCGAAAATGATCTCGCATATAAAAGCGACAAGAATAATCGTTTTAATAATCGAGACAACCAATATCAAGTAAAAAAAAAAAATAACTATGCCTGAAAGAGTTTGCGTTGAAACATTTTTAATTGCACATAAAAAGTATACACCCATCCTTACCCACATTTCCGTAAACACTAAAAGCAGGCGCGCACCTTTGACTAAACTATCGCACAACTGTTGTGCTATGGTCGATTGTCGATTGTTTCGCAGCCCATTCTACTGTTTAGTTGCACAACTAAAAATAGAGTAGTGTGCGCACCTCCATATAAACTCATAGGAATCAAAGCGAGACTAAACAGTTGTGCGATAGTTTAGTTTAGTCAAATGTGAGCGCGCTCCAAAACTGCAACATTTACGGTATAACAAAAATAGAACGATCACTGATGTGAATACAGATAACCATTTTATTATTTAGAGCAGGGAATCTCAGATTGTCCTGTAGGGATGTGCGATGGCAGGAAACTTTGGGGTTCATGAATCAAAGAATGATTGATGCAGCAGGTTGACTAAAAGCAGTGAAATTTTGATAACGCTACACGTGAAAATCATTTGAGAATATTCGATATAAACAAAATAGTAACAATGTAAGAATGTGTGTTCACACTAAGGGACATGTTTGGAATTCATTCGCGAAACCGAATACTTCGATCAGCCGGCCATCTGGCGAAGAATTTCTTTTTATTTCCATTTTATTCATGTCAGTAGTCAGTTTATTCAGTATATTATTTTTAAAGCAAGTCAGATATCAGCTAGGCGTTGCATTTACGCCTTGTTTAGTTTACTAAAGTGGACAGCGATATTTAAAAAAAAAACAACCAATGTTTACAATGATGGCAGTAAAAATAACCACTAAAAGATATAGTAAAACACGCTAAGCTACAGCTTCAATAACTATCATTTACTATTAAGGAGAAACAACTTTTACTTGTAATAATAGATTAATAATAGATTAATAATAGTTAATAATAGACATCTCCTATACATAAATTAGAGTAATAATATAATTCTTAAATATTTACTCATACAGGAATTAAAATTACAATCTTAGATGAAATACGTGTCAACTAGGCGTGTTTTAAACCCATTCTAAATTCCATTCCGCAATACGCATGTGTTCTGTGGAGTTAATGACAGAGATAGCGAAATTCCATAGATAATTCTACATCTATGGTTCCCGTATCTATGGTTTGTCGTGTCTATGGCCTGCTCTAGTGCTCCGGGCGGAATGTGGCAACGCAAATACCTATGGAGCCAACGCGGAAGGCCCGCACCGGTATTTTGTCTTACAATGTGCCAATAGCAATGAACTTTAATACTCTGTATCGTTTAAAATACATTTAGGCTTGACTAATATTTAAACATTAATTTATATAATGCTGAAATATATTCTGCAAACAGAAACAGAAAAGATCTGACGATATTATAGTTGTCTACAATTGTAATAATTGTCTATTAATAGAGTCCATTTTAACCCTTAAAACTAATCTATCGTTTGTACTTCTATAGATTGTCGACTGGTATTATAAGATTGGACATAACAGTATAGAGTAAAGTTGTATGCGGTGACCTCAGTACAACTAGTTCAATTCCAGTACGGCAATGACAATGACAGGTAGTCGGGTTATAGCATAACAATGTTGCAGTTGCAAAAAAGTAGTCATGTTAGACGTTACATAAAGTGTTCAGGTGACTAGCCGCGTTATAATGTTTTGACGACGTTTAATTTTAAACAAAAAACAAAAACATGCATAGAAGAAAATTCTTGGACTTGGACTCGACGGAGGAAAAAGGATACAGGAAAAGTGGGACTTTTCACAGTTTATCCTGTCCTTTATCTAAAAGAGTTGCCGCCATTTGCTAAGCCCCAATAATCCTTTATTTAAATTGAGCAATTACATCAATATTTGACTATATTAAATCTACCAGGACATAAATATAATTACATTAGAATCACGTAAGCATTTAACAGATCCGTGTTCTTGAGTTTTTACGGTGTCAAATGAAACCGAAAATTACGTGAATTGTACGCGCGGGGAATACGAAGTCCGAAATCTGAAATGTAGTCTAGCGTGTGTGTACAATACGAGCGTGCATTGCTGCAAGTAGGTAAACCGAAAATAACACCGATTAATAGGGTTGCCAAGATTTAATAATATGGAAGATTTTTTACTTATTTATTTAATCTTTGTACACAAAAGAAAACAATTTTTAAAAATACAAATTGAAAGGTTGTAGTACAGGTGAGCTTAACTTATAAGAGTTACTCTATAAAAAGATAGTATTTAATTATAAGGTTGGGTACAAAATTAAACGTTTAATCAAAACCTTATCATTACAATCTTTCTAATACTCTCAAGTTTCATGTGTCGAAACCCAGGACAAGTATAGTTTTTAATTTATTAGTATGGATATCATTTTAATTGTTGAGGTATTACGAGTATAAAACTGATTAAATGATATTAAGAATGGATCTTATAGGTTTTGGGCGTTAGATTTTATTTTCTTACCTTTTTTTATTTCGCAACATGGTCACCCTAGTGACAGCGATTAGGAAGACGGTTGTTATGATAACATATTTCATACATGTGCTTCCTTGTGTAACGTGCAATAACATTACAGTTTTATTTGTTTTAAAACTATGTATCTGTCTTTGATAACCCTTAAAAAGTTTTTTTTATTTTTTTTTAATATGAGCCAGGTAAATTATTTTTAAAATTTGGCTTCTGGATTTCAATAATTATTTTATGTTTTTGTTCTGGTATCAATTTCATTGCTATAAGTTTTAAAAAAAAAATTACGCCGCCATCTTTTATTATCTTTTTATTACGATGGGAGATGCTTAATGCGTCCATTGTTTTTAAATGTACCATGGCCTGCGTACCAAGCTATCTTTTTAATTGATTTCAATGTAGTTTTTTCAAAGTATAATAATAAAATCTTTAGTTTACATTTAAAGTTTCGATAAATTAATTATTGTTTTATCATTACGTGAACGCCTTATGGATTCAAGGTGACGAAGAAATGTTTAAAGTCAGTTACAAGGACTATATTCATATAACAAAAAAACTATTTGCATGTTTTCCAAGCACTTGTATCTACATATATCTTGATTCAAGTATGCGGTCGGATTGAACTTCAGCCAGTCGATAATCAACCGTATTCTAATGCAATAAAGTAGTTAATGCCAGCAATATGTAGTAATAGTATTTGTCATTTAAAAAGTGCTAGTAAAAAGCATGCTCATAGGTACAATCTATCGAAGTTATTGAATGAACTACGGCACGAGGTCAGCCGCAAATATTTGAGACCGGTTCTTACACAAAACCTTGCCTCGTTCGTGTCCATACTTAGTTCCCATAACAATTGTTACTCATTGAATTTTAGATTTTATTAACGAGAAAATAAAATTCATTTTCAATTACATTACTTGTTAAATTGTACATCTCTATTCAGATTCCCATATCGTAAATGTCAGTATTAGATTCCCATTAGATTTTCAGTTTTATTGCTAATGTGTTAGTGCTCAATTTTCATTGTACGCTTTCGCGAAATTCTTCCCTTGCATGTCAATAACGTCGATACGATTCCCGTCTACGTTCCCACGTTTGTAATAAACATGTCTGGGAAGGGCTACTTTTTATTTTCAACTTTTTTGTCACGCAATAAAGTTTCATTTTACTTTTTTTCTGTTGACATTGACATGATGAATCACTGGCCAGTATTTAATATAGTTACGTTGAAATTAAAAATAAAATGTCTTAAAAACAATTAAAGACCTAAGTGATATGAGAATATGGTATTTTTTATCGGCTTAAAAATTTTACAACATTTGTGTAAGAGGCAACTCTATTTTGTGCATTTTTTGTTGACAAATCAGTTCATTCGTATGGTTTTTAATATGTTTTGCCTTTTTAAATCAGCACCTTCATTTCAATGTTCGTTTTTCTCATTGAAATGATAATCAAACACGCAACTATTAACCTAACCTAAATACTGTAGACATGCTAAATGCGCATTTTTAAAGTCTAGATTCTTTAATTAAATTCTAAGAAATACACGATAATGTCAAAATTGTAGAAAAGTTTACAAATAATTCAACATTTCTTATTACCAACAACAACAAAGATATTATTGTAAAACAAGCGCGGGAAATGAAATTTTAGCGCCTTGACGCCTAGTATTTCTGCCGATTCAATTGAAAAGATTATCATGTTTTTTAAAAAGTAATAATTGCATAAGGTTTTTAACATAATCGAATTGGTATAATACTTACATTGCAATAAAATTAAGCAGAAGTTACATAGTACGATATAATGCTATAAAAAGGAAAGTTTTTGATTACGTAAAAAACCCTTAAGCAGACAAGAGTTTTTTTACAATCTCTACATTTGTACTTTACAATATTTCTCAATTTTCAGTAAATTATAATACTTTTAACATAACGTACTAGCTCTACCCTATATCTGAAATTACGTGTATTTTCAATAAGAATTTAAATACACGCATTTTATTTAAGCCCCCTTTACCTCCTCGTGATGTTTCGCAATGTTTCGGAACGAGACATTCGAGCCTCATGTACCGTATGCATTCGCACAGAAATAAATATTATACTATCTTCTACACGTCGTTCTAATTCAAGAGTATCGTCAACCGGAAATAATCGGTATTCGTTGAGTCGACCTTGCCTTCGCCCTGCTCAATGCCCATCTAACCTGTTTCTGAGATAGAACTTTTTTTCAACTCAACACACCCATTCAAATTCCTTACGGACGCAATCATGAGAAATGACGTTCCTAACCATGCTTCTTATAAACAAAACAATTGCTATCTCTGTCTTTTTCATAAAGAATGAGCGAAATGAAAGATATTTTGAAAAATAATCATGTAGTGCTCTCTCTTTCTCTCTCCGGATCGTATCGTCATTCCTGAAGGTCGCGACCACCATGTATTACTACTGTTATGAAATTTGATTCGGAATTTTTCTTTTATTTCAGATAATATTTCATTAATTCCACAGCGCATTATAACAAAACTATATTTGTGTTAAAATTAAAGAAAAAACAAAACGCCGAATAGCGATTTCTTAACTTATCAAATTCGATTCGCAAATCCCTTCACTTTCGTCCTGTTTGGGTAATGCTTAACTTTAGGTATTATAATTAAACGTGAACAAATGTCAATAAGGTTTCACCAGTTCATATCTCTGTCCTTATCGCACACTATGTATGAGATAAGGATAGATTGATCTTCCGTAAATTCAATCGTCACTCCCTTAATCTTTTCACCATTCATTTGTTATGTTCATTATATTTGAAGTTCGTGTAAGTACTACACCTATTGTTAACTAATTATACGGCTTCAAATTAATCGGTCGTTCATTGACCATTGCTATTGTTATCACAGTTCATTAAAGGTGAATTGGTTATTGTTATTTCTGGACTCGATTGTACTTTAATTTGTAACGAACTTCAGTTCAAATATCTTTTACTAGCTGTTCCTGTGCGGCTTAATCCGCATGAAATTATAAAAAAATATTTTATTGTTTACTTTTTTCAAATTATTAATAGCAAATGTCAAAATGACATGACATGATGACAACGTTGCTTCCTTGATGTTGGCAGCAACTTATGGTCTCTTTCCCACATTAAGGTTTTTATCCAAAATATTTACCCCTAAGTTTAATAGCGTGAAAATATATAGCCTAAAGCATGACATAAGTATAGGGCTTTTTATTAAAAAAAGAATAATTCAAAAATATGCTGTAATTGCTGACATCTTAGGCAACAAAGAAGTGTGTGTTTACGCTTTATTATAATAGTATAGAAGTATAGATAAACAACTAATGATTGTTTGCGACAGTACACTCATTATGTAATGTTTCTATAATTGTTTTTGACATAACTGTACACGCCAGGTACCGAAATATGACTTGGATCTACGATTAACTATAGTTTTGTTTAACTAAAAAAATAATTAAAAACCGCCATCTTAAGTTTAGTATTTCGTCCACTCTACAATCAGTGATTAATTTTATACATATACAAGGTGTTGGTGTATGTTTTTCTTGTAAAAACAAAAGCCCTAACAGAATGCATTTAATTTATTCACTGAGATGTGCACGTGAGAACGAGTTTTCACATATGATATGCGCTGGATTGTCTATGTTCCGTTCTGGTAACCATGAAATTGATCCCGGGACCTTTTCCCTATGTTAAACAGAACGTTTTTAAATCTGCTTTTATTTAAACCGGTTATTTTCCCTTAATTGTGTATTCAACTCGAAGGAATCAAGAGAAATTACCGAGGCTTAACTATTGTCGTTTTGTCGACAATTTTAATTAAAGTTGTCGTTTGTCAAGTCAAATATTTTCAAACCCTAACATTCCTACGATAAATTGAATAACCAGAGACAACAATACCTTTAATTTTTTAATACAATTTCATCAGTTTGGAAACGCACATTAACAATCTGTCAATTCTGCTCCTTATGTCATCTGTCAGATGATTCGCCGAAACAGGGTGTTCATCAAAGCAAATTCATCCAAAAATTAAAAACAAAAAAGTATTTTTTGATGGACCGCTAACCAGTCATAATTTATGCGCATAATTTAGATTATGAAACACCTTTAGGTGGGCAGGCCTGTAGCCTTGAATCTCTTGGTTTACTTTTTGGTCTCATTAAATACTTGGGCCTTTTTTCATACATAACCTTTTAAGCGTGATCGTGAAAAAATAATTGTCAACGTGATTGATTTGGCGGTTTGAAAACGTTTCTTGCAGTTTTTTGTGTGTGAAATAGGTATGTTTTACTTGTTGTGAAATGTAATTGATTAGTTAAAATAAGCCTATATATTTGATTTGATGATTAAAATATTTTATTGTAGATATTGTCCTTTTAAATCTTTTTAGACAGTCACAACCTTTATTTACGAATGAAATGGACAATAATATTTCATAAAAGGTCAAAATAATTTAAAAAAAAAATTTTGAATTTTGATTTCGAAAAAATATAGATTTTGAGGTTTGATTGATGTTCTAAATCTTTTACAATGAAACGGCTAACTCCATAGAGATGTTTTATTGAGAATGCCCTGTGACCGTATTATTTTATCATGTGGGAAGGATGCCTATAAAGGTTGACGAGGTCAGAACTGGTCATAACCGGTCAGCCCACGTTTCATCATTATTAACCTTTTTTTGTTATCCGTTTTGCCTTAATTGGTACTGGCCAAGAAGGTTAACAAATCAATTCGCGTACCTTTATGTATGAATGATGGAGAAAATTGTAAGCGATTGATCTGAAGGTAATAGAAATTAATTAAACGACTTTAGGTTCTACGACAAACTAGGCTATAATTTTTTTTTATAATATTTCGTTAAATTAATCTAATTGCATAATATAATTATAATACGATAGTCCTAATTACGTTTTTACATACATACGAGTATATCGAAGCTTAAGCATTTGAATGGGTTCTGTCTACAAAAGAAAAAACTAGGTCTAAAGCATATTATTGTCTGAGACCTAATTTAACCTACTATTGCTATAATTGGATATGTTATAGCACACTATCGAACAAAATTTTTTTTTTATTTTTTTTTTATTTTGACAAAAATATTGATGACAAAGAGTAACATAGATTAACAATGAATATTGAATAAGCGTGCAATCCATTCGGTTTGTTTGAAACAAAACACCTAGATATAGACTAGATAAGGAATCGAGTAGCGTCTACAATTGGTATTACATCAATACGAAACACGACGTAGCATATCTATATCTATACTATTATAATAAAGCGTAAACACACACTTCTTTGTTGCCTAAGATGTCAGCAATTACAGCATATTTTTGAATAATTCTAATTTTTTTAATAAAAAGCCCTACACTTACGTCATGCTTTAGGCTATATATTTTCACGCCATTAAACTTAGGGGGTAAATATTTTGGATAAAAACCCTAATGTGAAGAAAGATTGCCAAGGTTTGTCATATCATGTCATTTTGACATTTGCTATTGATAATTTGAGAAATGTAAACAATAAAATAAAGTTTTTATAATTTCATGCGGATGAATCCGCACGCGAACAGCTAGTTTATTACAGTAGAATTCCACTGCCGTTACCACTTACAGCGCTACCAGCGCCCTGGGCATGATTTCTATGGAGCCCGTTTATTAGCAGCTTTATTGGGTTTATGTGATTGTGTAATTCGCAGACTTGTGACGCCCTTTCTGTCAAGCGCCCTGGGCGGTTGCCTAACAGCGTGCTACCCTAATAGCTATGGTATTATCAGTAAAAAACTCACGGTTATTTCACAACTTTCGCAATTGTTATCTCTTTGACTAGTGTGATACAAGTTAAGTTTCCTGTATTCCTTCGTATCCGTCGTTCGATATGGGAAATACAACATACCTTATAGAGTTGTACCAAACGGGTTACGAAGCCCGCTAAGTGAGGACGTCCTCGTGTGTACAGGATGTTTCATTATTATTTGTACTCATATAATTTCTATTTACTCTCACAAAATAACTAATGTCTATTTTAGTTGCAGATAATCTACTTCCATTATTTATTACATTTTTATTCTTTAGAAAAAATCTGTAATCTGTGATAGGAGTCATAAGTTCTACAATTTATTTCTTATGATGATTGTTTTTTTAATGGTAAAAATCCAAATACGTTAAGGGATTGATAACTAGTCTATACTAATATTATAAAGAGGAAAGATTTGTATTTTTGTATCTATTTGATTCACGCACAAAAATTATTTGACCATTAGAAAGGTAATTTATCTGTGAATAACATAGGCTATATTTTCTATTATTATTTAATTTCTAGCGTGCGAATTTGCGAGCAACAGCTAGTAATAGATAAAAAACTACTTTGACATACAAGTGGGATAAGAAATACGACCATACGAAGGTACAAAAGCCGTACAAGTTTCTTTAAAAGATTTTCTTTTACCATTCACCTGCAGCAAAGGAAATCCCTTGTCATATGTAATAAAGCATGTAATATGATTATCCATTGAGTCACAGTATTTTAAAATAGATTAACATGTGGAAAATGTGTTAAACGAAGCCCTACTTTCTACAGATATCAACGTATTTTTATCCGACTTCCCAAAAGAAAGAGGTACTCAATTCGTCTGCATGTTTTTTTTTTATTGAATAGTGATAAAGATGAGGATTAATGCCACTTTCGAAAAAATATAGATTTTTTGGTTTCTAATAAAAATAATCGTACGTTTAATTTCAAAAGAGCACTAATCCTTGTAAATATATTTATTTTTTTAACTTTGATAGGTTGTTTTATTTGTTTTTTGTTAATTTTCCGCTGTTATTTACCGAAGTTAAACTTTAAAATAGTCACAAAAGAGTTTACAGTTAATTTTTACCTGCAAATACAATAATAATAAAATACATTCCTTGCAAATTCTTCCACATCTCCGCTCTTTAATGGCATTCCTCAAACTATTCAGGCTCTATCAAATAAAAACGTTGGGCAGGTAAGAAAAAAAATCAAATCACTACAACACTCATCATTAATTTTTTTATAAAAAATCATAGACAAGCTAATCCGTGTTATGGTTTTACATCATTGACATTTAACATGATGAGTTTTTTTTTTTCGGGAAAAAGAAGTGGAATGACTAACATGTTTTCTGAGGATGTTTCCGACAGGACTAAAATCAAAGTCAAAAACTCGCTTATAAAGATATTTTAGTAGTAAAGTTTAAAAAAATCCAACGTCTTACAGAAAAAGAAAAAATAAACTGCTGCTAGTGAAGATAAGGAATTCAAAACATACGATTACGATGCAGCTGGCTGGACATCCTTTAATTTATCACATTTAAAAAGATAATATGTCTATGGTCAGAGCAAAAAGATATTCGATGTATTTTAATAAGTTTTTTTTGTGTAATAATTTAAATCTTATCGTAAGACTGAAATATTACATTGGGAAGCTTATCTTACGCCTTAATTTTTGGCACTTAATTTGCATAATCCGTTTTCTATTCTACGCTAATATCATAAAGGGGAAAGATTTGTATTTTTGTATGTAAACTGGATACCTCCACACTGACAAAGTCGCGGTCAGAAACTAGTACAAAATATTGCCACAAGTAAATGTTACTAAAAAAACTTCTAAATCCTTGGTTCCTAAGGTTGTCATTTATATCGTAGAGAATTAGAAAACTACTAATTTATTTTAACTAAATATCGACCACATAGAATGGTCACCTCGTTAAAAACCGGAAACGTCAAACTGTTTACCTTTAAAGCAGACTTGTCTAGACAAGTTTCTAGTTATCGAAATAACCTAAATAAATTGTGACAAACGCTCTATGATTATTGTAATAATGTACTTACAAAAATTTTCTCTAACATATGAAAAATGTCCAACTTCACAACTATTAAAGCTTTATTATATAGATGCTCTTAACGATAGTGTTAAATCTAAGTATAATTACATTATATGATAACAAAGTAGGTTAAAGATAAGCCTCCATTGTTTCATATTGTGACGTAAAATTGTTATGAATTACGACTTTAAACTACTATTTCTGAACGCAAACAAAGGATGGCGCGAAAACATTTGCCGCCGCTGCAGTGACAAGAATGACAGCATCAACGTCAAAAATATCGATTTGTCTATAACGACCAATATTATAATTAACAATAAAAATGCCTTAAGGATAAATTAAAATTAGGATATTTTAATTTGCAGCTCAGGATTCGAATTTGATTTAATTTACTTCCAATAATTAGTTAACATTAATGTTGCCATATATTCGAAGATACCGATGTAACATGGATATTTTATCTTTGATCGTCGATCATTTCGAGAACGTTTCCCGCCATTTCGTCAGCATTCAAAAATAAAAATCTCACGACTCGAAAGCGTGGAATGTTCACGATAGCTTTATACGTACCTGTTATTTGGAATTTGTGCAGTAGACACGTAGGGAACCGGTCCTGTCAGCTGATAGAACTGAATTCGTGTACTTGCGGCTGTGAAGCGCAAACTTCTGATAACGTAATCTTAAACCGCGTGCATTTAATCAAATTATTGTTTACTAACTAACGATTATGCGAGAATTATTGTATTGCACGGATTAGATTTAAATCTGGATCTATTAAAGATATTGTATTAAAGGTTTAATTATAAGTTTTGTGCCATTGTTTTAAATTTGTAGTATGGTTTATCAGTTTGTAAACGGAGTAATTAACGTGGTATAAATGCGTATTTACATTGACAATTGTGTTGCCAGGGTCGAACAATCACTGGGACAATATTGAATCGGTTTTATTTAAACAGATAACTATGTTGTATTTGCGGGCTCTTAAGTTTACAAATATAAATTATTTATTATCACAATAAGGGTACAAAATTATACATTTATTGTGAACTTACCCTTATAGTCAGCGATGCATGTCGGTTTGTACCCGCCTATTGGAAAAACCGTTAGTAAGAACCCTTGCAAATGGGCCAACTAATACTTCGTACTTGGGGTAACCTTACATAAAAAAAATTCTTTGACATATCTAGATGATTGACAAAAGTAATAAATATGAAAATAATGCAGATACTTTGTTCCATACTAGGCTATATAAAAGTATGTACAGTATGTATGTAAAACTATAGTACAAAAGTTATTATTATATCTCATTTAAGTTATGCGGTCCATATTCCAAAAAAATTAAGGTATTTTCATACGTCGAAGAGAAAGTTAAGGTTTTTGATTGATAAACTTACGCGAGTTAATTCGGAGCGGTCATCCGAGTTACATTTAATTATCGATTTTATTTATTTAAATATGAGATCATAATGAAGCAATGAGCACAACATGATAATAATGTAGAAACATGGCAGTGTCACTGACATGGGAAACGTGAAAACCGGTGGGACACCATCAAGTGTAGGGTTGTGCTAAGATAATTCATAACACAGTATTCTTTAAAAAGTCAATCGAAGATTTTTTAATGTATAATAGACAAGTACAAGTATATCCTGCATTTGGTTCTTCAAAATTCAGCTTATTCTATGGCAGAAGTGTAAATATTTTGTTTACAAATAGCAATTCTCTAAAGTTTACACTACTTATTACACTGTGATATAAAAAGTAAACAAACTCAAAGGGCGACATTGCAACTGGTTGCTTTTCCTTTCTTTCAACCAGTGACACCTTGTTTTACGTGATTTTTAACGAATGTGAAAGTCTATGATATCTACAGATAGTTCGTGAAAGTCGACAACCCTGACGCCGGTACGACAGGTGCCCGATCCGTTAAGTCTGCTCACAAACGAGTTTCGATATGTTTGCAACCTTTTTAAATATCATTTCGATTAATCGTATGCCTATTAAACAATTATTCGACTCCCGGACAATTAACAAAATCACAGCGATAAAATTAACGTGGAAAGCGTTAAAAGAAACGTCTTTTTTAAAAAATATTTTTTTAATCTGTTTAATTATTTACAGATCAAACAAATATCTGCAGAAATCGGCGATAACGCGTGTTTGTGCTGTTGGAGGCTTCTTCATATCGATACCGGTGTTTTTAACAGGTAATTAATACTTGCTTATCGGTTTTACGTAAATTACGAACACGTTTTTTTAGTCTTTGGCAAATTTTAAATAAGATAAATGTTATAAGAAATCATTAATAGTAATTTTTATTCATATACGTCGAATTAGAAGTTCGATTTGCATTCAGATATCGATTTTCGATATTAGATTGTTGAGATTAACTAAACATTATTCCAATATGTATTTATGTGGCTTAATTTATCGTAACCACCTTGTTTTAAGATGAAAGATGTTATTCGATTCCTATTCTTTATTCCACGCCTTGTTTTCTTTTTTAATTAATCACTATTTGTCTTTTCCAGGAATAATACTCTACACATTTATCCAATTCCATTCAACGCCGGCTATAGTAACATCAGTGTTCATTGGAGTTGGTATAATATTTTGCGGCTGTGCGATGGTTCACAATGTCTTCGTGTGGCAGAAAGAGAAGACGAATCTGGTTAAAGCGTTCAGAGCTCAAGATTTGAATGCAACGAATGCTACGTCACCGAATATTAGCACTTCTAATGGTGCTCTACTTGGTAATGGACATTTGAACACGACGAGCGGCAATGTCAGCTTTCATAGTGTTGCTGGGGCACCATACAATCACCCAATAACGTTGCTCCAGCAAGGAGGACCTTATATTATTAGGTGAGATAGAATATTTATTATTGGAATATAGACAAACGCTTATCGTTTAAAAAAACCTCATTCACCTGCAACACTGATATCTATAAATGGATAGGTTATAGCTTGGAAATGACAGTTTTTGACATTCAATCTCTATTTGTTCATATCCTCACCACCTCAACCAATCGATACTTACGCCAAAATAGCGGAAATTGAATCTGCACAAATATTATAGCCTGTCCATTTATAGATTTAAATTAGATAAAGGTGCATTTACAAAGGATTTGAACGATTTTTAACTTCAAAAGAATTTTTAACTCTTTCATTACATTAAACAATGTAGTTTTCGTGAATAAATAGTGTAATATTTGTTCATCTGTAGGCCGCCTACGAGCACGCCGCCGGGAGAGGGAGCTGCGACGCCGGGCGTGCCCGCCGCCACCATAGACCTCAGCCACGATGCGCACGAGCTCAGCACACTGGTGTGAACACGCCACGTGTCATAGACAATCAAGTCTAGCGCGGGAAAACTCTTTCTCAAAGACAATCACTTATCTTTTAATGCAACGACTGAAGCTTATCATAGACAAGACATTTAATCTGTAAGGTCAATTGTGGCTACAGAATTTAAAACTTTATAGGAATTTAGAAATGTTTTTGTTAAAAGAAGGCATCATTAAAAACAATTTTAAGACTAAAAATGTTAAATCAAATTTGTTAAAACTAAATTTGAAATTAACGAATCAGGTTGTGATGACGTCATTAATGCTTGTGAATTACAAGTTTTTAAATTGATCGAAAGTATGGCATGTTTTTTTATATTCGTTCAAGGTCTACTAAAACTTTAATATACAACCTTGAGTCTAAAACATGAATATATTGATATAATACTTGTTATAAATCGAAGGCAATAATTTGTATGGTGTAGATTACGCACGTATTGTCAAAAAATCTTCAAAAGAAAATATTTAAAAGTGCCATTTCAACAGAACATTGTAAAAAAAGGAATATTTTAGCTCCCAAGATGGTTAAAGCCTAATGTAAAAATACATTTTACAATTTTGACATTTGTAAAAAAATATTTTTAAACGGATCGAATTATTTGTGCCTAAAAAAATGGCCTAATAATTCAATGTGCAATGAAGTCGATGTGAAGAAGCTTGAAAGACCTGATTTGTTTTTATTTGTATGATAAAATAATTTTGTAAATAGTTATTTTAATATACTGCCATAGCAGTAATTGCTTTGCCATGTTTTATATTATTATATTTTATAGTGTTTGGGTAAACACAACCTAAGTTATACAAACCACAGATTATGTAATAGCTGAAAAAAAAAACCAGAGACAATATTTGTTTTTAACAACCTTAAATATTAAAAGTTAAAATAAAACAAATGTTTTGAAGATGCATGCTTTTATTAAGGCGTTATTTTTAAGGTCTTTGTATTTTTACAGAGTTTACAAAAAGTTTTTTTTGGCTGAATATTATGCGTGTGTCTATTTTCTGTAACGTAGATTTCATAAAAAAAAATTAAACCCACCAATCAGATTGAACTGTTCATGATTTTTTATATAAAAAAAAATATCTAAATGTATATTTTGTACATAGTAATACTCAGGAACATGGAGGCATAATTTAATTTATTTTTAATAGATAATATTTCTATTCGAAACGGTAGTTTGTGTTATGTGACACTAAAAATAAAATATTAAAAAAAAATGTTCTGTTGTTTTATTTTACACAATTCAATGTATTGTGTTTCGATTTCGATTTTCCTTTGCCCTGAAAAAAAAACACGAAATTTACGCTAGTATAAAAGAATTAAGATTTATATATATTTACAAAAAGAACAAATTGGTTGAACTAAAAAAAGTTGTGATGCAATTTAGTTTAAAAAAAAAAAAAACTATTCAATATTTTCTCTGCAAGTTTGCATTAAGCCAGAAAATGAGCGAGACATTTTCTTCGATATTCACTTTTCGTATATCTAAAAACTATAAAAAGATTTATTGTATAACATTTTTTGCCAATTTTTATAATTTAGTATTTACCTTTTCATTCCTTGGTATAATCCAGTATAATATCCACTCATGTACCAGCTGAGCAGCATTGAGGATAGCGCCTGGTCTTCACAACTGTGCTCAGACCCAAAGCCTATCGGAGGGGGAGGAGGCAATGGCATTTCCATTGAATTTAACTGTAATATATTAAAAAAAAAAAAAAATTAAACCCACCAATCAGATTGAACTGTTCATGATTTTTTTACATAAAAAAAATATCTAAATGTATATTTTGTACATAGTAATACTCAGGAACATGGAGGCATAATTTAATTTATTTTTAATAGATATTTAAGCATAGAATTTTTAAAAAGAGTCTGCAACTAATTTTTTGGCATTTTTTAAATTGCAATATAATCAAAATTCAAGTTAAACTTTTGTGTTCAATAACCAATTATAGAAAGCGTAATTACTTACATTTCCTAACATAGCAGGATTAAACATTGGTATCTCAGGTAAGTTCATTTTGCGTTGATTTTTTTTCTTATTGAGTGATTTTTTCTTTTTCTGGAATGATCCATCTGGAAATTTTAGTAATTAGGGTTGTTATTTAATTCAATTGTGAGTTTAAAATGACAAAAAATCACAAAATATACCATAAAAATTAATAAAACAAAACAAATGTCAATTAAATTTGTCATACATGTAGTACATAGTCTGGATGAACATATAGGCTAATTTTTTTTAATTCACGCGTACGTAGTCGAGCGTCGGTGGCTCAGTGGTTTAAGCAATTGACTTGTAATCTACATGTCTTGGGTTCGAATCCCGCCATGTACCAATGTGATTTTCGATTTTTCGAATTTTCATATGTACATAATTTACCCGGCGTTCTTACGGTGAAGGAAAACATCGTGATGCAACCTGCACATATCGGCGAAGAAATTCAAAGATATGTGTGAAGTCAACCAACCCGCAGTGGGCCAAGGTGGTTGACTAAGGTCTAGTCACCCCTTATTAGGGTAGGCTCCGAGCCCCTCGGTGGGGACGTATAGTGAGCTGGTGATGTACGTAGTCACTGGCAAAAACTAGTGCAATTATAACTAAATATTAAAAACGAGTAGTACATAGTTTTAAAATACTAACCTGTACTTCCTAAGCTTGTGCCCGCATCACTACAGTCCATATTCTCTAACAGTGATTGACTTCCGAAGCCATCATCTTTATCACACAATGCTTGCTGAGTTTGCCGCATCCGCTCATGTTTGCCCAAAGTTTGCTTTAATGTACTGATCGACACTATCTCTGAATTATCATAACCTGGAATAAGTGCAATAATATTTCAGCAAGTTCAAGAAATGTAAGAAAAACATATTCTAATTAGTCTCTGTTCACTTGCAACCAAGAAATTGCCACCCTTAGACATCTGCAATTGCAATTTTGTTGCCTACCATAATCAACAAAAGTGGAAAAGCACAAAAAGGGGATATACACATAGAGGAGAGCCCCTTCCTAAACTCACATAGAGGAGATGTGCGTCTCCTCCTCCGTCAATTAAGGGTAGGCAACGCATCTGCAATTGTGGATGTTTATGGGCAGCGGTCGCTTTCCATTTCGGTGGATTCAGGTGGCCGCTTGCTCGTTTGCCACCTTATATTATAAAAAAAAAGACCCTAAGCTGTCAAATCCACTTCCATACCCATCCTTTCCCTCTTGCATGCACACTCATCAGATGAAATAGGGAATTGTTCCCATTTAACACTTTTCTTTTGTGTGGTCATCATATTGCATGGGGCAAGCCGGTTTATTCATGCAAAGATTTTAAAGGGGCTTCTATGGCTGTGTAGGGAAAGTGGATTCATTTCAAAATCCAAAGTGTTCTGAGCTATCTACTCTTTGAAACTTTTAAAACAGTTACTTTACCTAAGAATTTAACTACACATTCTTTATCATTGATAAGTCGAAGTACAAATGCCTCATATTCTTGGCCGTCCCCCTCGTATACAGCTCTGCATGGCATACCTGCCTGCCATTTAACACTTTTCTTTTGTGGACATTTTACTTTCTGTGATGTACCATTTTTTGTTTTTGAATGTTCTGTGAAAATAAAATAATAATCATATTTTAACGAATTACACTCAACTATACTAATATTATAAAGAGCAAAAATTTGTATTTGTGTATGTATTGAAATAATTCAAAAACTACTAGGCCGATTTCAAAAAATCATTCACCATTAAAATGCTATATTATAAGTAACATAGCTTACACATGTTTTTTTATTAATTTATAATTTCACTAGCTTTCGCCCGCGACTCCCTCCGCGTGGTAATGAAAAAAACAAAAGTGAATAGCCTATGTGTTCTTCCAGACTATCTTCTACATCTATCCCAAATTTTATTGAAATCTGTTCAGCCCTTTAGGCTACAAACTCTAACAAATATCCATCCATCCATCCATCTAAACTTTTATAATATTAGTTAGAAGTAAGATGTGGACGAAGTCGCGAGCAACAGCTAGTTTTAAATAAGAGAAGTAAAAGGATTCCTAAAAAAGTAAGTTATTTCATCTTTGAATGTTTAATATAGAGACAACTTGACTAGGTAACTATTAGTCTGATATAATGTAACAAGTAGATGGATGCTTTGCAAATCTATATAATGAAATTAATGTAAAATTTGTATTGTTACTACTTATAGGTTATCTATACTACTATAATAAAGCGTAAACAACTTCTTTGCTGCCTAAGATGTCAGCAATTACAGCATATTTTTGAATAATTCTTTTTTTAATAAAAAGCCCTACACTTACGTCATGCTTTAGGCTATATATTTTCACGCCATTAAACTTAAGGGGTAAATATTTTGGATAAAAACCCTAATGTGGGAAAGAGAGCATAAGTTGTTGCCAACATCAAGAAAGATTGCTAAGGTTTGTCATCATGTCATGTCATTTTGACATTTGCTATTGATAATTTGACAAATGAAAACAACAAAATAAAATTTTCATAATTTCATGCGGATGAAGCCGCACGGGAACAGCTAGTTGATACTACATTTACTACTCTTTAGGATAGCTGAGTATTCCAAGTTTGGATGTTACTAACCTTTCTCTGGGTTTTTGACTGAATGTTGTGTATTAGTGGACATAGCTACGCGCTTCGCTACCTCGGCATTGGCAATTTTTAAAGCTTTATCATATGCGTCGTTTAGTTTTCTATCGTCCCATATATCTTCTTCAACATTCTCGTCTTCTGTTTCTGACTGAAAAGGCAGTATATGGTCAATATAATTAAAAAGAAATAGATTATTTAGATTACATACAAAACACAATAAATTGTTACTTACAAGATTCATTCCTTTTACGTACAGAAGTTCTCCGTTCGACATGTTACTTGTTTTTTTTTTGGTTTTTAGAAATACCGCTTTGTTTTAGACTACGCAAAATTTAAAAGTTTGAAACTATTACTTGGTTTTTAAAAAAAATTGAATTGAAAAACTTTTTTAAGACAAACTGTATTTTGTGGATGTAGATGTCAATGTCAAAAGTCAAAACATTTTTAATTACAAACTGTCAAAGCGTATAAACCAAAAACCGAACCTTAGAATGCCGAAAATATTTTTTTTGTAACAACTTATTATTGATTTTAAACTTAAAAAAGCCTAATCTTTTAATTTTTACAAAATGTAGGATAATTTGATATTTTTTCTAACTCAATTTAATTATTGATTTCCTACAAAACCAGTCTAATCTTAGACAAACTACTCTTTGTGAAAAAAATCGGTGGTTCATCAATGTCAAAGTCAAACATAACTGTCAAAAGTTGTTTTGGTTTCAATTTTGTATTTTGTTGTTTAAACAAATCGTAAGAACAATCCCAAAAATACATTTGCGTATGGTTTACGCCTAACTTTTAACATGTTATCATACGTTAGCTGATTTACAAAATTTTAAGATTAACGAAACTACTAATACCATACGTAGTTTACAATGTTTACGTCCAAATGAAATCTTTGCCAGTGGTTTATTAAATTCATTAATGATAGTTTACAGTTACGACGTTAGTATAATTGTAATTCTAAAACGATTTTTTTTTAAATCCAAGTATAACTCATAATTTTGCTCTATCAGCATCAAGTATGGCTGGCGTAGTTAACAACTCTTCAAGAAGACGCAGTAATGAAAATGATACACAAAATTATTCTCCTAAAAGGCAGAGAAATGATACAACTGTCAATACTAAAGAAGAAAATGAGGTACTAGAGGGAGGAAAGGATGTTTTCTCTTTGCAAGTCTCAAATATTCCTTATCAATGGACATTAGAGCAGATAACAGATTATATAAATGATAATGTAAGTACAATAATTATTTCTAACAGATTCAAAAAACATTTATAAATTCATTAGTTCAAATAATGAGGAGAGGATGGCGACATGATCTAGAAAGTGTTAAGAATAAATGTGGATGACTACAGGAAGAGGAAGACCAAAGAAAGCATGGAAAGATTGTGTGAAAGGGGATATGCTTATGAAGGAAATGTATTCAGATATGTTAAAATAATGACTGTTTATACAAAATATTCTCAAAATTCATATAAATTGTACCTTACTAATATTATAAATGAGAATGTTAGAAGTTATCTCTGAATTGGCTCTACTGAATGTATAGATGTACAATTTGGTATATATGTAGTCTGTCAGAACACAAAGTTTATTACTTTTGTTTTTTTTTTTAATTCCGCATTGATGGAGTCACAGGCATAATCTAGTATTATAAATTGTAATGTTTTTTTTAGTGTCTTGATGTGTACACATTGGAGCATTTAGATGGTGGGGATCTTGAAACTGGACAGAAAATAAAACTTGCTTTTATTAATTTCGAGCAATGTAACAAAGCAAGGAAACAGCTAAGACTGAAATCAATTGATGGGAAAAAGCTTGATGTGGAATTCAAAAGTAAATGGAATTAATTTAATTTTGTTACTATACAGCAGAAAATTGAGTATATGTTTTTCATCATACTAATATTATAAATGCGAAAGTTTAGATGGATGGATGTTTGTTAGAGTTTGTAGCCTAAACGGCTGAACGGATTTCGATGAAATTTGGTATAGACGTGGAGGATAGTGTGGAAGAACACATAGACTACTCGCTTTTGTTTTTTTTTATTCCATGCGGACGGAGTCGCGGGCGAAAGCTAGTTAGTTTATAAAAACAGGCTTGGGTCATATAAATATTAGGACTTAAAATAGTGTAAATGAAAGGCATGATTATTTTTTAATTTAGTAATTTGTGTTATTTTGCAATGTTCTTGTTTTATAAAATTTTTGTCATACTTTCCTGAGATTTACATATGTAAAGTAAGAATACTTCAGTTTGATTTTACATATGTTTGTATTCAATTTCCAGTTCCCGGTGAATCGGATAGTGAAGGTGAAATGGATTTATCTTTACCCCAAAGCAGGTAATTACATAAAGTTACATTTTTATTAACATGTCTTACTAGTATTATAAATGCGAAAGTTTAAATGGATTGATGGTTGTTTGTTAGAGTTTGTAGCCTAAACTGCTTATCGGATCTCAATGAAATTTGGCATAGATGTAGAAATTAGTCTGAAAGAACAAATAGTCTTTTCACTTTTTTTTTATTTCCTCGGACGGAGTCCCATGCAAAAGTTTTTTTTTTTTATAATATAAGGTGGCAAACGAGCAAGCGGCCACCTGAATCCACCGAAATGGAAAGCGACCGCTGCCCATAAATATCCGCAATTGCAGATGCGTTGCCTACCTGTAATTGACGGAGGAGAAGACGCACATAAAGAGGACATTTCCCCTTCCTATGCGTTTCCTCCACCGTCAAATCCACTTTTCCTTCCCATCCTTACCTCTTAAGAAAAGGGTGGAAAGGGAAAGGGACTAAAATTAGGCCTCCGGCACCACACTCATCAGACGAAACGCAGAATTGCTTCCACTTCACGCCTGTGTTCTGTGTGGTCGTGGTATTACACCAGGCGAGCCGACCCATTCGTGTGAAGATGTTAAAGCGGGCTCTACCACTGTTAAATTAAATAGGGTTAAGTTAAGCATTATTAAATAGGGTAGCATTTGAATCAACCCTACCTTATGTGATGTGCTTTAAAGTTATTTCATTATGTTACAGAATGATAAGTCGACCAATACCAGTGAGATCATGGGAGTCTAGCATAGATATCTGGGCAACGGAACCTACTGGGACTTATGGTCTGAAACCATCTTATTTAGAGTCATTGGGAATAAAACTGCCTATAGATAAATGGATACATATTTCCAATGTAAGTATATTACTGATATAAGTGTCAATGTTTGGATGGATGTTTGTTTTACACTATAGCTTAGCATATCTTGATGAAATTTGCCTCATACAGACATATTCTGGAAGAACACATGTTTTTAATAAGTTTTTTTTTATTCTATGCAAATGATGTTTGGTGCTAAAGCTAGTTTTATGGGAATAGAAAATTATATCACAAAAGTCATTTAGATCAATTTAGAATATAGTTTTCAAATATACTCTCGTAGTAAAAAACAGTGGATTTCTGTGAGCTTTCTTTATACTAATATATTAAACAAGAAAAAAAATCATTGTATTGCATAGGGAAGAGTATAGAAAATGTCCTAATTCATTTTTAGATACTTTCATATCTTACTTCCAACTAATATTATAAATGAGAAAGTTTACATGTATGGGTGTTAATTAGAAGATTCTGGAGACTCAGTGATTCTCAATTAAATTTTAACATAGTCTGGAAGAACACATAGGCTACTAATTACGTTTTTTCCTTATGTATGGAATTGGCTACAGTAGGCTTTAAATCTTACTAATGTTATAAATGCGAATGTTTGGATGTTTGTTAAAGTTTGTAGCCTAACCGGCTGAATGGATCTTAATGAAATTTGGCATAGATGTAGAGGATAGTATGGAAGAACACATAGGCTACTTACTTTTTTTAAAGCTAGTAATTACATATGTTTGAACAGTTCAGATGTGATAAATCAGAATTAAAGGAGGTGTTAGAGCTGGCGGGGCAGGTGGTGACATGTCGTGTTGTTTGCGCCGTCAACAAATACGCTATTGTTATGTATAGTCATTCATTGGAAGCTGTACAAGTAAGTTTTATTCTTTACTAAATGTTCCTCAGCATAACATTCAAAGGAATTTAAAATATATATAGATGAGGTGAACAAAAATTCACCGGTACTTTCTCTGAAAGGTACTATATCAGTTGTCAAGTTTGTATTGACATGTAATAAAACTTCATCATCTTTTGTTATAAAATAAACTAAACAGTGTTACGAAATGAAATATAAACATTTAAATATTATTTAATGGTACCTATTGAAAATTTATTTTAATAAAATTAAACAAAGACCTTTGCTATTGGATAACAATTACCGTTACCATGGCAAGCTTGCTTCTTTGCTATTGGCTTGTTTTTATCCCTTGACCTAGCTGTTCTCGTGCGGCTTCATCCGCATGAAATTATGAAAATTTGATTTTATTGTTTACATTTATCAAATTACCAATAGCAAATGTCAAAATGACATCACATTACAAACCTTAGCAATCTTGCTTTCTTGATGTTGGCAGCAACTTATGGTCTCTTTCTCACATTAGGGTTTTTATCCAAAATATTAACCCCCTATGTTTAATAGCGTGAAAATATATAGCCTAAAACATGACGTAAGTGTAGGGCTTTTTATTACAAAAATAATTATTCAAAAATATGCTGTAATTGCTGACATCTTAGGCAACAAAGAAGTGTGTGTTTACGCTTTATATTATAATAAAGTAAATAAAGTAAAAGTATAAAGTAAATAAAGTAAATAAAGTAAAAGTATAAAAGTATAGAGTATAGATATAGATGAGAGTATTTTTCAAATTTTTGACCTAATATAAATAGTTTGAAAATGTATAGCCTATAGCGTGTCGTAACTGTAGGGCTGTTAAAATGAGAATTATTGAAAATTATGCTGAGATTGCTGATATCCTACATAACAAAGAAGTGTTGATATATTTAGTAATTTACTATTACATATTTTATTCTAGTTTTACCTAACATTGAAAATATTTTTGTGGTATGAAATTTTTTTTTTTAGGCTGTAGCAATGTTGAATGGACAAACATTTTACGGTCAAATTCTCAAAGTGTCAATGTATAGACGTGATGAAAATGACATATTACTACCAAAAGGTCTAGTAAAAGTTGGCCCCGGTTTCGGAATAGACGGGAAACCTTTAAGAGATATAGTACAACATTACGAGAGATATTTAAATGGCAAAACTAATTCTATCAATGAAACATTATTTAATACATCAAATGATACACATTTAAATGGAGAAAATGAATATAACGATACGAATATAGAAGATATAATTAAAAATCAAAATAATAACTTAAACGAGTCTGGGTTAACTGGGAATAAAAAATCTAATAATTCAATAACAATGACTCAAAATCCTCCACGTCCTAATATACCAATGGGTCCTAGTATCTCAGTACATCCAAATGGTACATCTAATGTGACAGTAACACAATTTTCTCAACCAACAATAAATGAATTGGGGAATAAATCATTTGCACCTGGTCATCAAACAGGTATTTTTTTTATTCCTGCTGCTTTTTTTTTGCAGAAACCTTTTTATCTTTATAAATTACTATTGCTCGCGAATTCGTCTGTGTGGGATTAAAAAAAATAGTAAGAAACCTATGTTACTCAGTGATAATATAGCTTTTTAATAGTGAAAGAATTTTCGAAATCGGTCCAGTGGTTTTTGAGTTATTTCAATACATACAAATCTTTCTTCTTCATAATATTAGTGTAGATCAATGGATTCTAAATTGGTTTGAATATAAAGCTGAATGTATTGTGTTACTTACTATCGCCCGCGACTCCGTCTGCGTGGAATAAAAAAAAGTAATTAGCCTATGTTCTTCTAGACTATCCTCTACATCTATGCCTTTCAACGAGATCCGTTTAGCAGTTTAGGCTACAAACTCTAACAAACATCCATCTATCTAAACTTTCGCATTTATAATAATAGTAAGGTTGTTTTTTCAAGCTTATAACATCCCAGGACCGGTTTATGGGCCCCAGAGTATGGTTTCTCCGAGGTTACCGCAGGAAAGACCTAGGGATCCAAGAATGTTTTCTGGACAATATCAGGGCCCAAGACCTCAAGGGTCCGTAACCCCCGGTAAGAGTTGGGGTGGATCGAATATGTCTGCAAATAGAAATGTTTGTTTGCCGCAAAAAACATCTTCGATGGTGGAATTAAGTAATGTAAGTATTTCTGATAGATTAGTGCCAGTTTTTGAGTCACAAAAAAAAATTCACACAATAGTGTGCCATCTATTTTTTTTTAAACATAAATAAACCAGCGCTTGACCACGACTCTATGGCACGCCAGTGGTTCTCCATCCCTGGTCTATGAGTATCCTAAGGGTTTCCCTTAGTGATGTATTGTGTGTCGTCAGCTCCCGCTGTCGACGACATTCCCCCTGCTGTCAGAGAAGCTGGCGCAGGTCGGTCAGGTGATATCTCTGGAGTTAACGCGAGTTGGTTGCGCGGTCGTTCGCTTCGCCACGCCCGCGCATGCTGAGGCCTGTTATTGTATCCTTTGTGTTATCTGGGGTTTACTTAAATAAAATGGGATTTTCTTAAATAAACTGGGTTTTTCTTAAATAAACTAGGGTTTACTTAAATAAACTGGGGTTTACTTAAATAAACTGGGGTTTACTTAAATAAACTGGGATTTACTTAAATGAACTGGGATTTACTTAAATAAACTCGGGTTTACATAGCAGGTTTTAATTAGGAAAAAAGGATTAGCAGACAATCTTTGGTGAATAGGATTGGTACTACTAACTATAGACGATGACTTCTGGCAAAGGGCTTATATCTAAAAATTTAAATTGAGTTTCAAAAAAATAATGTAGGAGGTTCTTAAATGAAAAAAGTCTTTGATTTCAACGTGTTGAATGGTCTGGTCGACTCAAACATATTTTTTGGTAGAATATTACTGGAGCTGGGGTGTATCAAAAAAGTATTAAAAAACATCACACTAGACGACTGCTATCCAATTTATTGTGTAGTTTTAAATTATTTGTGAAATATATGAAATACAGTTCTAGTTAAATTTGTAAATGATTATTATAATATAATAATATAAAGGCATGACAATTTCTTTAGCATTTGATTCAGTACAATACAATAAATTGTTCGTGATGGGAAATACTATAGAAGTGAAGTTTCTGTAACTTAAGGTATGTATTAAGTTATGATTAAGTGATAAAATCTTTATTAAGATTAATTTAAGTTAAATATTAATTAATTAGCTAATTTTATCTTAAAGTATGTTCTTTATATTGCAGGCTGCAAGGCAACTTACATGGATAAAGTTAGTGCTAAGTTATAGTTTAGTATAAAGACTAATAAGTTATTCTTATCGATAAGTTTATTTTAATTTTATTTATTTAATGAATTAGGAATATTTCAAAAATGAAACTCATTTTTTATTATTAAGTTATTGAAAATAGATTTTTAATATGAAATTTAAGGCAAGAATGGAATATGATATTGACGAATTTCCATGTTCGTTTTAAAAAATTGAGGTTGATTTTTAAAGCATTTTTATATTTTTTACACGAACACATTGAACACTTAAAATTTTATTAAATTAAGTGAGATGTCATCATCATCATCATCAACAGCCTTCTCCTGCCCACTGAGATGTTATGGTATCTTAAAAAAACATGATTGTTATTTTAAAAAAAATCATCTTAGTTAAGTGTAACTTTATTAATTAGTATAATAATACTAAATAATGAAATAAATTATAGCTTAAACTAATTAAAACCCTGGTTCCAATCAGCATCTTTATTAATTCACTTTCTAATAGCAAATTTATATTATCTATATTTATAATCTATTTCTGCACTATGGAAAAGTTTTTTTAAATTCCCGGTCAACCATTTTTTTTTATTTTTCAAATTTTTATTGATTAGATATTAATCATTTTGCCAAATAAACATAGAGTTAAGTTTAGTCTGTAAAATATTAGGATAAGGTAAAAGTAAGTTTGCATATAATAAACTATTCAGGTTTTTATTTAGTTTTATTTATATACTTAGTTAAAACGATATATTTTATGTCTGTATATATTTAGTTATTATTTTTTTTTTTTTTTTATAATATAAGGTGGCAAACGAGCAAGCGGCCACCTGAATCCACCGAAATAGAAAGCGACCGCTGCCCATAAACATCCGCAATTGCGGATGCGTTGCCTACCCTTAATTGACAGAGGAGGAGACGCACATAAAGAGGACATTTCCCCTTCCTATGCGTCCCCTCCAACGTCAAATCCACTTTTCCTTAAGCCTAATGACCGTTTTGATGCGTTTTTATTGACGTTTTTCTTTAAATTGTTTTAAATTTCCCAAAGCATTGCCAAAGAAATTGAAAATTCTGAGGTGAGTTTCGAATTAAATAAACTTTAACAACGCGACGCCAGCCGATAATCTAGGCTAGGTCTAGGGAGGGGAAGCTGACATTAGCATGGTCCTATTCGAAGAATTATATCGATGGGTGAAAGGCTATTTGTTTTAAGCCCCATTAGGTTAAATGTTCAGAAAAGCCATTTAAAGTTTTCATTTTTAGATAAAAAACGACACGTACATTTTGATTGTTTCAAGTAGGGTTGTATCGGAACTCCGCCTCCGCATCCGCAAGTGCGGAACTTCCGCTAGAAATATTAACTGCGCATCCGCTTCCGTTAAAATGGCCTCCGTTACAACCCTAGTTTCAAGCGACACAAAAATGCTCTGATCTTTATGAAACCCGGTTCAAACTACGCAGAAAAATACGCTGATTCTGAATATATATAAGTCAATATCGCCTAAAATGGCGGCTGAAATAAAAACCCTTTCACCCCTCGATATAACATATAAGTTTTATAATTTACGACCCTAGGGGGGAGGTATTCGCCCTCTATTCTGGCGATGTTTATGCTTCGGATTTTAACAATCGATTTGGGTTTGGCCTATTTTTGTTAGATAGCACTAAATGGCATATTTTATGAATTCACCTGTAGTCTGTGCGTATTTGAAGTAAAAATTATATCAGTCGCGTGATGTTAATTTCGTATTAACCTTTTATAGAATGACGATAATGACTGATTATAAATTGCTTTTTCATTGTTATACAGGCTGGTTTAAAACTCGATTGACAAAAATCAAGTCACTGGTTTTGTCATAACGAAGATATGGACTTTTAAAGGTGAGAATGGTATTACAAAAACAATCATATAATAATCAACAACCGTGAGATTTCACTATAAAACATGTTTTTTGTAGGAAATGAGAAGGAAAATATGTTTTGTGGACTTAACTCTATCCTAAGTTGCGTATTTTAACCGCTAGGGGGCTTCACAGTTTATGAACTATTTAAAATTTATTCAAATATAACGAAATTACCTCGAATCATACTAATAATTCACATTTCTGATATAATTTTAAAACAATATTCGGATAAAAATTCTGTTAAGATTTAACTATTGAACACCCTATATTCTTAAAAATACAGCACAATGACAAAGTCATTCATAAATCAGATGGACTTGTGGACCTTTATAAAATGTTTATATAAACATAGTGAAAACAAAAGATAAGGAAAACGCTTTGTCATCATGCTTTATCACGCGGACTAACGCCATCTGTCGTTGTAGTCAGGTCGAATGTTTGCGTTTCCTCGAATTTTGCAACTCATATCCGTAGAATTCCACTGCCATGATATTTAAATTATTATTTACTAGGTTTCGCCCGCGACTCCGTCTACGTGGAATTAAAAAAAAACGTAAGTGAGTAGCCTATGTGTTCTTCCAGACTATTCTCTACATCTATGCTAAATTTCATCCAGATCTGTTCAGCCGTTTAGGCTACAAACTCTAACAAACATCCATCCATCCATCTAATCTTTCGCATTTATAATATTAGTATGATTGTAATCTCCGTTCTATTAAAGGGAATTGAGTTGACAATGTACGAAAACACGTGGAACTCTACTTTAATGCCTACTTAGTACTAGGCTAGTAATTTAACAAACAGTTTAGTAGATTAATCTTACTTCTTAATACTATTATAAATGCTAAAGTTTAGATGGTTGTTTTTCTTAGAGTTTGTAGCCTACACGGCTGAACGCTTTTCGATGAAATTTGGCACAAATGTAGAACATAGTCTGGAAGAACACGTAGTTTTTGTATGGAAAATGTTCATTGATCAGAATTACATGAATGTGGAAACAAAAATATTTAACTGCCCGTTTACTGAAAAGGTCTAAATAGGGGTGACTTTGTTTTGGATTTTGAAACACCCTTTAACGAAGTCAAAACATTTCCGCTATTTTTTTTGTTTCTTATTGGAACCAATTGAATTGGAAAACATTCATAGTTTCGTTGGAGATATTGGCACGCATTATCTTTTGATTTTGAGTTACATATTATCTTCATTTCCTTTAATAAATCGATTCAAACTAATCGATATTATATAAATATTGAAATAATTTGATATCAAAATAATGCATAATTATCATAATATATTCTATAAAATAGAGATTAACTTATTTTTTCTACGCCGTGATTTGAGAACTTTTTTACTCTATTTTATTAAATAGGTTTATTAAATTAGATGCAAGTTTATCACATTTTCAAAATTATATGGGTGTTCTAAAATAAAAACAACTGATACGAATAATCTTAATTGAAAATAGTACATAATCGTTATTAAAAAAACTAAAAAAAAAAAATAGACTGACTGTGCCTTTAATGGTTAAATAGCGCATTTTAAAATGTTTTATTTAAAGTAAATATACTTTAATGGATTTTGTTTATCGCGTCCACTATGTGTTTTGTGTCATTATATAATAGCGGTTGCTTGCGTTTACGTCTTCGCGGAATTAAAAAAATCTATTATATACTATGTTACTTAGGGTTAACGTGGCTTTTTAATAGTGAAAGAATTTTTAAAATCGGCCTAGTAGTATTAGAGTTATTTAAATACATATAGAAAACCTTTCCTCTTTATAATATTGGTAGAGATGACACTCCGAGAACGGAGGCGAATAGAATGACATTTCATCTGTCAAATTCGGTTCACGCATTTATCGTATGCGGGATTTGCATTTGCTATCCCTCTCGTTGTCATCGACTAAATAGAGACAGCAATATACGTCAGTGACACGGCAATAAGTTTCACGGTTATTAAGCACATCAAACATGACTTGCAGTTTTAACATTCAATTTTTCGCGCGACGTCAATTCACGGCGTCTCAACCATCTCAAATGCATACTGGAATAGACTAAAACATTATCGTCAAATTAAACGTAAAAATGTCATGCTGATATAAATATTTATCCATATAAATATGTTGGAAGTCACATCATACGATCACTTCTTAACAGTGTTACCTTAATCATGTTGCCTTATATTGTAGCTGGGTTTTTCATATTTTTGATAAGTTTGTACTATTACGTAACCAGAACGTTCGACTACTGGACATCTCGTAATGTCGCCGGTCCTAAACCTAAACCTCTATTTGGTAACATCATGGAATCCGCATTGCGGAAGAAAAATATCGCACTTATTATGCACAAGATATATCAAGACTATCCTAAAGAGAAGCTGGTCGGTGTCTACAGGATGACCACACCTTGTGTATTAGTGAGAGACTTGGAGGTCATCAAGCATATAATGATTAAAGACTTTGATATGTTTGAAGATCGAGGAATAGAGTTCAGTAAGGAAGGTTATGGTGCTAACTTATTCCATTCAGACGGAGAAACATGGCGTGCGTTAAGGAATCGTTTCACCCCGATATTTACTTCTAGAAAACTGAAGAATATGCTCTACTTGATGACTGATCGTGGTGACAAGTTCGTACAAGGCATTGAAAGAATAGTTAAGGAACAACCTGAACAAGCGGTGCTCAAACACGTCCAGCTTTACACGATAGCAACAATCTCAGCATGTGCTTTCGGTATTGACATCGATAAGTTGGGAAAAACTCTTGATTCTTTGTTCAAATTAGATGAAATGGCACTAAATACTAATTATTTCTCCGAATTGGATATGATGTATCCAGGAATTTTGAAACATATGACTTACACCATTTATCCAGCGTTGGCTCGAGAAATTTTCGATGGGATAATCAAGAATGTGATCACAGAAAGAAATGGGAAACCGAGTAATAGAAATGATTTTATCGATCTCATCCTAGCATTGAAAGAGAAAGGTGAGATCGAAGCTTCCAGAACTAATACGGAAGATAAAATAAAACCACTTGAACTGACAGAAAGTGTCATGGCTGCACAAGCGTTTATATTCTTCTTAGGAGGTTACGAAACTAGTTCAACTACTATGACATTTATGATGTATCAATTGGCTTTAAATCCTGATATCCAGAATAAAATGATCGAAGAAATTGACGAAGTTCTTGAGAGATGTAAAGGAGAAGTGACATATGACACTTTAAACGAATTAACTTATATGGAGAAAGTTTTCGATGAGACGTTACGCATGTATCCTATCGTCGATCCGTTGCAGAGGAATGCGAAAAATGATTATAAAGTGCCGGGAACTGATGTAGTGATAAAAAAAGGTCAGACAGTGTTGGTTTCACCTCGCAGTTTGCATTACGATGAGGAGTATTACCCAAATCCTCATAAGTTTGATCCGGAGAGATTCTCCCCGGAAGCAGTTGGGGAGAGACACTCTTGTGCGTATATACCATTTGGCGTTGGACCGAGAAATTGTATCGGTAAGTTTTATTTCTCTAAATTTTTGTTAAAATCTATCAAAATATTGTCTAACATCTCTATACATAAATCTTTAATTAAAGATTGCAATAAATAATAGTTTAAATATATAATTAATACTGCCGTAAGTTCGCAAATTAGTGTTCTGTGTTCTTATTTATATGTATAGTGTCTTAAAATTTAGTGACAAAAATAGTTTATACAAATTTTGCTTTATTCAAATACATATGTTTCTAGTAGTCTTTTCTAATATAAATATATGAACTAAAATTTCTTTGTCGAAATACTTCTATTGAAAATTAATTAGCTTTGTTCTTTTCAATTCGTTTGTTTTTTTTTTTAATGCAGAGTATCAGAAATGTTCTTTTTTTATAAGATAAAATTAATAATTTATTTCAATTTCCAGGTATGAGGTTCGCGAAAGTTCAATCAAGAGTGTGTCTACTGAAATTCTTCTCGAAGTTTCGAGTTGAAGCGACGAAGCAAACTCCCAAAGTTATAAAATACGATCCTAAAAGAACGACTGTCTCACCTGTAGGGGGAATACCACTCAATATTATACGCAGAAAGTAAAATTATAATAAAAACCTGACTGAGAAGATAATGGAGATTAGTGCCATCTATTGCCTGGATTTTAAAACAGAAATTTTAAAATCTCTCGATTTAAATTGAATAAAGTCTAATGTCATAAAACACTTCCTTATTTTAGAATCAACTCGAAAAATATGAAAAAAAAAAAACATGCCAAACAAGTTATATCAAGTGATATTCCATCTCGTTTTACACTATTTTTTTTTTACTTCTAAAAGTTGTGTTTTGTGGCGATGTGATATACCCTATAACACTCCTGAGAAGAATATGAATCAAATGACACCTTATTCGTCAAAATGAGTTCAGTCGTTTAGAATGTAAACCATTACAAAGTCATTTAAAAGAGAAAAAAAAATTGTCAGTCGGGTTAAAATTATATTTTTGTAATTTTTTTATATTATTCACTGTCGCACTAATTTTAATTACTGAGACAGCTTTTTCTTAAAAATGGGTTTACTTGGGTGCTTATTTTTTATACGTGGAGCTTTTTAAACGAATACTGCATGGAGTTATGGAACTTTATATTTTTTATTTGGGTTTTAATAAAAGCATTGAAAAAATTGTATTATAATATTTTATTCTATCCTTTATCTGTGTTCTTTTATAGAATTTATTTATATTCTAACATTCTACATACGTTGATTATATAGAAAAATGAATTTTTTTCTCAATTTTCGGAAAATTATTTCTAAAAATAGTTACTAACTATTAATAATTTTTTTTATATGGATTTTAAGAAACGTGAAGCTTCACGCTAAGCTCATTTAAGCTAAAAATAATTACAGTAGGCTCTTTTAAATAATAATTTGATTTTCTGAAAATTTTGAAAAAAAAAAAAAACTTTATACCGACGATCACGTTTATTTTAGGTAAGGTTGAAAAATAAAAATAAATTTGAGCAGAAACATTTTTATTTCGTACTTAAAAGAAGATTTATAATTTATTTTGTAACTTAACTTAAGCGTAAATACTATTGTGTTTAAAGTTGACTTGTGCCTTGGATGACAGTTTTCAAACTTGTCGGCTTTTGCTTCGGTAACCTGCGAACAAAGACAATTAATCCATACTAATACTAGCTGTTCCCTTGCGACTTCATCCGCATAAAATTATGAAAATTTTATATTATTGTTTACATGTGTCAAATTATCAATTGCAAATGTCAAAATGACATGACATGATGTCAAACCATGGCAACCTTGCTTCCTTGATGTTGGCAGCAACTTATGGTCTCTTTCCCACATTAGGGTTTTTATCCAAAATATTTACTCCCTAAGTTTAATGGCGTGAAAATATACAGCCTAAAGCGTGACGTAAGTGTAGGGCTTTTTATTAAAAAGAGAATTATTCAAAAATATGCTGTAATTGCTGACATCTTAGGCAACAAAGAAGTGTGTGTTTACGCTTTATTATAGTAGTATAGATAATAAAGCGTAAATACACAATACTTAGTTACGTAGGATGTCAGCAATCACAGTACATTTTTGAATAACTCTTTTTTTAAACCCCGTGAATTGAAAAAAAATGATTTGAAAAAAAAAATCAACCGACAAACAAGCTGACAACATATTTTTAAATAATTCATCTATACTAATATTATAAAGAGGAAAACTTTGTATTTTTGTATTTTTGTATTTTTGTATTTTTGTATGTATTGAAATAACTCAAAAACCACTGGGCCGATTTTAAAAATTCTTTCACCATCAGAAAGGTAATTTATCTGTGAGTAACATAGGCTATATTTATTATTACTAATGTTTGGGAACTATTAATAAACAGCGTGTTTCTGGAGGCCGGCGTTAAAAAAATGCTAAACTTTAACTTTTCTCGGCTTACGCTGCCTAAACCGTTAGAGGTATATAAAAATGATGTATGAAAGAAATGTACATCTCAAAAAGTTCTACAGAAAAGTTCGCGATAGCATATATCTATCTTTAACGGTTTCTTACAATAACCACTTTTTTGTTTACAAAATGAATTAAATATCGCATGCTATTTGCGTCGTTGTTTTAATGGTTTCAGTATTAATCCTTATCCAAATAAATGCCTTCGTTGCCAGGAGAATTTAATGTAGAACAAAATTGTCCTTTACAGTATTTAAATTGGACAAATAGTTTAGAAGATATCGCGAACACAAACAATAAGGGTAACCGAAAAATCAGCTCACAAACTACCGGGCTTAGAAATTTGGAATCTTTCAACAATAGATTTCTGTTATTACGTAGATTCATCATCATCATCATCGTCACCAGCTCACTATACGTCCCCACTGAGGGGCTCGGAGCCTACCCTAAATTAGGGTGACTAGGACATAGTCAACCACGCTGGACCACTGAGGCTTGGTTGACTTCACACATATGTATCTTTGAATTTCTTCTCCGATATGTGCAGGTTGCATCACGATGTTTTCCTTCACCGTAGTAGTCCATTACGTAGATTACTACTAAGATAATACTTTAGGTAATAGGATGAAATAAAGGGCGAACGTAAGTTTTGAACTTTAAACTCCACGCGGACGAAGTCGTGGGCAATCATAATTCATACTTAAATACTATGAATTTTAAACTTTTTTAAAAAGTTTAGATCTATGGATAGATGTTTGTTAGAGTTTGTAGCCTAAACGGCTGAACGGATCACCAGGAAATTCGGCACAGATGTAGAGCATAGTCTGGAAGAACACATAGGCTACTTTTTATCCTGGAAATAGTTGCGGTTCCCGTGGGATAAATTAATTTTGTTTTTAATGTTTACTCGATAATTCTGCAACGGTTCAACTTATGTTATTGAAATTTGGCACATTTATTTAACAAAGTCTGGACCACTGTGGGATAAGGTTCATCCCCGAAAAATGTCACGTTCCCGAGGGATATGTAGTTTTTTTTGTTATTTACATATTTACACGATTAGTCCGTAGTGGCTAAACTACTTATTGTGATTTTGTATAGATACAGACCATAGTAGGTATTTTATAACACGTGGAATCCTTTTCTACCCCGAAAATGTTAGGTTTCCGAGGATATGTGTTGTTTTCTTATTTACATGTTAACGCGTTAACCCGGCAGCGGATAAAAATATTTTACTGAAATTTAGTACAGATATAGAAAATAGTCTTTAATAACATGTGTGATACTTTTCATCGGCGAAAAATGTCGGGTTCCGGAGGGATGTGTAGTTATTTGTTATTTACGTATTTACTCGATAATTCCGCAATGCCTTGACTTATCTAATTGAGATTTTGAATAGTAATAAAATATAGTTTGGAGTACACATGGACTATGTAGTTGCGAGGGGTTGCAGAAAAAAAAGGTTACATGTCACTATAAGAGAATGCAGATGGTGTCAGGCCTTTGCAGTTAGATTCTGGTGGATTAAGGGAGTTGCAAATGTTAGTAGGTGCTTGAAGGTAGTAACAGGTGGTTCACCTCAGGTTCAGGAAGTTGTAGGCTAAGTACAGGTGGATATAAAGGATGGCAAGGAGATCCTATTCAATTAAGGTGGTTTCTGGTAAATGTATCTGATTTGTAAATGAATGCAACTGGAAGCAGGTATAAACAGAATATATCCCCTTCCTATGCGTCTCCTTCACCGTCAAATCCACTTTCCCTTCCATCCTTTTCTTATAAGAAAAAGGGTGAGAAGGAAAAGGGACTAAAGTTGGGCCTCCGGCACGACACTCATCTGACGAAACGCGGAATTGCTCCCACTTCACGCCTGTCTTTTGAGTGGTCGTGGTATTGCACCGGGCGAGCCGGCCCATTCGTAGGAAGCTGTTAAAGCGGGCTCTACCGCTGTTGCTCGCTTAAGTTAGTTTTTGGTGGTTTTGGATGATTTACAGCTGAAGACTGTTGGCAACCGGTGAAGCAGGCGGTTATCTTTTTATTCAAATTTTGCCAATTTAATTATGTACTTCGTGTCTTTTTTTATTTTAATACTGCGCTGACGAAGTCGCGTGAAACAGCTATTATGCATATAGCACGAACCACGCCAAATGAAATTCTATATGTACATATAATAAAATTGAGTGTCTGTTTGTAATATCACAAGAAAAATTCTAGATTTCGGGATGATGATGTATTTGCGTTGCTGATAACGAAAATCGCATTAAAAATTTTTTTGTCTGTCTGTCTGTCTATCTGTCTGTCTGCAAGCCGCGTTTGTTCCGGGTAATCTCTGAAACGGCTGGGTCGCTTCGGCCGGACTTTCCCTGAAGGTAGCTGACATAGACGGGCTACTTTTCATCTTAATATTGCGTGGACGAATCGCGGGCAACAGCTAGTTTTTAATAAACGCCATATACTTTAGGCTATATATTCTAACAAACTGACAACATTAAAGAAACAAGGTTGCCATGGTAACGGTAATTGTTATCTAATGTCAAAAACATACTAGCTGTTCCCGTGCGGCTTCATCCGCATGGATTAAAAAAACTTTATTTTATTGTTTACATGTGTCAAATTATCAATTGCAAATGTCAAAATCACATGACAAAACTTAGAAATCTTTCTTTCTTGATGTTGGCAGCAACTTATGGTCTCTTTCCCACATTAGGGTTTTTATCCAAAATATTTACCCCTAAGTTTAATGGCGTGAAAATATAAAGCCTAAAGCGTGACGTAAGTGTAGGGCTTTTTATTAAAAAAAGAATTATTCAAAAATATGCTGTAATTGCTGACATCTTAGGCAACAAAGAAGTGTGTGTTTACGCTTTATTATAGTAGTATAGATCGTATAGATGTATGTACCTGACGTGTATGAGCTTGCGCGGCGAGGCGGGGTGCAGCAGGTCGCGGCGGCGCTCCCACTCCGCGTACTTCTGGTACTGGCGCTGGCGGCGCCGGTCCACGTAGCTGATCTGTGGCCAATCCGCATTGCTCAATGACCATATTATTATGTAGCGTGTAGCGGTATTAAACTGTGTGTTGCAGCACGTAGCAGTGTGTAGCAGCTCGTAGCAGTGTGTAGCAGCTCGTAGCAGTATTAGTGTGTAGCTGCGTATATCATGTATTTGTGTAGCAGTATGTAGAAGCGTGTAGAACGTGTAGCAATATGTATCAGCTCGTAGCTGTGTGCAGAAGTGTGTAATACGTATAGCTAAGTGTAGCAGTGCGTAAAGTGTAGCAGATTATAGTTACTTGTAGCTGCGTGTAACAGTACGTAGCAGTGTGTAGCAGCACGTAGCAATGTGGAAGTACGCAGTAGTGAGTAGCAGCACGTAGCAATGTGGAAGTACGCAGTAGTGTGTAGCAGCGCGTATCAGTGTGTACCAGCACGTAGCAGTGTGGAAAACATTCGCAGTAAAGTGTAGCAGCACGTAGCATTGTGGAAGTACGCAGATGTGTGTAGCAGCACGTAGCAGTGTGGAAGTACGCAGTAGTGTGTAGCAGCACGTAGCAGTGTGTAGCAGCACGTAGCAGTGTGGAAGTACGCAGAAGTGTGCAGCAGCACGTAGCAGTGTGTAGCAGCACGTAGCAGTGTGGAAGTACGCAGAAGTGTGCAGCAGCACGTAGCAGTGTGTAGCAGCACGTAGCAGTGTGGAAGTACGCGGTAATGTGCAGCAGCGTGTAGAGCTCACCAGACAGCTGGCGGGTATCCAGAGCAGCGCGGTGGCGAGCGCGGCGACACCAACGATGTTGTCGCGCAAGAAGCCCAGCACGTTGTTAATGTTGATGTCCTCGATTATATTCCAGATACGTTCCACTACGTCCTGGATCGTCTTCTCACATACACCCTAATAACGAACAAATACTATTATCTACTAATACATTAACAGCCTTACAAATAAACGCGGTATAAAGTTAAACTTAGGAATAAACTGAGTATAAGTACTAATATTAGTACAAATTTTGCTGTAAATGTACTCCTATAAGAGGAAAACATTATACAAATTGATATTTAAAAAGACAAAGTCATTTTATGTATACTTAGTCTAAAAGAGTGCAACTTAGAAGAATATTTGACTTTCATCAATTTACATTATTCAATAACTAGCATTTCCGTGCGATTCCGTTCGCGTGGAATTACAAATTTCCTTAACATCCATTCAGCCGTCTAGGCTACAAACTCTAACAAACATCCATCCATCCAAGTATGATTAAACCGAGGTATTAAATGGGAATTTTAAAAAGCTAGGAAGTGACCCTTTGCCCCCCCCCCTCCCCCAGTGGGGCAGTACCTTGTTGCAGAAGCCCTGTATGCAGGGCGTGCCGTCGGGCAGGATGTCGTTGTGCGCGACCGGGAAGCACGTCTTGTTCAGACTCTTGCGGCAGCAGCGCTTGCACGCGTCAGCCACTGACAGACATTTAAAACATATAGGGTAGGATGTCACTAAAGATATTGATACTCAAAGCCACATGCCAATTAAAATTTTCTTATTTTTATATCATGTGGCAAACGAACAAGGGGCCACCTGAATCCGCCAAACTGGCGAAGCGACCGTTGTCCATAGACATTCGCAAAAGCAGATGCGTTGTCTACCCTTAATCGACGAAGGAGGATATTTCCCCTTCCCATCCGTCTCCTCCAGCGTCAAGTCCACGTTCCGTGGGCAGGAAAAGAGACTAAAGTTGGGCTTTCGGCACCACACTTAGCAGACTACGCGGAATTTCTCTCACTTCACGCTTGTCTTCTGTGTGGTCGTGGCATTACACTGAAAGCCGACCCATTCGTGGGAAGATGTTAAAGTGGGCTCTACCACTGGATGAATCAATAAGTGTCATTAGGTATATATAAATGTTTTATATTTTATTTTGTAACATTCTTTAGTTTCATTTATAAAAAAAGATGGAGCCTATTTTTAGTCAAATGTCATGAGGTGGCACTAAACTTGACAACATAGTACCTTTATGTGGGGATGTGGGGGAGAGGTGTGTGGGGGATGTGGGGGAGAGGTGTGTGGGGGATGTGGGGGAGAGGTGTGTGGGGGATGTGGGGGAGAGGTGTGTGGGGGATGTGGGGGATGTGGGGGAGAGGTGTGTGGGGGATGTGGGGGATGTGGGGGAGAGGTGTGTGGGGGATGTGGGGGAGAGGTGTGTGGGGGATGTGGGGGAGAGGTGTGTGGGGGATGTGGGGGAGAGGTGTGTGGGGGATGTGGGGGAGAGGTGTGTGGGGGATGTGGGGGAGAGGTGTGTGGGGGATGTGGGGGAGAGGTGTGTGGGGGATGTGGGGGAGAGGTGTGTGGGGGATGTGGGGGAGAGGTGTGTGGGGGATGTGGGGGATGTGGGGGAGAGGTGTGTGGGGGATGTGGGGGAGAGGTGTGTGGGGGATGTGGGGGAGAGGTGTGTGGGGGATGTGGGGGATGTGGGGGAGAGGTGTGTGGGGGATGTGGGGGAGAGGTGTGTGGGGGATGTGGGGGAGAGGTGTGTGGGGGATGTGGGGGAGAGGTGTGTGGGGGATGTGGGGGAGAGGTGTGTGGGGGATGTGGGGGAGAGGTGTGTGGGGGATGTGGGGGAGAGGTGTGTGGGGGATGTGGGGGAGAGGTGTGTGGGGGATGTGGGGGAGAGGTGTGTGGGGGATGTGGGGGAGAGGTGTGTGGGGGATGTGGGGGAGAGGTGTGTGGGGGATGTGGGGGAGAGGTGTGTGGGGGATGTGGGGGAGAGGTGTGTGGGGGATGTGGGGGAGAGGTGTGTGGGGGATGTGGGGGAGAGGTGTGTGGGGGATGTGGGGGAGAGGTGTGTGGGGGATGTGGGGGAGAGGTGTGTGGGGGATGTGGGGGAGAGGTGTGTGGGGGATGTGGGGGAGAGGTGTGTGGGGGATGTGGGGGATGTGGGGGAGAGGTGTGTGGGGGATGTGGGGGAGAGGTGTGTGGGGGATGTGGGGGAGAGGTGTGTGGGGGATGTGGGGGAGAGGTGTGTGGGGGATGTGGGGGAGAGGTGTGTGGGGGATGTGGGGGAGAGGTGTGTGGGGGATGTGGGGGAGAGGTGTGTGGGGGATGTGGGGGAGAGGTGTGTGGGGGATGTGGGGGAGAGGTGTGTGGGGGATGTGGGGGAGAGGTGTGTGGGGGATGTGGGGGAGAGGTGTGTGGGGGATGTGGGGGAGAGGTGTGTGGGGGATGTGGGGGAGAGGTGTGTGGGGGATGTGGGGGAGAGGTGTGTGGGGGATGTGGGGGAGAGGTGTGTGGGGGATGTGGGGGAGAGGTGTGTGGGGGATGTGGGGGATGTGGGGGAGAGGTGTGTGGGGGATGTGGGGGAGAGGTGTGTGGGGGATGTGGGGGAGAGGTGTGTGGGGGATGTGGGGGAGAGGTGTGTGGGGGATGTGGGGGAGAGGTGTGTGGGGGATGTGGGGGAGAGGTGTGTGGGGGATGTGGGGGAGAGGTGTGTGGGGGATGTGGGGGAGAGGTGTGTGGGGGATGTGGGGGAGAGGTGTGTGGGGGATGTGGGGGAGAGGTGTGTGGGGGATGTGGGGGAGAGGTGTGTGGGGGATGTGGGGGAGAGGTGTGTGGGGGATGTGGGGGAGAGGTGTGTGGGGGATGTGGGGGAGAGGTGTGTGGGGGATGTGGGGGAGAGGTGTGTGGGGGATGTGGGGGAGAGGTGTGTGGGGGATGTGGGGGATGTGGGGGAGAGGTGTGTGGGGGATGTGGGGGAGAGGTGTGTGGGGGATGTGGGGGAGAGGTGTGTGGGGGATGTGGGGGAGAGGTGTGTGGGGGATGTGGGGGATGTGGGGGAGAGGTGTGTGGGGGAGAGGTGTGTGGGGGATGTGGGGGAGAGGTGTGTGGGGGATGTGGGGGAGAGGTGTGTGGGGGATGTGGGGGAGAGGTGTGTGGGGGATGTGGGGGAGAGGTGTGTGGGGGATGTGGGGGAGAGGTGTGTGGGGGATGTGGGGGAGAGGTGTGTGGGGGATGTGGGGGAGAGGTGTGTGGGGGATGTGGGGGAGAGGTGTGTGGGGGATGTGGGGGAGAGGTGTGTGGGGGATGTGGGGGAGAGGTGTGTGGGGGATGTGGGGGAGAGGTGTGTGGGGGATGTGGGGGAGAGGTGTGTGGGGGATGTGGGGGAGAGGTGTGTGGGGGATGTGGGGGAGAGGTGTGTGGGGGATGTGGGGGAGAGGTGTGTGGGGGATGTGGGGGAGAGGTGTGTGGGGGATGTGGGGGAGAGGTGTGTGGGGGATGTGGGGGAGAGGTGTGTGGGGGATGTGGGGGAGAGGTGTGTGGGGGATGTGGGGGAGAGGTGTGTGGGGGATGTGGGGGAGAGGTGTGTGGGGGATGTGGGGGAGAGGTGTGTGGGGGATGTGGGGGAGAGGTGTGTGGGGGATGTGGGGGAGAGGTGTGTGGGGGATGTGGGGGAGAGGTGTGTGGGGGATGTGGGGGAGAGGTGTGTGGGGGATGTGGGGGAGAGGTGTGTGGGGGATGTGGGGGAGAGGTGTGTGGGGGATGTGGGGGAGAGGTGTGTGGGGGATGTGGGGGATGTGGGGGAGAGGTGTGTGGGGGATGTGGGGGAGAGGTGTGTGGGGGATGTGGGGGAGAGGTGTGTGGGGGATGTGGGGGAGAGGTGTGTGGGGGATGTGGGGGAGAGGTGTGTGGGGGATGTGGGGGAGAGGTGTGTGGGGGATGTGGGGGAGAGGTGTGTGGGGGATGTGGGGGAGAGGGGCGTGGGTGGATGTGGGGGAGAGGTGTGTGGGGGGGTTACCTTAGGGCAGTCCGCGGAGGCGCCGGTGCAGGTGGCCTCGCCCTCGCAGGCTGCATGCGCGGGCTCGCGGCACACCACGCCCGCCGCCGCGAACACGCAACCCGCGCAACACGGGGAGTTCTTATCACTAACGTTATACGGGATTCATTGTTAAATTTTTTTTTATAAATTTGAAGAAAAAATTAAGCTATAATTGTTAGTTTTTATTTAATTTTTGGAGTTGATTTCTTTGAAAAAATCTAAAAAACACGATAACTCAAAAATGATTAACTTTTGTATAATGCATATGGGAGTCAAAATTTTTCACAAATGATCCCTCTATCACAAATGATAACCTAGCATTAATAAAAAAGAAAGCAGACTTCTCTAATAGAAGAATACTTGGGAACTTCGAAAAAGATTTAGAAATGAAATATGCGAATAACCTCACTTTGTAAAAAAATTAAAAATTAAACATACCTGCAAACAGCTCCTTGATTCTTGCGCAATTTACAATTCTTATCACAGCACATATCGTTATCTTCCGTACCTGAAAATGAGAGATAGTGTGAGAGCGAAACAGACTTCTTGTGCTAGGATCAGCAAGAGAGGGATAGCATACAAAACGATTGCATGAGTGAAAGAGATAGACTACTTCTGCTAGTATCCGTCAGACAGAGAGAGCATACAGAACGATAGCATGAGTGAAAGAGATAGACTACTTGTACACATACAATGAGAGTAAGAACATACAAAACGCCAATATGCGTGAAAAAGACAGACTGATTGTGCATGTTAGTGAGAGAGTGAGAGCATACAGAACGACAGTTTGAGTGAAAGTGACAGACGAATTGTACATGTCAGTGAGAGAGGGAGAGCATTCAGAACGTCATTATAAATGAAAGAGACAGACTGCTTGTACGTGTGTTAATGCGACAGTGAGAGCATACAGAAGCATTATATGAGTGAAAGATATAGACTGATAGTGCACGGCTGTTAGAAAGAGAGAGCATACAGAACGACAGTATGAACGAAAGGGACAGACTGTGCGTCGAGTGTTACCGAGCAGTCCAGCGTCGCACTCCTCGCCGCCTTCAACGCGCAGGTTGCCGCAGAAGCTCTCTTCGGGCTCGGAGAAGCAGCGCCCGGACTTGGCCTGCAGCACCTTCCTGATGGAGCGCAGGCTGCACGGAGAGAACCTCTACAAGTAGACATTACACGAAAATAGTTACGTAATCTTTTAGATGTGACACTTTTCATCGTATGATTGGAAAGTGTTTCTAGAACATTCGAGATGATTGAAGCGTTCGATGTGTTACTCCAAAAGTTAATTTATATCTGTGCCGCATTTCAATAAAATTTGTTGAACCGTTGCAGAAATATCCAGTAAATATAAAAAAAAAGAAAATGTATGTATCCCATGAACCATAACTATTATATTATTCCATATTTCCGGGATACATCTATGCCAAATTTCATCGGGATCCGTTCAGCCGTTTAGGCTACAAACTCTAACAAACAGTCATTTAAACGTAGTAAGAAGCATAGATAGATATTCTATGTTAGAGATATAACTGTTTTCATGGCATATGACCAAAGACATTTAAATACTATATAGACGAGGCATGGTGAACAAAATCTTTTATTATAAAACTAGCTGTTCGCGTGCGGATTCATCCGCGTGAAATTATAAAAACTTTATTTTATTGTTTACATTTGTCAAATTATCAATAGAAAATGTCAAAATGACATGACATGACAAACCTTAGCAATCTTTCTTTCTTGATGTTGGCAGCAACTCATGGTCTCTTTCGCACATTAGGGTTTTTATCCAAAATATTTACCCCTAAGTTTAATGGCGTGAAAATATATAGCCTAAAGCATGACGTAAGTGTAGGGATTTTTATTAAAAAAAGAATTATTCAAAAATATGCTGTAATTGCTGACTTCTTAGGCAACAAAGAAGTGTGTGTTTACGCTTTATTATAATAGTATAGATAGATAGATATACTAAACAGTTGCAAAATAAAAAAGGTTTATTCTATGACACCTATTGCAAATTAATTTAATATTTTGACATGTGGTTTTGAGGCTATCAATAGACAGGGTTAGTGATTATTGGAAAAATGTTTCAAGTGAAGTGAAATGCCTCCTCTATATATTTGAATCTCTGCATTCGCCTGCTGATCTGCGGCTACGTACCTTATTATTGACGTCGTACCCGCTGACACTGTAAGTGTACATGAGGTAGGACCCCCCCTGGCTGGCGGTAGGGGAGCACTCCACCACGTCGGGGTCGTGCTCCGAGCCCCAGTTGTGCCCGAACTCGTGCGCGGTCACCAAGTCCGCCTCGCGAGTTATCACTCGCTGACCGTAATGGTTGCGAGACGAACTCAGACCGGAATTCAGGTATAATGTGTACCCGTTCTTGAAGTATTCTGGCAAATTGGTATACCAATCATAATGGGTTTACCGAATAATGCTGGGTTGCTGAAGATTCATTAGTGTTCGGTTAAAATTTCAAAGGAATAAAACTCAAGTTACGCAGTTCGGAAACGCATTTTAAGAATTTATCGAATCAAAAACACTAACGAATGGTTAAGCGTATCTGGAAAATTAGCCATTAGACTGGCATTGGAAAATTTAAAACCCGTAAGTCTCCTTAACTAATTTTTAACCTTAAAAAAATCTGTTTTAAAATACTACGTGCGCACACCTTTGACTAAGCTATCGCACAACTGTTGTGCGATTGTCGATTATTTCGCAGTCAATTCAACTGTTTAGTTGCACAACTAAACATCGAATAGTGCGTTTCATATAAGCTCATTGGAATCAAAGCGTGACTAAACAGTTGTGCGATAGTTTAGTCGTAGTCACGCTCTAAGTGTGTAGATTTAATGTGTGTAATAAAAATAAATATTAACATATAAAGCAAACGAAAAAACAAACAAAAAACACTCACATTTCGCAGCGAAATGGCTGAAAATAAAAACAAAACGTAAATACCAACATAAAAATAAATGCACGTGAAAAGTGTAAAGCGTTCATGCAAAATAATGCCTTAAATAAATAAGACAAGAAACACTTTAAATAGACCAATAAAAGCAAAAAAACAAATACAAACGAAGCTTGTAAAAAATTAAAACAATATTGTGTAATTTCATACAATTAAACTAACTGTAATATCATTTATGAGTTTGTCTTTACATTTTCCATAAAGAAATTTTTGTACGTCATATTTCTGTAATTTTCCCCAAGAAAGTTTAGTTTTTCAACAAAAATGAACTTTATTAAATAATTTTGCACAACAAAAAATTACCCCCTATAACGCCAAAAGTCCCTCTATAACACGGATACTATCCCCCTATAACACGAAATTTACCCTCTATAACGAGAATATTTCCAACAATTTACAACAACCTATAATGTGATTTACGACTTTGCTCTGAAAAACGTGTTATGCTGGGGATTACTATAACGCGGTACCATCAACCGCGTTATAGAGAGGGTCTGTTGTATAAAGTAAGCTTTCGCCCGCGACTCCGTCCGCGTGGAATAAAAAAAAGAGTAGCCTATGTGTTCTTCCAGACTACCCTCTACATCTATACCAAATTTCATTGAAATCCGTTCAGCAGTTTAGACTACAAACTCTAACAAACATCCATCCATCTAAACTTTCGCATTTATAATATTAGTATGATATATGTATACCGGGTGTGCAGATGCCTCCCACGGAGTTCCTCCGCGGGGAGCCGACGTACGCGAGGCCGAGAATACCGCCTTCGAACTTCAGATCCGTGAACAAATGAGCTAAACAGAAGTCCTTGTGCGAGTACTCGCGACTAAACACCTATATAATGAGAAAAAAACATCACTATTATTCCCCACTGAGCCTACCCTAAGTTAGTGACTAGGCCAGTGATTCTCAACCTTTTTTTTTGTTACACATATTAAACAATTTCAAAATTTGGCGGCACACAAAGAAAAAGATATAAATTACTTTATACACTGCATAAATAGTTTATGATTACAAAAAATGTAAAAATACGAAATAAACTTACAATCATACTAATACTAATATTATAAATGCGAAAGTTTAGATGGATGGATGTTTGTTAGAGTTTGTAGCCTAAACTGCTGAACGGATCTCGATGAAATTTGGTATAGACGTAGAGGACAGTCTAGAAGAACACATAGGCTACTCACTTTTGTTTTTTTTAATTCCACGCGGACGGAGTCGCGGGCGAAAGCTTGTATGTTTATATAATTGACTCTTCTCTATGAAAATATTATAAATAATGCATAAAACTTCAATACATTGTAACTTTAATGTAAAAAGGCTACAAACTCTAACAAACATCCATCTAAACTTTCGCATTTATAATATTAGTAAGATCTAGAACTAACCTAACTTACCTCAAGTAAATTCCTAACATCCCACTTTTCTCGGACCATGTTATAGTGAGCCTCGCCCCCGCGCACGCGCGTCGGCTCCGAATGTACTAGAATCTTCTTTATAACAAAACCCATGCCTTTAAAACCATCCATATCCTAGAAAACAATTAAATACGACCTATTCGATATAAAATTTAAAATTTCTAATTTAATGTATCAAAAGATTTGATAAAGAAATAGGATTTAATTAAAATATTTAGGGCCTGTCCCAGCACTGGCTGATAAAGGCTCAGATAGTTTAAAAATGATGCTACAGTCAGATAAAAATGATGTAACAAAATTCGATATTTTCATCACACATTTTACACGTTGGATTGTTATCGAACAATTTGCAAGAATTTGGTAAGACTGACTCTCAGCTAGTGTCCTTAATCTATGAAAAATATAAAAAAGTTATTTTTAAGAGCTATTTTTAAAACAAGAGTAGCATTATCCATGTTACTTGTAGAATTCAATGATCATCATCATCATCATCATCATCATCATCATCATCATCATCATCATCATCATCATCATCATCATCATCATCATCATCATCATCATCATCATCAAAAAAAAGACATGTTTGTATAATTGAATTAAACAGTAAAACCTTTTCAAAATAAATCCATAGACAATAAATGGTCAGCCAGTAACAAACGTAAATAAAATTTAAAACTCTACCATAGACAATGTTATGCCTTAGTAATTATGAAAAACAAAAATAAATTACTAACCTGTCTATCTTGCCAGACCGTATCATTGTATATTTTATGAACTCGATCAATTAAACTTATCTGAAATAATAAATCATAATGTTAAAATAATATCATAAATATGTGCTCCTTAGTTTTTGCCTGCGACTCCGTACGCAATAAAAAAAGCAAGTAGCCTATGTGTTCTTTCCGACTGTGTTCTATATTTGTGCTAAGTTTCATCGAGATCCGTTCAGCAGTTTAGGCTACAAACTCTAACAAACATCCATCCATCTAAACCTTCACATTGATAATATTAGTAAGAAGTATGAAGTATGTATGTTTTACAGAACTTTAAAAACTTAATTTACAAAAATATGTTTATCAATAACATTTATTGAAGTTCGGAATCATATAAGCAGATATTAATTAACCTTTTTCATTACCGAAAGCAAATAAGTATCTATAATATTTAACAGTGGTAGTATTTTAACAATGGTAGAGTCCGCTTTAACATCTTCGCACGAATGAGTCGGCCCGCCCGGTGTAATACCACGACCACACAGAAGATAGACGTGAAGTGGGAACAATTCCGCGTACAATCTGATAAGTGCGGTGCCGGAGGTCCAACTGTAGTCCCTTTTCCATTCCAACCTTTTCTTAAGAGGAAGGGATGGCAAGGAAAAGTGGATTTGACGGTGGAGGAGACATATAGGAAGGGGAAATGTCTTCTTTATGTGCGTCTCCTCCTCCGTCAATTAATGGTAGGCAACGCATCTGCAATTGCGGATGTTTATGGGCAGCGGTCGCTTTCCATTTCGGTGATTCAGGTGGCCGCTTGCTCGTTTGCCGCCTGATGTTATAAAAAAAAAAAAAAAAAAAAAAAAAAATTCGGAATTGTTGACATTTTTATGTAGCTGACTGTACACAACTTACTTTCAAAGCGAAATTGACAATCTACATCTATACTGATATTATAAAGAGGAAAGGATGGCAAGGAAAAGTGGATTTGACGGTGGAGGAGACATATAGGAAGGGGAAATGTCTTCTTTATGTGCGTCTCCTCCTCCGTCAATTAATGGTAGGCAACGCATCTGCAATTGCGGATGTTTATGGGCAGCGGTCGCTTTCCATTTCGGTGATTCAGGTGGCCGCTTGCTCGTTTGCCGCCTGATGTTATAAAAAAAAAAAATTCGGAATTGTTGACATTTTTATGTAGCTGACTGTACACAACTTACTTTCAAAGCGAAATTGACAATCTACATCTATACTGATATTATAAAGAGGAAAGGATGGCAAGGAAAAGTGGATTTGACGGTGGAGGAGACATATAGGAAGGGGAAATGTCTTCTTTATGTGCGTCTCCTCCTCCGTCAATTAATGGTAGGCAACGCATCTGCAATTGCGGATGTTTATGGGCAGCGGTCGCTTTCCATTTCGGTGATTCAGGTGGCCGCTTGCTCGTTTGCCGCCTGATGTTATAAAAAAAAAAAAAAAATTCGGAATTGTTGACATTTTTATGTAGCTGACTGTACACAACTTACTTTCAAAGCGAAATTGACAATCTACATCTATACTGATATTATAAAGAGGAAAGGATGGCAAGGAAAAGTGGATTTGACGGTGGAGGAGACATATAGGAAGGGGAAATGTCTTCTTTATGTGCGTCTCCTCCTCCGTCAATTAATGGTAGGCAACGCATCTGCAATTGCGGATGTTTATGGGCAGCGGTCGCTTTCCATTTCGGTGATTCAGGTGGCCGCTTGCTCGTTTGCCGCCTGATGTTATAAAAAAAAAAAAAAAAAAAAAAAAAAAAAATTCGGAATTGTTGACATTTTTATGTAGCTGACTGTACACAACTTACTTTCAAAGCGAAATTGACAATCTACATCTATACTGATATTATAAAGAGGAAGGATTTGTATTTGTGTATGTATTGAAATAACTCAAAAACTATTCAGCCGATTTCAAAAATTCTTTCACTATTAGAAAGGTAATTTATCTGTCAGTAACATCTTACTAATATTGTAAATACAAAAGTTTGGATGGATGGAGGTTGTTAGAGTTTGTAGGCTAAACTGCTTAACGGATCTCAATGAAATCTGGTACAGATGTAGAGGATAGTCTGGAAGAACACATAGGCTACAACACATGTGTTTTTTTAAATTCCACACAGACGGAGTAGCGGGCATAAGCTAGTTATCTATAATGGATATAAATTTACTGCAAGTTTGGACACCATTCAATCCATGTGAGCACAATAATTGATTCTCTTATGAAAACTCAAAAAATGTAGATCTTTACAATGCCTTTACTATGAAAATTTCTATTCATTACTGAGCAAAAACATTAAAACTCTCTCTAAATTGCAGAAAAATATGGAACTAATTGAGTTAAAAAAAGTAAATTAATAAAGAAGCCAATGTAAACACCCCTGGGGCATGATATTCATATCTTCTTACCCTGTCCTTCCTTAACATAACCGCAAACCCGAGGTCTACTGCCGTTGTGAGTCCAACTGAATTGTATATCTGAGGAGCGGTAAGTAATCATTGTTCCATCTTCCTGGTCAGGTAAATGTCGCCAAGATGGCTAAAATAACAAATTATTCATAAATTACAAGTAACTATAGCTATTTAAACAATATCTGCCATTATATCATACTTTTTAATCATACTAATATTACAAATGCTAAAGTTTAGATGGATGGATAGATATTTGTTAGAGATAGTAGCCAAAACAGCTGAATGGATCTGGATGAAATTAGGCATAGATGTAAAACATAGTCTTGAAGAATATAGGCTACTTTAGTTTGTTTTTGTTTTAATCCATGCAGACGGTGTCGCGGGCAAAAGCTAGTATTATAAATGCGATTTGGACACATGGATGGATGTTTATTACTATGTATCTCCTCATAGAATCATGACAAAATTTGTCACAAATGACGTTGATGTTTAATTTTTTAAAACTGTTTAGTTCACTTTATAACAAAAAATGGAGCATTATTATTTTGTAAAATATTTTATAACATGTTAATACAAGAACACTAGGTGGCACTAAACTTGACAACTGATATAGTACCTTTCAGAGAAAGTACCGGTGAGAAAAATGTTCACTGCCTTGTTTATATATTTTTAAATATCTAGGGACAAGGACAGGTTGATTACCTCAATATGATAAGTCTCGTCTGGTGTATGTATGACTCCGGTAACAACACCATCATCTATGTGTAACTTGACATCTGATAATTTTTCACCAAACACTCTGCCGGTATAAAAGTTGTCTCGATCTGGAAAGAATTTACATGTATAGATTTTATATAAAGCATTGGTGGCACAAGAGTTTAAGCACTTGTAATCTACTGCTCCTGGGTTTGAATCCTTGTATTTACCAATGTGATTGTCAATTTCCTAATCTAATATGTGCATAATTTACACAACTTTCTTATAGTAAAGATTAATATTGTGATGCAATCTGCACATATCAGCAAAGAAATTCTAAAACATGTGGGAAGTCAACCAACATGTAGTGGCCCAATGTGGTTGAGTAAGACCTAGTCACCCTTAACTCTATAGACATATAGTGAGCTGGTGATGATATATCTCATATAAATGTGTTGCCAAGCAAATTTAAATCTAAACTAGATATAAAACTACTTCAAATAAGACCATATTAATAATTTATTAAAGATTTCAATTGTTTTTTTTTTCTAATTAATAAATTGTGTCTTACCAACATGAACAACAGTTTTCTTTCCTTCACCATCAACTGCATATGCTTTGAAGTTTGAATGTAATACAGTATTGTGAGGATATAAGATTAACCTGAAGTCTTTGCCCAGAGTTTTAAAGTGCATCTCCTTGATTGTATTGAATGGATGGTTAGATTGTTTTGCACCTCTTTTCACTATATGATGATTGAAACTTGATGAATGAAGGGTTTCATAATATTTAAGATTGTTTGACAGGGAGCCTGAAGTTTTAAAAAAATATATTAAGTACTCAGGAGGTAAAATTAAATTTTAATATATTATTACACTTACATAATGTAGCGCATATGTATTGTATGATAACAATGCATAATATACCCGAAACACTTAAATACTTCATTTTTATTGTGCTATGTTCTAAAAAAACTATTATATACGTAAATATTCTCGATTATCTTTGTACTTATGACTTAAAGTTCCTTTCTCTTAAATATATTGAAATACATTGAAACATTGTTGTCCAATTAATTTACAAGTAACACTTTTCTTTCGTGGTTTACATCATATTCTTTAAAATAATAAGACAAAATCTATGAAACAGAAAGAAATTCTGCGAAAATCTTTATCCGTCTCACTGACAACTGCTGACAAATGTCAGTACACTGACATCTGACATTTTGTTCGAAGATGCCATTAATAAAAAAGGAAAATAGTCTTGTTTTGCACATTGATTTTCAAATATTAGAAAAAAAAAGATTTTTTCGTATAGTGCATGGTAAAAAAATACGAAAACAGAAAGACTCAGCTGATTTTTCCACATGTTTCTAGAATCAAGTTATGTAGATACCTATGAATTACGTCCTAGAAAACCTGTGTTCAGGATCCTTATGGTGATGGAGGACAAGGTAAATAGCACGCATACGTTCAGTACCTTTTACTCGTTCAAATACATCTGCAGATTTACAATATGTCCTCCAAGATTTGATTAATGGACTTTTGTACCTATTAAATATGATTTAACTAAGTTTAGTTCATAATACAAGTATTATTATAGATATATGTATATTCTAAAAAGTGGAAACTGTTAGTAACGTAATAAAAGTATGCTGTATACCACAATTTCATAAATCTTGGAAATATAAATCAAGTTAGTGGAAATATGGATGAGCAAAATCCCTTTGCGTATAAAGAAATAACGAGTATCAGAAAATACGACCTATTCCTTAAAGTGATTGCTTGAAGCAAATGTTATTGAGATATATTTCGACATGATAGAATTAAAAATACTTTATTACATATAGTTAACAAATATTAAGTTTAGCGTTATATTTCTAAAAATATAGAGTCGTTGAACGATGTGTAGAAAGGTTTAAAACATTAAATATGTTTAGTAGTGGCATATTTAGTAAGATCTTTGTTTTTATGCTTAAAAAAATTAAATCCTGACTACTGGGAACGGAGTCATGAAATAACAGAATAAGACATACCAATTGAGAACCTTTTTTTTATGGGATCTAATGAACTGATAAAATTATATAATTTATTAAATCTAATTGAATATGAATCCATTTAAACGCCTTGTACTCTTGACGAAGCTACTTTAAAATGTTTCCAATAGCGTCCGGATTTCCAGTAATAAATGTTCTTGCTTCAATTTTATGATTTCTAATATTTTCGATTTGTCATACTCTAGATATTGTACTGATCTGGAGTGACTCGAAATCCATTTCATAAATTCTGCTGAATATAACTCAAAAGATAGCCAGTTCAATTTCATATAATGGATTGGACGTCAATGTTAAAGTCTCGAGTCGTTATTTATCTAATCTCATATAACATTATACATAGATATATTAAAAACAAGAGTTAAAACCAGTTTCACATGTTTTTGTCTTAATCCCTTTGCAATTATTTTAAACCTGCTTTGAAACTATAGACAAAAGTTTTTTTTTTAAATCATGATTATGCTTAACCCTTAAATGCATATTGTTCCCAAAAGTCTACAAACAAAAGTATAGTTTTTATTGAAACCAAGATTTTTTAAAATATTATTAACTTAATCTGTGACTCAAAACCTATACTGATATATTTATTTCATAATTAAATAAAAAAATATGCATTTAAGGGTTATAATATTTATAGATAGCTGTTACAGGTAACTCTAATGAATAATTTGTCGAGGACAAAGTCGCCGGAGACAGCTAGTGTTATAAGTCGTGTCTTATATCAATAAAGAGTTGGCGGGAAAAGATAGCATGGGAAGCGGCGGTTAAGCACGGCTCATGACGGTACGATATTATTTTTGGGACTCAGTTCTCGTGCGAATAATGTTTCCTTGTATTTCTTTGGTATTTTCTTCCCTTTGTTGACTTATTCTACGCCTACAGGGTAATATCATCCATTTCCTGCCGACTGTGTACTTTGCATTTAAGTTTTTGTTCAGCCAACAAAAGAGGTTTCAATTCGGCGATGTTTGCTTTCTCCGCCATTGTATCGGAGGTATTCCTGGAAATACTTTAGAATTTCAGTACTAAAGTTATCAGTAATAGGTTAACCTTATTTGAATAATACAAATTGTGAACGTAAATAATGTTGCCATCCCAATCTTTCTCTCTTTAAATAATAAAGACAGCAACATTGTAAAATGACGATATAGTCAGATGTCATTAACTGGTCAAAAGCAGTTTATATGGAGTAAATTATAAATTCTCGTTAGCACGAAATTAAAAAAAAATAGTAACTAGCCTACGCTGAGATCCATTGAGCCGTATTGGAGATACGTAGAATCCAATCATCCATCCATCCATCTAAACTTCCGTATCTATATCTATACTATTATCTATACTTCTATACTATTATAATAAAGCGTAAACACACACTTCTTTGTTGCCTAAGATGTCAGCAATTACAGCATATTTTTGAATAATTCTTTTTTTAATAAAAAGACCTACACTTACGTCATGCTTTAGGCTATATATTTTCACGCCATTAAACTTAGGGGTAAATATTTTGGATAAAAACCCTAATGTGGGAAAGAGACCATAAGTTGCTGCCAACATCAAGAAAGAAAGATTGCTAAGGTTTGTCATGTCATTTTGACATTTGCTATTGATAATTTGACAAATGTAAACAATAAAATAAAGTTTTTATAATTTCACGCGGATGAATCCGCACGCGAACAGCTAGTTTATAATATTAGTAGATAATATTTTGCCCGGATCATCATCCGCGCGGCATTAAAAATAGTAAATAGCCTTAAAAAGTTTGATTCAAGTTGACAATTAAGTTATAAGAACTTAGCTCTGTATTTATATCAATTTAAAGGTGCTCGTTAAGTGCTTAATGAAGGAAAACCTGAAAGTACTATTCATTAAGGGAGTATTTAATTAAACATTTTCTTACCCAAGAGAGCTAATTGGAAACCGTAATCAGAGACGGTAATAAGAAGTTTACTGTTACAAAGAATAACAGAGAATTATTTTAACATAAAAATGAATTTATAATTCCGTTGAATTTCTGAAACTGAAGCCTATGCACCATAATTATTAACTAAACAGTCAAACTGGACGGTTAAAACTGACGTGTGAAGGCTAAACTGAGGACTGTACAGCTAAAATGATTGTAAATTGTTTAATTAACATAAACAAGATGAATTTGAAAAGTCATTTTGTAAAAGCACGTTTTTGCATAATATAGTAGGTACGACATAAAGCTCTTACTTTAGGAAATAGCCTTATTTAAGCCTTAAGATTGAATAAACCTTGGTTAGTATTTGTAGAAGAATTCCTTACAAAGCTTGTTTATCCAAACAATCGAAAGTTTATTGAAATTCCATCGATAAAGGCGTGAAAAGGGTGAAATACCGTAATATGGAAAATGTAAAGCAATATTAGTACTTAAAACGTGCAAGAACAGTCGACAATCATACTTCATACTAATATTATAAATGCGAAAGTTTAGATGGATGGATGGATGTTTGTTCGAGTTTGTAGCCTAAACGGCTGAACGATTTCGATGAAATTTTGTATAGATGTAGAGGACAGTCTGGAAGAACACATAGGCTACTCACTTTTGTTTTTTTTTAATCCACGCGGACGGAGTCGCAGGCAAAAGCTAGTGTTTTATAACTTTCAATAGAAAAACAATTGACGCTCACACGGCCAAATATTTAAATTAAAATAACACAATCAGAAATAATAAAAAAAACAAACTTGACACAAAGAAATTAAATTCAAAAAAATAAAATCGTAATTTAATTATAACAATTTATTATTTTGTTATGAAATTAAATATGTAATCGCATTTTAAAAGATTAAGCTATGCTTAAACTCTGAATTCCATTAATTTTGTGACGTCATTAAGTTTGCGGTGCTTACGAAGCGAAGTTTAAGGTTCGTTTCAATATCCGGCTATTCTGGATTTTCAAGTAGGAAGTATTTTTTATTCTTTGCACATAATCTAGTATATTCATAAATCGAATGCATTTTATTTATTTAAGGAGTTCGATGACAGACATACTAACCCTTGTTTGACATCATGCATTATTTACGCGCTAGCTACGAGCTACGTAGGAGCTACGGGCTACGGGGTGCTACGGACTTCCTTCCTGCAGTCTATAACAAACTTATCAAATATTAACATTTTCGGGAACAAAGGACACGTTGTCAAATTACTTCATAAATCGCTTTTCATTATTAAATTCGAAAAAACATGGCGTAAGTTATTGCTTGTATTTGGGTAAGTTTTACAAAAGTTGTATAATCTACTAGCTTTCGCCCGCGACTCCTCCGTCCACGTGGAGTTCAAAAAAACAAAAGTTAGTAGCCTATGTGTTCTTCCAGACTATCCTCTACGTCTATGCCAAATTTCATGGAGATTCGTTCAGCCGTTTAGGCTACAAACTCTAACAAACATTCATCCATCCATCTATCCATCTAAAATTTCGCATTTATAATATTAGTAAGATACTTCTACATATATCTATACTAATATTATAAAGAGGAACGATTTGTATTTTGTATGTAATGAAATAATTTAAAAACTACTGGGTAATTTCCATAATTCTTTCACTATTAGAAAGGTATATTAATGTATTATCTGTGAGTAACATAGGCTATATCTATTATTTAATTTCACGCGGATGAAGTCGCGAGCAACAGCTAGTTAGCGATATGAAACAAAAGATAGGAAAGTCTAATAAATACCTTAGGACACTATTTAGATAGTAGTAAAACCCGGGAGGCTTATATGTTTATAGAAGTGTAAATTACTTTGCTATTTTTACGGTGCCGAGATAACTTTCTGTTTGGATTATCCCTTAATTCGACGGAGATTGTTGTATAAAAAACCTGATTTTTTTACTAAAGTCATACTTTTGGATATAAAATAAAGTTGTTCAGTAGATTTTTTTAAATTAGTTATTAGTCACACTGGACACTATCGAATTAAGGGTTATACTTATCGTTATATAGATTAGTAAATAACAAAGGCAATAGGAATTTGAAGGTATTCACAAGCCAAGTGATCGGTGTCCCTAAAGGTCATGCGATCGTTTGAATGCCAGTATATCTCTTTGATTTAAGCGATATATTATAAATCCAAAGGGATTTGGGAGTAGGTCAAATAAAACAAATGAACAAAGAAAAGATCGTACTTTATCCGGCTTCAAGTAAATTTCTGATTGGTTTTGTTTTTGCTATATAAATTGCTTTTTCCTTATTCACTACGATTTGTTGACTATCTACTTTAACTTGAAAAACTTTATATTTACTTATATGTTATATTTCTATTTTATTCTTTAGTTAATAAATTACACAATGCAGAGAAAAATTAACTATAGAAAGCTTATTAATACAATATATTTTATAATTTCACCTAACAAGCTGAAAGCTGTTAGTATAAGAGCTGAAACACGTGTTCTAAAAAACGTGCTAATTCCATTTTTTTATTAGAAACTAGCTTTCGTCCGCGACTCTGTCCGCGTCTAATTAAAAAAAAACACAAATGTGAGTAGCCTGTGTGTTCTTCCAGACTATCCTCTACATCTATACCAATTTTCATCGATATCCGTTCACCAGTTTAGGCTACAAACTCTAACAAACATCCATCCATCCATTTAAACTGGCACATTTATAATATTAGTATGATGAACGAGATGCATATACTTTTGTACAGTATAAACTTACAGTATTGTAAACCACTAACTATTACATTCTATTTCATGCCTTATAAAAATAAAAATAAAAGCGTGTACACATTCCATTCTATTAATAACGTATTATTTTATTAATTAAATGACGATAATAGAACAGACAAAAGGATCGTTAGACCATTGTTATATGAACAATGTATCAAACTTTTAACCTAAACATTCTCTTTTCTCGGCGCGTGAGAAAGTATTGTGAACAAGTACAAAGGAGTGGGATTTTCATCGCTATAATATATTGTTCGTAGTTTCTCTCTAAGAATTAGCAAACTAGCAAACAAACTAGCTTTCGCCTGCGACTTTGTCCGCGTGGAATTAACAAAAAAGTAAGTAGCCTATGTGTTCTTCTAGATTATCCACTACATCTATGCCTGATTTCATCGAGATCCGTTCAGGGGTTTAGGCTACAAATTGTACGAAACATCCATCTAAACTTTCATATTTATAATATTAATAGCTTTAGCTCGCGGCTCCGTCCGCGAGGAATTGAAAAAAAAAAAAAAAACAAAAGTGATTGGCCTATGTGTTCTTCCAGCCTATCTACATCTATACCAAATTTCATCGGAATCCGTTCAGCCATTTAGGCTACAAACTCTAACAAATATCCATCCATCTAAACTTCCGCATTTATGATATTACTAAGAAATAATATTATGATGATGATAAAATACTGGCTTGCAAAGCACTTCTTCGTGTGATGTTGTCTATGTTCAAATTGATTGTACGAGTAAATAATAGGCCATTGTTTGTTTTCATGTAATTGCCAAAAGACGCTCGTTGGTTTCAGATAGCAATTACACAAGTTAATGTTATAGCACATTAGTGAATGTTGTTAATTACAAGATGTGTAAGTTTGTAAAATGGTTATAGGAGAGATAGAGCGTTTCTCTTTAAAGCTTTTTTGCAAGTTATTTATCTTTAAGCAAATTAGTATAGATATAGATGACAACTTTGTCGAATTAAAACAATTATTTCATGTAAGGAATCTTGTCTTAAAAATAGAGTAACCTATTTTCTAGGTATGTTTTTATTATCCCATTCATATTCAGACTTGATATTCTAGTTGTAAACTTGGCAATGTTTCCATGTTCCGGACTATCGCACGTGCATTGAACTATCAATTGCATTTTGCAACAGATATACTAACTCTATCCTACTGAGTTACATATTCTTTTAGATTCACACTAGCAACCTTTATTTCTCCTTCATTCTGTTGTAAAATGCACATCGATTGTAAAATGTGTACAGACTTATGTAACCCGGTGTGAAACATGTTACACTGCGAACGTTTATAGATATGTTACGTGGGACGGGGAAGTCAGCAACGAATGATACGCCTAGTAACATTACACCGTGTAACGTCCGTTAATACGCACATTTAAAGGTATTAAAAATATGTATATTTACTAGCTTTCGCCTGCGACTCCGTTCGCGTGGAATTAAAAAAAAAGCGAGTAGACTATGTGTTCTTCCAGACTGTCCTCTACATCTGTACCAAATTTCATCGAGATCCGTTAAGCAGTTAAGGCTACAAACTCTAATAAACATCCATCCATCTAAACTTTCGCATTTATAATGTTAGTAAGATTTGTAAGACTAATCTATATAAAGATTTAAATGAAAATAAATACTCGGAAAATTGTACTTTTTGTATAATAGTTTTTGAGTCCTTATAAATTGGAATTGGACTTGAATATAAAACTATGATGATAAAAATCTCTTTGCTAACTTATCAAGGAGTGTTTGTAGAACATATCTTGTTAGTAAAAAACGACAAAAAAACGTTACTAGACGTGATAAGTTTGTTTCATTCGATGGATAATGAAAGACCTCTAATTAATTGGCGGACACAATTACTGTATACTTGGATTCTTTTGTTCTTTTTAATGATCTCATTAGAGGTCCAAATACATACATAACTTTAGTAAATAATTATCAGCAGACGAGCAAGAGATCATCTGAATTCGCTGCAATAGCAAAGCGACCGTTACATCATCATCCGGAATTGCAAATGCATGTCATCAATCGACAGAGAAGGAGACGCACAGAAACATTTCTCCTCCGTCAAATCCACTTTCACTTCTAATCCTTTCTGTACTAATTAGGCTTCCATTATGCACTTATTATTGCACGCGGAATTACTTCCACTTGACGTCTGTCTTCTGTGTGTTTAAGTAATTAGTAGTAGTAATAGTTAAGTGTGAGATTTACTGCTCCCTCTTACTACATAGCTTTACCAGACGTATTGAATTCTTGAATGAGGTTATGGAAATTTAGTTCAAAGATAAATGTCGTTAGATTTTAGATTCATCCGCGTAAAAGGGTTTGATGTTGTGTGACATTACAATGACGTCACTTCAAAGGAAAATATCATTTGAGTAGTCGAGTGAAAACGTTCTCTGATGACGTGACTTACTTTAGTATTTTTTTATTCTACGCAAAGGTAAATCTCGTTAACATTTATAACCTGCTTACATATATTAGTAATGTTACGAGCCTTATAGAAAAGAGGATGAATATGTTTTTTTTATAGTAAAATGAAAAAAATAATTATTCAAAAATATGCTGTGATTGCTGACATCCTACGCCACGAAGTAGTGTGAGTTTACGCTTTATTATATTAGTATAGACTAAATTTAATAGCATGAAAATATATAGCCTAAAGCGTGTCGTAAGAGTAGGGCTTTTCATTAAAAAAAGAATTATTCAAAAATATGCTGTGATTGCTGACATCCTACGCCACGAAGTAGTGTGAGTTTACGCTTTATTATATTAGTATAGACTAAATTTAATAGCGTGAAAATATATAGCCTAAAGCGTGTCGTAAGAGTAGGGCTTTTCATTAAAAAAAGAATTATTCAAAAATATGCTGTGATTGCTGACATCCTACGCCACGAAGTAGTGTGAGTTTACGCTTTATTATATTAGTATAGACTAAATTTAATAGCGTGAAAATATATAGCCTAAAGCGTGTCGTAAGAGTAGGGCTTTTCATTAAAAAAAGAATTATTCAAAAATATGCTGTGATTGCTGACATCCTACGCCACGAAGTAGTGTGAGTTTACGCTTTATTATATTAGTATAGACTAAATTTAATAGCGTGAAAATATATAGCCTAAAGCGTGTCGTAAGAGTAGGGCTTTTCATTAAAAAAAGAATTATTCAAAAATATGCTGTGATTGCTGACATCCTACGCCACGAAGTAGTGTGAGTTTACGCTTTATTATATTAGTATAGACTAAATTTAATAGCATGAAAATATATAGCCTAAAGCGTGTCGTAAGAGTAGGGCTTTTCATTAAAAAAAGAATTATTCAAAAATATGCTGTGATTGCTGACATCCTACGCCACGAAGTAGTGTGAGTTTACGCTTTATTATATTAGTATAGACTAAATTTAATAGCGTGAAAATATATAGCCTAAAGCGTGTCGTAAGAGTAGGGCTTTTCATTAAAAAAAGAATTATTCAAAAATATGCTGTGATTGCTGACATCCTACGCCACGAAGTAGTGTGAGTTTACGCTTTATTATATTAGTATAGACTAAATTTAATAGCGTGAAAATATATAGCCTAAAGCGTGTCGTAAGAGTAGGGCTTTTCATTAAAAAAAGAATTATTCAAAAATATGCTGTGATTGCTGACATCCTACGCCACGAAGTAGTGTGAGTTTACGCTTTATTATATTAGTATAGACTAAATTTAATAGCGTGAAAATATATAGCCTAAAGCGTGTCGTAAGAGTAGGGCTTTTCATTAAAAAAAGAATTATTCAAAAATATGCTGTGATTGCTGACATCCTACGCCACGAAGTAGTGTGAGTTTACGCTTTATTATATTAGTATAGACTAAATTTAATAGCGTGAAAATATATAGCCTAAAGCGTGTCGTAAGAGTAGGGCTTTTCATTAAAAAAAGAATTATTCAAAAATATGCTGTGATTGCTGACATCCTACGCCACGAAGTAGTGTGAGTTTACGCTTTATTATATTAGTATAGACTAAATTTAATAGCATGAAAATATATAGCCTAAAGCGTGTCGTAAGAGTAGGGCTTTTCATTAAAAAAAGAATTATTCAAAAATATGCTGTGATTGCTGACATCCTACGCCACGAAGTAGTGTGAGTTTACGCTTTATTATATTAGTATAGACTAAATTTAATAGCATGAAAATATATAGCCTAAGCGTGTTTTTTTTTTTTTTTTTTGTAAGAGTAGGGCTTTTCATTAAAGAAAGAGTTATTCAAAAATATGCTATGATTGCTGGCATTTTTCGCCACGAAGTAGTGTGAGTTTACGCTTTATTATATTAGTATAGATGATAATACTTATTAAAATAAATGTAATAATGCTTTTATTGTTTAAATCAATAGCTATTTTAAAACTATAAATGTAAAAGTTGAAGCTCCAATAGCCTAATGGTTTGGGGTACGGACTACCGATCTTACGGTCGAGGGTTCGAATCCCGCCATTCGACTATTGTCGTGAACCATATCCTAGCACAAGCCTAGAGCTTAGTTGGAATGGTTAAAGGAAATATCAGTAAATTAATAAGAATATACTATTTTTTTTTAAAAAAAAGCTCTTTTATTTCTATACTTTATGGATCAGAATCTAATTTTATTTTCAGTATGAAAGGTTTATAAATGATCATTACTTTCTGAGTATATAAATCTATACTATTATAATAAAGCGTAAACACACACTTCTTTGTTGCCTAAGATGTCAGCAATTACAGCATATTTTTGAATAATTCTTTTTTTAATAAAGAGCCCTACACTTACGTCATGCTTTAGGCTATATTTTCACGCCATTAAACTTAGGGGGTAAATATTTTGGATAAAAGCCCCAATGTGGGAAAGAGACTATAAGTTGCTGCCAAAATCAAGAAAGAAAGATTGCTAAGGTTTGTCATGTCATGTCATTTTGACATTTGCTATTGATAATTTGACAAGTGTAAACAACAAAATAAAATTTCATAATTTCATGCGGATGAAGCCGCACGTGAACAGCTAGTTATATAATATTATTTTAGTTGCCTTTTGCCTGCGATTTCGAATTAAAAAACAAAAACTAGTGTTAAACCTTTACTCAGTGTAGCTTTCTAATGGCAATCGATTTTTTTAAATCGTTCAAGTAGATTTGAGTTTACACGTTACATAAAAAAATCTCTTTATAATAGTGAATGAATAAAATATTCTGACGATAAAATATTCCAAAATGGTCGATTACATTAACATTAGAATATTTTAGTCAAATTACTTTCGTACGAAATAATAGTTTTTTTATTTCCCAACGGCCTTTTTATCATAACTGTCCACATATTTGTTGCGTGATTTGAATAATTACGGATTAATTCTAATATTCATTATTATATTAACGAAATTGGCTTAAAATTACGTCTCTAGGGCACTTACTTTTGCTCATAACAGTTCCTATACAAAGTGGAAATCTTTAAAGGTTTCACATACATTTTTAGGTTATGTAATTTTATCGAAAATACAAAGTTATCCAGCCTTGTAAAAACACACCCGATAAACATCTAATCTACAGCATAATTGACCTGGCCTTGTCCCGTTTATGACTACTACATACATCTATATCAGGCGTCATATCTGAATTCACTCTTTTAAGCATATCTATCTATACTATACTATACTAATTAATATAATAAAGCGTAAACACACACTTCTTTGTTGCCTAAGATGTCAGCAATTACAGCATATTTTTTGAATAACTCTTTTAAATATTTTGGATAAAAACCCTAATGTGGGAAAGAGACCATAAGTTGCTGCAACATCAAGGAAGGAAGGTTGCTATGGTTTGACATCATGTCATGTCATTTTACATTTGCAATTGATATTTGAAAAATGTAAACAATAAAATGAAACTTTTTTAATTTTATGCGGATGAAGTCGCATGGGAACAGCTAGTCTTTCACATAAACCATTAATTCTTCCACCATTGTCTTCGTCTTCCTCTAGTTTTGTAACTCTTCCTTGGTAATAACCGCATTATGTTTACGTCTAAAAAGGTTAACATACAGCCGGAGAAGAATTGTATATTTATTTAAATCTATTCAGATGTAAATATGACTGGCGCATATTCTGTGCACCGCAACACATTTAGCATGGAAAATTGACGCAGTACGCGAGTCATACTGTAATACAGCGAGTATGTTTTATTTGCTTTCTTTAATCTATACTAATATTATAAATGCGAAAGTTTAGTTGGATGTTAGAGTTTGTAGCCTAAACTGCTCAATTTCGATGATATGAGGCATAGATGTAGAGGACAGTCTGAAAAATTCATTTTGCTTTTTTTTGATGCCACGAGGACGGAGTCGCGGGCGAAAGCGAAATTATCATACTTTCATACTTACTTAATATTATAAATGTGAAAGTTTAGATCGATGGATGGATGGATGTTTGTTAGAGTTTGTAGCCTAAACGGCTAAACGGATCTCAATGAAATTTAGCATAGATGTAGAGGATAAGCATAGGAATACATAGGCTACTCACTTTTGTTTTTTTAATTCCACGCGGACGGAGTTGCGGGCGAAAGCTTGTAACTAATAAAAAAAAAATCTGGATCTTCATTAATCATCGAGAACAAACAAAATAATCTCTTTGTGGAACTAGTATTGAAAAAAAGTTAGTCCCTATTATTATCATGCCACAAAAAGAAGTCTTTATTAAATATTTAATTAACTTCTGTTACAATTTATTACTTAGATAAGAACAAAGCCGAGTTCCGAAATCGTAAGAAAAAAGTCGATTATCTTGCCTATGGCAACAATTACGATTTCCTTTCATCCTTATACAACATAATTACTTTTCCCTCATTTCATTTATATTTTCTATCTCTACAGAGTCTAAAAGTTAGAAAACGATAAAATTGTGTTGATACGTCTATGAATATGTATTTTTTTATATTATATACGTTTATGTCTTATTATTATCATCATCATCTCCCTTTTCTTATCATACTAATATTACAAATGCGAAAGTTTAGATGGATGGATGGATGGGATTGATGTTTGTTAGATTTTGCAGCCTAAACTGCTGAACGGATCTCGATGAAATTTGGTATAGATGTAGAGGATAGTCTGGAAGAACACATAGGCTACTTACTTTTGACTTTTTTAAATTCCACGCGGACGAAGTAGCTACCGAATGCTAGTATTTATTATAAACAGAGCCTGTTACAGAGCCGCCAACGCTTTGTGCAATTTTTCTACAATGCACCCTGCTTACAATGCTTTGAGAGGGGGTGGACGTTGAGTCTTATGAGAGTGAATTTTCTGTTGACTAGGCGACGTCTCGAGTGGTCGCCTAACCGTTCTCTACCCTAAAACCGATATAATAACGCATATTATTGTTAAAATCAATATTTCTTTAGAAGAATCAATGTCAACGAATAAATTATTACGAGTATAAGTATTTACATAGATGGCGGTAGTGCCAATAGTGGTAGTGCCATCTATTATCAATGACCACGTAAGATCAGCACTTGTGCTGAGTGGCTTTATAATAAATAAATAAATAAATAAAACATATAGGCAATGTGATTAATATATTTTTAATTAAATGCTTTTGTTTCACAAATGATATCAAAATAGTTGAAAAGTTTGGGCGTGTTTTAATTAATATTGAACGTAATAGTTGACAATAGATTGCTTTATTAAATATTAATGAATGTTCAAAATTAAATCAGTAATTGTGTCGAATTAGGTATATAGAATAACCACGTATCTTAAATTCAAATTCAAACTAGACATTTTTTATTAAGGTTATATATTCGATACTAATATTATAAATGCAAAAGTTTAGATGGATGGATGGATGTTTGTTAGAGTTTGTAGCCTAAACTGCTGAACGGATCTTGATCAAATTTGGTATAGATGTAGAGGATTGTCTGGAAGAACACATATGCTACTCACTTTTGTTTTTTTTTTTTAATTCCACGCGGACGGAGTCGCGGGCGAAAGTTAGTATAATAATATTATAAATGCGAAAGTTTAGATGGATGGATGGATGGATGTTTGTTAGAGTTTGTAGCCTAAACTGCTGAACGGATCTCGATGAAATTTGGTATAGATGTAGAGGATTGTCTGGAAGAACACATAGAGTACTTACTTTTGTTTTTTTTTTTTAATTCCACGCGGACGGAGTTGCGGGCGAAAGCTTGTAACTAATAAAAAAAAAAATCTGGATCTTCATTAATTATCGAGAACAAACAAAATAATCTCTTTGTGGAACTAGTATTGAAAAAAAGTTAGTCCCTATTATTATAACGCCACAAAAAGAAGTCTTTATTGAATATTTAATTAACTTCTGTTACAATTTATTACTTAGATAAGAACAAAGCCGAGTTCCGAAATCGTAAGAAAAAAGTCGATTATCTTGCCTATGGCAACAATTACGATTTCCTTTCATCCTTATACAACATAATTACTTTCCCTTATTTCATTTATATTTTCTATCTCTACAGAGTCTAAAAGTTAGAAACGATTTTTTTTTTTATTTTAATAAATTTAAAATTGTGTTGATACGTCTATGAATATGTATTTTTTTATATTATATACGTTTATGTCTTATTATTATCATCATCATCTCCCTTTTCTTATCATACTAATATTACAAATGCGAAAGTTTAGATGGATGGATGGATGGGATTGATGTTTGTTAGATTTTGCAGCCTAAACTGCTGTAAGGATTTTGATAGAATTTGGCATATATGTAGAGGATATTCTGGAAGAACATATAGCCTACCTACTTTTGATTTTTTTAAATTCCACGCGGACGAAGTAGCTACCGAAAGCTAGTATTTATTATAAACAGAGCCTGTTACAGAGCCGCCGACGCTTTGTGCAATTTTTCTACAATGCCCCCTGCTTATAATGCTTTGAGAGGGGGTGGACGTTGAGTTTTATGAGAGTGAATTTCATTGACATAGGCGCCTCGAGTGGTCGCCTAACCGTTCTCTACCCTAAAACCGATATAATAAACGCATATTATTGTTAAATCAATATTTCTTTAGAAGAATCAATGTGAACGTATAAATTATTACGAGTATAAGTATTTACATAGATGGCGGTAGTGCCAATAGTGGTAGTGCCATCTATTATCAATGACCACGTAAGATCAGCACTTGTGCTGAGTGGCTTTATAATAAATAAATAAATAAATAAAACATATAGGCAAATGTGATTAATATATTTTTAATTAAATGCTTTTGTTTCACAAATGATATCAAAATAGTTGAAAAGTTTGGGCGTGTTTTAATTAATATTGAACGTAATAGTTTGACAATAGATTGCTTTATTAAAATATTAATTAATGATGAAAATTTAATCAGTAATTTGTGTGATAGAGTATATAGAATACCACGTATCTTAAATTTCAAATTCAAACTAGACATTTTTTATTAAGGTTATATATTCGATACTAATATTATAAATGCAAAAGTTTAGATGGATGGATGGATGTTTGTTAGAGTTGTAGCCTAAACGGCTGAACGGATTTCGATGAAATTTGGTATAGATGTAGAGGATTGTCTGGAAGAACACATAGACTACTTACTTTTGTTTTTTTTTAATTCCACGCGGACGGAGTCGCGGGCGAAAGTTAGTATAATAATATTATAAATGCGAAAGTTTAGATGGATGGATGGATGTTTGTTAAAGTTTGTAGCCTAAACTGCTGAACGGATTTCGATGAAATTTGGTATAGATGTAGAGGATTGTCTGGAAGAACACATAGACTACTTACTTTTGTTTTTTTTTAATTCCACGCGGGCGGAGTCGTAGGTAAAAGCTAGTAATATTATAAATGTGAAAGTTTAGATGGATGGATGGATGTTTGTTAAAGTTTGTAGCCTAAACTGCTGAACGGATCTCGATGAAATTTTGCATATATGTAGAGGATAGTCTGGAAGAACACATAGGTCACTTACATTAGTTTTTTTTTTAATTCCACGCAGACAGAGTTGCGGGCGAAAGCTAGTATTCAAATAAAAATTTCTTATAAGATACTGAAATGCGTACGCTTTTGTGTAACGTATTTCAACAGACAAAATGTTCTTTCACAATGAATGTTACACAAAAGACTTCACACGTCCCGCAAGCTTTTAACGATTCACTTAGCTAATAGCCCGGTAAAAGAAGCTGTGAGCTACCATAGTAACTCGGTAGTGATGGAGAGTTTAATCTAAACAACTATCACAAGAACATAACCCATCTACTAGCCGCGGGACAAAGGGCCTTACCATAAAAAACTTAGTGTTTCAATTACATTTAATCTTAAATATACTTTAACCCTTTTATACCGTGACTTGCGCAAGGCAATAGGCTTGAGAAATGTGGTCTAGACCAATCTTTAGTAATATTATAAATGCGAACGTTTAGATATATAGAGCACCGGTGGCTCAGTGGTTTAAGCACTTGACTTGCAATCTACAGGTCTTGGGTTCGAATCCCGCCGCCATGTACCAATGTGATTTTCGATTTTTCGAATTTTCATATGTACATAATTTGCCCGACGTTCTTACGGTGAAGGAAAACATCGTGATGCAACCTGCACATATCAGCGAAGAAATTCAAAGATATGTGTGAAGTCAACCAACCCGCACTTGGCCAGCGTGGTTGACTATGGCCTAGTCACCCTAACTTTAGGGTAGGCTCCGAGCCCCTCGGTGGGGACGTATAGTGAGCTGGTGATGATGAAACGTTTAGATGGATGGATGTTTGTTAGAGTTTGCATCTTAAATTTCTGAACGGATCTCGATGAAATTTGACATAGATGTAAAGGATAGAGTCTGGAAGAACACATAGTTTTTACTTTTATTTGTTAAACAGTGTCTTACTATGTTTTTTGTGGTTAATGCAGCATTGGATTTAGTATTTTTGTTGTGACTATGAGAGATTATTGTATAAGTATTGCAAATAGATAATACTATTATACAAACAAGGTATGTTACTAAAGCCAGCTTTGTACAACGCTTCGCTCATGAATACGGTATTTTCTTAGCCTGCTTACTGACTTCAGATATTCATGAAGTGCTTGAAGCAATACGAGTTCTGTAACATGGTCAGAAAACTGTAATCTCGACTAGAATAAATATGAATTGAAACGTTCATACTAAAATAATATTTCATTTGTTTATACGTGCGTTTAAAACATATTGAAAGACTAGCTTTCGCTCGCGACTCCGTCCGCGTGGAATTAAAAAAAAAAAGAAAAGTAAGTAGCCTATGTGTTTTTCCAGACTATGTTCTACATCTATGCCAAATTTCGTCGACATCCGTTCAGCCGTTTAGCCTACAAACTCTAACAAACATTCATCCATCCATCTAAACTTTCGCATTTATAATATTAGTATGAAGTATGATTTATTTTTAAATCGCTTTAAATCAGTGAATTTTCTTTTTGATCTTAAACATTTTCCTCTTTCACTAATTTAAAGATAAACGAATGAATCGGACTTAAGCTTTAAGCCTAACTTAAGCTTTTTACAAATGTTAATTCCTCTTTTGTAAGAATTTGCGGTGAAAATTCGACATTTAAATTTCACACAGAAATGTTGCATGGGATAAACGGTTTTAAAGTACGATTTTCACTAACAATACAGTTTAAAAAAAAATTAAAAACCAATCTGGCAGTATTACAATATGTATCAAATTATTTACGAGTAGTAATTCATTTTCTGATGTGTAAAATATATCTAATGTGACGTTGATATTATCTTCAGGAAATGAGAAGAAGAAAAGGATTTTTTTTAGAATAAAACCTTTGCAATATTTATGTGTATTGCTATCCATTTATCCATTGTCTAAATCTTAAATGTTTTTATTAAAAAAATGTATGAGTTCTATTGAATTCGATTATCTTATTAATATTATAAAGTAAATGTTGCTCGCGACTCCGTCCGCGTCGAATTAAGAAAAAGTTAGTAGCCTGTGTTCTTCCAGAATCACCCACATCTATACCAAATTTCATAGAAATCCGTTGAGCAGTTTAGGCTATAGACTAACAAACATCCATCTATCCATCTCATCTTTCGCATTTATAATATTTGTATGATACAAAAGTTTAGATGGATGGATGTTTGTTAGAGTTTTTAGCCTAAACTGCTGAACGGATCTCGATAAAATGTAACGTAGATGTAGAGCACGGTCTGGAAGAACACATAGGCTACTTGCTTTTTTTTTAAATTAAATTAATATTCTTCTGTATTTATAATAACACTAGCTGTTCCCGTGCGACTTCATCCGCATAAAATTATGAAAATTTTATTTTATTGTTTACATGTGTCAAATTATCAATTGCAAATGTCAAAATGACATGATATGACAATCCATGGCAACCTTGCTTCCTTGATGTTGGCAGCAACTTATGGTCTCTTTCCCACATTAAGGTTTTTATCCAAAATATTCACCCCCTAAGTTTAATGGCGTTAAATATATAGCCTAAAGCGTGACGTAAGTGTAGGGCTTTTTATTAAAAAAAGAATTATTAAAAAATATGCTGTAATTGCTGACATCTTAGGCAACAAAGAAGTGTGTGTTTACTCTTTATTATAATAGTATAGATATAGATTTTAGTCGTATGTAATTCAATTCAATTATAAAATGTCCACCCATTTTACAGATTAAAAATATTTCAAACGTCAAAAAGCGGTTACAAATGTCCGTGCAATCAGTGTGAAAGCCAAAAACGTTCCGTAATACGAAAGGAACGAATTTAACGTTCATATCATACGTTCAAATGCCGCAGAAGAATCTTGTATCCACAAAATTATTCAGTTATATGTAGGACGTTTATTTGAACTGAATTTCTTCCTTATTTTATACGAAAAATGTACTTTGATATAATGCGAAGAATTTTATCGTGGATTCTACATGGATTAGGAGTATTGTTAACCTTCTGGTTGAATTATTTGTATTATATGAATAATATAAATTAAACTAAAGATAAGTTATTAGTAATTATTATATGTTTTATTTACGTATATATAGGTAATCGCAAAATTTTCAAAAGCAAATTAATGCGTGAAACGTAATTTCCGATGCTGTTTTGCAACGTGATCTTTTCTAAATTTATATAAAGATTTGTATTTTTGTATGTAATTAATAAGCTTAAAAAACCATATTACCGATTTTACTTTTTTTCTATTAGGAAGTTTTATCACTGAATAACGTTTTTTTTTATTACCTAAGTTGGCAAACGTGCAAGCGGTCACCTGGATCCGCCAAAATGGCGTAGCGACCGCTGTCCATAGACATTCGCAATAACGGATGCGTTGCCTACCCTTAATCAACGGAGGAAACGCACGTGAAGAGGATATTTCTCTTCCTATGCGTCTCCTCCAGCATCACTTCCACATTCCCTTACCATCCTTTTCTTATAAGAAAGAGGATTTGAAGGAAAATGGACTAAAGTTGGGCCTTCGACACCACACTCATCAGACGAAACGCGGAATTACTCCCACTTCACGCCTGTCTTCTGTGTGGTCGTGGCGAAACACCGGGCGAGACGACCCATTCGTGCGAAGATGTTAAAGCGGGCTCTACCAGTGTAAAACTGTTTTGATTAAAAATCTCTAATTACGTTAAAAATAGAATTATAACGTCGTAGTTTAAAGGGATAAGGTTTAAAGTTAATTTTATTATTTTGTATGAAAACAAGAATTCCCCTTCGAGCATCCATAGATATCTGATAGAAACTTTTGCTATTAGCACTAGGATAATAGTCGCAGAACTAATTTAATACGCAAGCAGTCTAGACAAACCGAATGTCTATAAGCTAAACTTAAGTGTACCTAAGTAGTGCAACTGCATGCTGGGAGGAAAAACTTGTCGAAAACTTGATTTTACAACCTTTACTATCATACTTCACTAATATAAATGTGAAATGTTATGAGGAGGGATGAATCACATGTTACAAGGAGAACGTTTTTTTTTAAATAATCCTAATTAGATCACAAAAGGTGCGGAGTGTATCGCTGATCCTTTTTTTGGACGACATTCCGCTATTTGGAATGTCGTCCATTTGTGTGGTGTGTGTGTGTGTTTTCGCTGTGAAGTGAGTCTGTGTGTGTATTGTGTTTTGTGCAGTGTGTACAAGGAGAACGTTAGTTATGAGTATGGTATACCGGTAGAGGTAGACTTAGAAAGAGATGGATGGATTGCGTGAAAGGTAACATGATCAAAAAGGGAGTGATGTCTGAGATGACGGATGATAGAGTTATGTGGAGGACAAAAACCTGTTGCGCCGACCCTATGATGATGACTAATATGAATGCGAAAGTTAAGAGGAATGAATACTTATAAACGAAGTCGAGAGTAAACACTAGTTAAGATATTAATAAAGTGATTCAGAAAGATTTTGACTTTAATTTCATCGTATTATGTATTTTTGTACATCTACATAAAATAAATGAATTTTGAACTTGAAATACGAAAGGCTCACAGCTTATGGGTCGTAAATTTTTATTTTCTTGCGTCATGTGCTATACTTATAAAGTGAAAGGTGAAGTTCGTAAAATATTTCACTTTTACCGGAACACCTGCCTCACTGCGTCTACGTACTAGTTTATCTGTACAAAGCTAACTTTAACATTGTCATAACCTAAAATAGGCATAAAACTTAATTAAAAAGATTAGAGAAAGATATTGTAAACAAAAGTACATCGGAGGGAAGATCTCAAGACATTTAATCATACTAATATTATAAATGCGAAAGTTTAGATGGATGGATGGATGGATGTTTATTAGAGTTTGTAACTTAAACGGTTGAACGGATTTCGATAAAATTTGGTATAGATATAGAGAATAGTCTGGAAGAACACATAGGCTACTCACTTATGTTTTTTTTTATCCCACGCGGACGGAGTCGCGGGCGTAAGCTAGTAACACAATAATTTCAGAGAAAACAGAATTTCTAAAGTTTATTATCCGACTTATGGGCGGTTTCCCAGCTACATTTAACCAACCGTTAGTGTTTTTCTTCAGATAACTTAATGAAATGCGTTTCCGAACTGCGTAACTGTAATTTTACTCCAAAACTAATAAATCACTAGGTAATAAAATAAACGGAAACTTCAGAAACCCAGCATAAGAAGTCGTCAATTCACGCATACCACATACGAGTATGGAGGTAAATATATAGGAAAGTAGAAGCAAGTCCAAGTGGAGTCCGCAACTTTATTTAGTTAGGACCCTACAGATCAATTAGCTAAAGCTTGCACGTACGTGTTTGTGTAAACAGGATCCTAACCTCAGACTTAAAGTGCCGCAAAACCGCAAACATTGTCAGAAACAGATACCACGCGTTAATACATTTGACCAAAACAACGCATATTGTCACATGCATGTGACAATATTTATGCAAAAGATTTAATTTTTAATCAATTAAAACGCATTATTTTAATTATTATTAATTTTAAAGTTATTTTGTCTCCGTCTGGCTGGCTTTTATATATAAATAAAATAAAATAAACATATTTTTATATATAAATAAAATAAAATAAACATATTTTTATATATATACTTATATAATAATAAAACATATTATACTTAAATAATAAATAATAAAATACATAAATAATACCAGCCAGACGGGATTCCCTCGGCAGGGGTGACCAGATGGCCGAGGGTTAGGGTGAAAGGGAGAGAAACCGGCGGACAATTCGGACGGTGTCCAGAAGCACCGCTTTCTGCATCTGAGCTGAGAGCACACCGTCCCGGAGTCCCAGTCGCCTCAGATACCCGGATAGTCTGACTGGAATTAGCCCATTCGCAGAAATTTATTTAAAAAAAATCCCAATTATTTTAATTTATTATTATGGATTACAAATTACAAGCTAATTAAATTGTTGAAAATATTGGTTCCGTCAACAGATCTTACGTAAGCTGTTTTAAATTAGTTTGAATACAATGAAATTAAATTAGGGAATATAAAAAGACTGATTGAACGAACGGTTCGAATCCCGCCGCCATGTACCAATGTGATTTTCGATTTTTCGAATTTTCATATGTACATAATTTACCTGACGTTCTTACGGTGAAGGAAATCATCGTGATGCAACCTGCACATATCAGCGAAGAATTTCAAAGATATGTGTGAAGTCAACCATCCCGCAGTGGACCAGCGTGGTTGACTATGGCCTAGTCACCCTAACTTTAGGGTAGGCTCCGAGCCCCTCGGTGGGCACGTATAGTGAGCTGGTGATGATGATGATGATGATTGAACGAACTTAAAAATCTCCAGTCTTTAGGTCGCAATCAAATAGCCCAAAAAATTAAGGCTAATTCAATGATAAAGATTATAACTTGTTATAAAACTTGAAGAGTAGATAAACAATTTTATATGACAAAATCAACTCGTAAATTGGAACGTATTTAGTGAGAAAATACACATTTTCCCTTAACAATCCATCATACCACGAGTGGATTCTAAGAAAGGTTTCTTAAAGGATTTCCTTAATAAATAGGTATGTTTATTTTAATAATATAACATAGAGTTATATTAATTTAAGGAGAAATTAGTATACTATGGTATTATTAAAATACTAGCTCTCACCCGCGACTCCCTCCGCTTGGAATAAAACAAAAATAAGTAGGCTATGTGTTCTTCCAGACTATCCTCTACATCCATGCTAAATTTCATATAGATCCGTTTAGCAGTTTAGGCTATAAACTCTAACAAATCATCCATCTAACCTTTGGCATCTTACTAATATTATAAATGCGAAAGTTTAGATGGATGGATGTATGGATGTTTGTTAGAGTTTGTAGCCTAAACGGCTGAACGGATCTGGATGAAATTTTGCATAGATTTAGAGCATAGTCTGGGAGAACACATGGGCTATTTATAATACTTTTTTTTTTAAACTCCACGCGGACGGAGTCGCGGGCGAAAGCTAGTTTATAATATTAGTAAGATGTTTTCACTTATTAAAATATGTTTTCACTGTAGTATTTCTAAGGATTTAATCTATTTCAGTTTTTTAACCTACATGACATTGAACATTCTAGATACAGCTTATAAAACAACTTTGTTTACATTGTATCACATCCGATCATACAAAAAGACGATAGGCGAAACTTGGCACAACTCCCTATATGACATCGTCTATATTGAACTGTACAGATTTTACGACTGTAGTAGAATCTTATGTACGCTGTAATGTTCAACACAATCGTTACGTACTCTTATGGAAAATGGAAATCCATATTGAATCATTACAACGATGCAGAAATATTTTCTTAAATATGATATTTTCTGACACTAGCTGATCGCGTGCGGATTCATCCGCGTGAAATTATAAAAACTTTATTTTATTGTTTACATTTGTCAAATTATCAATAGCAAATGTCAAAATGATATGACATGACAAACTTTAGCAATCTTACTTTCTTGATGTTGGCACCAACTTATGGTCTCTTTCCCACATTTGGGTTTTTATCCAAAATATTTACCCCCTAAGTTAAATGGCGTAAAAATATATAGCCTAAAGCGTGGCGTAAGTGTAGAGCTTTTTATTAAAAAAAGAATTATTCAAAAATATGCTGTAATTGCTGACATCTTAGGCAATAAAGAAGTGTGTGTTTACGCTTTATTATAATAGTATAGATATACGAGTAATATAGATAGATAGATTTTCCGATGTTCAACAAACACATAACTATTTTCGTCTACCTAAATCTAAGTTTGCAGTCGTATTGTTTGGAAACGGTGGCCCATTTCACGAAATTCCCGAATTCAGATCTGTGTAGCGCCGCACGAAAGTACTGGAATAGCGTAATAGCACTCGACCGCTGGGGACCATTTTTTAACAATACACAAAACTGTATTTTTCGTACGACCTAAAGACTTCAACATTCATGATATAATTTTTATGCGTCACTAGAAAATGTTCTTTATTTACTTTTAAAAAAGTAACAAGTAAAATCAAAATGTTAGGGTAAATAATTATAATTTAATAGTGGTAGAGCCCGCTTCAACATATCGCACGAATGGGTGGGCTCGCCCGGTGTAATACCACGACCACACAGAATACAGGCGTGAAGTGGGAGCAATTCCGCGTTTCGGCTGATGAGTGTGGTGCCGGAGACCCAACTTTAGTCCCATTTCCTTCCCACCCTTTTTCTCATAGAATAGGATGGAAAGAGAACGTGGATTTGACGGTGGAGTAGACGCATAGGAAGAGGAAATATCCCCTTTATTTGCGTGTCTTCCTCGGTCGATTAAGGGTAGGCAACGCATCCGCAATTGCAAATGTCTATGGGCAGCGGTCGCTTCGCCATTTTGGCGGATTTAGGTGGCCGCTTGTTCGTTTGCCACCTTGTAATATATTATAAAAAAATATTTCATACGTTTTATTTATACATACAAACATATTTTATTCGCATAAATATCTACTCATATAAAAGTTTGAATTTAAATGTAACCGCTCTGAAATATTTTTGCAATTCAAATGAAAATGTCAAATGTTCCGCCGACTATTTGGTATATGTCGAAAGCAATTTTGTAGTTGAGAATTGCCAGGTAGAATATTCCCTTTCGCTACTTTTGTTAGGAAAACCTTTCTTATGATATACGATATTTAATACTGAAAAAACGTTTATTCACCTTGCTGAGGCTCAAGACTCAATTTTCTTCTTTTGTTACTACTGTTTTCAAGTTTATATCGCGTTTATTTGTAAGGCTGATGTTGATGATTAACCTTATCAAATGTAAAATGTGATACAAGATGATCAATGCATATTACTATAGTAAGAGTGTGTTTTATTTGTGTACAGCGGTCATAAATGTTTATGTTTGTACGAGATAAACAATTCGCCAACAATGAAGGCAATGGAGGCAAGGGACGCCGCTCGTTTCCGTGAGGCGGCGATTCTAACATACCCACCAAATGGCACCACGGCCTAACGACCATGATCTCCGTAACGTTAAATATTTCATTTAACTACATGTGTACCTATATGTTTTTTATCATGACACACTTTAAATGAGACTCTATTTAATTTGAGAATAGAGTTCAGAATCAATTTGAATTTAAAACAATAACTAAAGCACATTAGTAAGGTGTGTACCTTTGACTAAACTATCACACAACTGTTGTGCGATTGTCGATTGTTTCGCAGCCAATTCAACTGTTTAGTTGCACAACTAAAAATCGAGTAGTGCACCTCCATATAAGTTCATAAGAATCAACGCGAGACTAAACAGTCGTGCGATGGTTTAGTTTCAGGTATGCGCACGCGTTAAGGTGTATGCTTTTATCTACTCTGTGACTAAGCCGGCTACATTCAGTTCTAACTGACAGGCGAACTGTTCAGTTAAAACTGAGCGTCTGCAGCGAACTTCATACCGAAGAGTTTTAAATAGGAATATTAAAACATAGTGCTAAAATATTATAACTGTCAAAAATATTTGTATCAACAATTTTATGTATGTTTTTTTGCATTATGTAATTCGTAATGGATACTAAGTTAATATTACTTACTCGATATCATCGGCACTTCGAATGCCATTCCATTAGCGCAGTACATTTGCATACATAATTAATAAACCAGGAATTGAAAGCTTTATTGCCTCACAATGAAATACGATAGCTTACAACAATTTATTGATATCTCCTCAATTCATTGACTAATTACTTTACTTATGTAGGACATTGTCTGTGCGTTGCAGATTCTAGATACACAAATCTAAATTCAATCATACTAATATTATACATGCGAAAGTTTAGATGGACGGATGGATGGATGTTTGTTAGAGTTTGTAGCCTAAACGACTGAACGGATTTCGATGAAATTTGGTATAGATATAGAGGATAGTCTGGAAGAACACATAGGCTACTTGCATTTGTTTTTTTTTAATTCCGCGCGGACGGAGTCGCGGGCGAAAGCTATTGTAAATATAATAACTACCTACCTTTCCATTAAATAAATTAACTTAAAAACTATAAAAAAAGTAAAAAAAAAATTTTACTAAAAATTTTGAGATATTATAAAACAAATAGATGTTGAATAATCGTAGCATACTCGTACGTAGCACCTAATACTCGTAGCAAGTATATGTATTGTGGCAGTTGTACAAAATATATAAAATATTAATTTAATGCGTGTCTATCTTTGAAAAAAAAAAAAGTTTTACTAAAATTTTTGAGATATTATAAAACAAACAGATGTTGAATAATCGTAGCATACGTAGCATCTAATACTCGTAGCAAGTATATATATTGTGGCAGTTGTACAAAATATATAAAATATTAATTTAATGCGTGTCTATCTTTGAAAAAAATTACAAGAAAATTCACTTCCTGGGCATCGAATGTTATTTTGACTTAAATAAGTTAGATAACAATTTACATTTTAATAATAAAATGGGATTAGATTTTTTAAAAGATCGTAGCCCGCGTAGTACATCGTAGCAATAGATCGTAGCACATGGCGCCCGTAGACACAGCTACGAGTGCGTCGCGTTTTTCTGTATAAACGTATAAAAGTTGATGTTAGACGATGTTAAACGTGTGCATTGATATTTGGTCGACACAGTATGTGCTGCTCTTCCATACATCTCTATAAGCTTTCACATCTGGATTCCTTTACGCATACCTTAGCATGTGTATTGATAGTTTTATAATCTGTATTTTGTTTCTAGATATATGACAACATGCGTAGCTGCTGACAGCTAACAAACATGAAAACGCGTGAGTAAATCTCATCAATAATTTGAAAGAAAGTACTCGAATGGCGTATGCGTGTTGACAGTCTATTTTCTTCTATCATATGCACGAGCCATACACGGACTGTTTGAAGTCTGTAGTCTTAAGTGAGTAATGCTAAGTGATTAGCGGTTAATGTTCATCGTACACGGATATAGCTTGTAGCCGCAACTTGAAATGCAGTTAGGCGAACTTAGATAGCTTTAGATAGTCTATAGCAAAAGCTTGAAATAGTAAACGGGTACTTATATAACGGTTTCTATACGTAATTATTTCATGTGTTATAATAGGCATTAAAATGAAAAATTCAATTCACTAGCTTACGCCCGCAACTCCGTTCGCGCGAAAAAAAAACCAAAAGGAAGTAGCTTACGCATTCTTCCAGACTATTCTCTACATCTATGCCTAATTTCATCGAGATCTGTTCAGTAGTTTAGGCTACAAACTCTAGCAAATATCCATCCATCCAAGCTTTCGCATTTATAATATTAGATTAGAACGATAGTAAGAATGATTGAATAGTAATCATACTAATATTACTCGTATAAATGCGAAAGTTTAGATGGATGGATGTTTGTTAGAGTTTGTAGCCTAAACAGCTGAAAGCATTTCGATGACATTTGGTATAGATGTAGAGTATAGTCTGGAAGAACACATAGGCTACTTGCTTTTGTTTTTCTTCTAATTTCACGCGGACGGAGTCGCGGGCGAAAGCTAGTATTATAATAATAGTTTCGGTTCAAAGTTTATGCGTAGCCTCGAAGTAATTTGTAGTAAATTTTTCGCATGTGAGTAACATCTGTTGTGCGAAACTATTTCAGTCAAGTTGTAAAAGCTTTTGAAGTAAATATTTCAGCGTGCAAGCGACTAAAAGGCCGGCAAACATTTTAGCAACTACTTAATAGAAATATCATTCACATATTTATTATGTATTTTAAATATATTGCAACAATTTTAAATATAGCCCACACTAAGTGGCAATGTAGCACTCTAACGATGAAAGAATTTTTGAAATCAGCAAAAAGTTTTAAGTTACATATAAAAAGACAATTATATCATCTTTATAATATTAGTGTAGATATTTAAAATGAGTCATAAAACATTAAGAATGAGCTCGACTTATTCTGTACTCAATTGCATTAACACATTATGTAAAATATTTTAATAATTACATAAATAAAGGCTATACAAACACATCTAAGTATCAATATGTAAACAAGTATATATATAAGTGAATCTTATCCTGGACTTCGCTTTTCGTCGCTGCAAAGGTATTCTCTTGGGAGATGTAAAATTAAATTGTTATTTGTCGTAAGATGGTAACACGTACTGTTTCTCGCAGTTATTGTCAGTAAAGTATTTATCAACTTTTATATTAAAAAGGGACTTGTTCGTTTTTATAAGTAAATTTATCATTTATTATCATTATGATCATCCTATCTTACTTTCTTACTAATATAATTGCGATAGTTTAGATGGATGGATGTTTGTTAGAGTTTGTACCATAAACTGCGGAACTTTCGTCACGCGATTTTGACCTAAACAATATTCAAAGACTACTACGTAGTTAAATATAACTAAACTACTACTGACTCCAAAAATCAAACAAAAAAATGGGACCCACCTGTAAGCACTACCTTTCGGATCAAAAAAGAATTATCAAAATCGGTCCACTAGCGGCGGAGCTATGCCGTAACACACACAAAAAAAAAATTCAGACGAATTGATTACCTCCTTCTTTTGGGAAGTCGGTCAAAAAGTAAATAGCTAATGTGTTCTTCCAGGATATCCTCTACATATATGTCAAATTTCACCGAGATCTGTTCAGCAGTTTAGTGTACAAACTCTTACAAACATCCATCCACCTATCTAAACTTTCACATTTATGATAGAAGTAAGATTATTTATCATACAAGCCACGTAAAAACTAAAAGTTACTTCTGTTTACGCATTTATTTTTATCCTAGAAGTTATGCTCAAAGTTAACTCCGCTGTTTTGTTTGTTTTTAATTTCTTTCCCAGCGTAAAAATATGTGACGCAAAAGCTCTTTTCTTAGAATCCACTTAAATGACTCCGAATTGTGAGGAAAGTACGTATTTTCTTATCAAACACGTCTCGCATTTCGAGCTCATTGTGCCAAAGAAAATTGTCCCCGAATTCGTTTTCAGATACGCTGACGAGTTGTCATTCTTTATTACGAAGTTTATTTATGTACTATGTACAATGTTTTCATCTAAAAAATACATTTTGAATTTTTTAAATAAGTATTCAAGCAGCTCTTAGCTTCGCGTCATTTAGAAAATAAATTAAAGACTTGGCTTATTAAGCCCTTTATAGTAAAATCTCCAACGGCATCGGAGAACGTTGCCAATACTGGGTGTTTTCTAAATAAAACACTGATTATGGGATAGCGAAGTCAATTTATTGAACACGCGTTGCGTGAGGTCGGTTATTCGACGCGAACCTTCATATCGCGATCTAGAAATCAATGCACAAAAATACACGCCATCTCGTGGCAAACAACCGATACTATAAAATTATAACAACGTTGTACAAAGTTTCAACGGAGTAAAAGTTATGTAGTTCGGAAACGCATTACAAGAAGTTATTGAACTAAAAACAGTACCGAATTATTAAATGTACCTGGGAATCCGGCCATAAATGAAGTATTTAACGGTTACAGTACAAGAGTGTACTGTAACGATTGTATTATGATTCATTTTATAACTGTCGTAATAAGATACTTGCAGCTCTCCGAGCTAGCTGCAATTAAAATAAAGTACCTAAATAGCAATTTATAATTTGCGTATCATTTTCTATATATTTTTTAAGTCAGTCGATAAATGCGATATGTAATTTCGTTGTTCAGACGTATAAGAGGGGGTACGAACATTTACACCTGCGTCATCAATATCGCGTTTTTCTTTCATATCTGTGACGGCAAAGATTTACGAGACAAGGCCGCGTTGCACGACATACATTTTTTATGTAAGTGCTGAATAATTCGAGCTACCGGTATTTTTAACGTAAAACATTGCAAAAATGTATGTAGTGCATTTCGTGTAGTTCGAGTCCTCTATTCAAGGTTTAGATTGAGAAATTATTAAATGTACCTGGGAATCCGGCCATAAATGAAGTATTTAACGGTTACAGTACACGATTGTATTATGATTCATTTTATAACTGTCGTAATAAGATACTTGCAGCTCTCCGAGCTAGCTGCAATTAAAATAAAAGATAACAAACTTCGAGCGTTGTATTGTTAACCAAGCTTAGATTGTGATATGAGTACTACAAAAGACATAGTTTCTTTATCTTTTGACTAGCTGTTCGCGTGCGGATTCATCCGCGTGAAATTATAAAAACTTTATTTTATTATTGACATGTCAAATTATCAATTGCAAATGTCAAAATGACATGACATGACATGACAAACCTTAGCAATCTTTCTTTCTTGATGTTGGCAGCAACTTATGGTCTCTTTCCCACATTAGGGTTTTTATCCAAAATATTTACCCCCTAAGTTTAATGGCGTGAAAATATATAGCCTAAAGCGTGACGTAAGTGTAGGGCTTTTTATTAAAAAAAGAATTATTCAAAAATATGCTGTGATTGCTGATATCTTGATATCATAAAATAAAGTACCTAAATAGCAATTTATAATTTGCGTATCATTTTCTATATATTTTTTAAGTCAGTCGATAAATGCGATATGTCATTTCGTTGTTCAAACGTATAAGAGGGGGTATGAACATTTACACCTGCGTCATCAATATCGCGTTTTTCTTTCATATCTGTGACGGCAAAGATTTACGAGACAAGGCCGCGTTGCACGACATACATTTTTTATGTAAGCGCTTTGAATAATTCGAGCTACCGGTATTTTTAACGTAAAACATTGCAAAAATGTATGTAGTGCATTTCGTGTAGTTCGAGTCCTCTATTCAAGGTTTAGATTGAGAAATTATTACTATAGTTTGTCTAAATAAGATAGATTAGTTTGATAAATGACGAATATGAAGTGTTAAATTAACTTTGTGTGAAGGCAAATGCCGTACTTAATAGACAGGTATCGTAGTGACGAAAAAAACACGCATTGCGAACAATTGTGAACTATCGATATTCGGTTTAAATATTTATCGAACTCAACAAAAAATATTATTTTCTTATTAACTAATTTAGAGGACAATTCTAGTATTGATTATAGTGTAGAGAATTTAGCCATGAAGTAAATAATAGCGAAATCCAATTCGATTACGTACGGCTGTAGTAGTAATAGATATTTATTTACTCTCATTATTTGTAATGGTTCTGCGGGTCATTATTAATTTGACTAAACAGTGTTTTTTTTAATTCATAAGTTATAACTATGAATCTATCGATTCCAATTCCATAAGAATAAAAATCGAAAATCGAAAAGATTCATGCTTGATTTTACACAACCCATCCCTACTAATTTGTCACATGAATTGACATGAATTGTCAAACTAATCTATCTTATTTAGACAAACTATAAAAGGCCTTTTAAGTTAAACCACTTTAAGTGTACGTGTATTATGGCAACAGTAGTCTACTGTCATGGCCGCATGCCAGCAGACGAGAGCAGATGTTACCTGCATGCAATACATTAAGTTTCTAAGGTATTAATAAAAAAAAAGACATTTTGATAGTAATTTAATTTGTTAGAGAAAAAATCCATTACTGAAAGTCCTTTAGACATTTTGTTGTAGCTTTTTCTTAAAGAGTCAATCAAATAACATAAACGATAGGGTTTCGTTTAAGTATCTTCTGAAGTTGACTTAAACTTTCATTACCTCCTTCTAACCTCAAAGGCCATTCAATTAAATTAACAAATTTGAATGACAGCTTATCCATTGGAGCTCATTTATAATTGATAGGCTTTTAGTCGCCGAAATTTTCGTTAAATAGCATTTACTTCCTTAAATTGTTGGATCTATAAAGGTAAAATTCAAAGCGAGGAAATCCGCCATCTTGCTAAATTAGAAATGTAATCCTCGACGTTCTGTATCACTGCTAATGATTTCAGTATAAATACAAAGCCAGCAATTAAATTAGAGAATTAGAGATTTATGTTTCTGCAATTTTATTCCGCTTAAAATTATTGAAACAAATAAGGCTTTATGGTTATAAGTGTAGCCTTAGAACACTTTAAATTCATTGACTCAAATTAAACTTACAACATTTTAGAGCACCATTCATGTTAAGGTTATGTATTGGACGTTACGCGGTGTAACAATCGCATTTAGAGCGTTGCTCTGGTTCACACCTCATAATATCTACATCTGGTAACAATACATTATGGATAGATGAGTCAGTTTTATTTTATTAAGAACTAGCTGTTCCCGTCCAGCCTCATCCGCATGAAATTATAAATACTTTATTTTATTTTTACATTTGTCAAATTCTCAATTGCAATTACCGTTACCATAATAACCTTGCTTCCTTAATGTTGGCAGCTTGTAGTTTATGGTCCCTTTCCCACATGAAGGTTTTATTTCCAATTACTATATCTCCTAACTTTAATAGCGTGAAAATATATTGCCTAAAGCGTGTCGTATGTGTAGAGCTTTTTATTAATGTAAGAATTATTCTTATTAAAATACGCTGTGATTGCTGACATCCTACGCCATAAAGTAGTGTGTGTTTACGCTTTATTATATTAGTATAGATAGTATAGATAGCTTGTAATGTTGATCAAAACTTCCTCACGTTTTACTTTGAAAAGGAAAATCTCGTATCTAAAACAAATCGTGTCAACAACTTCAGTGTAACAAAGTCAAGGGAATATTACTTTCGATGTGTTTACATAGGGGTCGCTCCGGTCTCGGCACAGGTGTGAGCTCGCAGATGAAATATTAACGACCATTTTCTCGAACGTTGTTGGTTTTTGTTTTGTGTTTTTTGATATGGCGGTTATGATGTTTGAAAATAATTCCATTACTAGCTTTTGCCCGCGACTCCGTCCGCGTGGAATTAAAAAAAAACAAAAGTGAGTAGCCTATGTGTTCTTCCAGACTATCCTCTACATTTATACTAAATTTCATCGAAATCCGTTTAGCCGTTTGGGCTACAAACTCTAACATCCATCCATCCATCCATCTAAACTTTCGCATTTATAATATTAGTATGATATCAATATTACCATGTTATTCTAAACAACGTAGTTAGTTTACTTTATGTAACTAAGTAAATTACTTACGTCTACACTCAGAGATGTTGACCGCTCATTAAGGTGGCATTGTAGATTTGGCATGAAAAATCTACTTTTATATTTTGACTAACAATTAAATAAGAGGCGATTTTTATGTCAATGCGGCAGTTAAGGATAAAATTAAGTTTATATTTTAGCATAAACAGATTAATGGTTAAATACTGAAACGACATTAAAATATTTAACAGCGTTTTAAATGATAGGGATACGCTAAACTCCAAATTCAAAATTGAAGTCTGATAAGTTTGTAAGCGGCGTATGCGAAGTGTTTGAAATTCGTTTCAAAATTCGGCCCGGAAACTTTCGCCCTGTTCCTAAAATTATTTTGTCCGTAGCTTTTCGTGTGAAACTGCAAGCTGTCGTAAAGTTTGGATCGAACTGTAATTTATAGCTTTTACAGCCATATAATAAAAAATTTTTTTTCATGTCTATTTTAAATTATCTCTTAGACCGGGCACACCTTTGACTAAACTATCGCACAACAGTTGTGTGATTGTCGATTGTTTCGCAGCCAATTTAGTTGCACAACTAAAAATCGAGTAGTGTGCGTACCTCCATATGAGATCTAAGGAATCAAACCGCGATTTAACAGTTGTGTGATCGTTTAGTTAAAGACGTGCGCTTTTATAAATAAAAGTTAAATTGCAATCTCGGTAAAAATTCAATAAAATTACGTAAATCTAATTCCAACACAAGTCGCTTAATATTTTTTTGTTTCACGATTTTCTCAGCACTTGTCAACTTAACTTACTTAGCGTAATCTTATGCAGAACTCGTAGTCGATTCACGGTAAAAAAATTAAAGCACGTAGTTGTTTTAAAACTTTTCTCGAATACTGATTTTAATAAAAAAATCTGAAGTCGAAATGAGTTCTGAGGTATTTTTGTATATTTAAAGGCCTAAGTTACATGATTAACAAGAATTTTCTATAGACGAATGATATTTTTAAAATCAGTCTTTTTCAATTTCTATATGAATACAAAAGTATTAATTTTATTATAAAACTGCTAAGTAACTAAGGCCGAATACTAAAACGAATTTTAAACACTGCTCCATAAGCGTCGCTTACAGGACGTCAAAATTTTAATGAACCTTAGAGTTTAAGCGTAGGCTTATTTAAGGGCTGTTGCATATTTTAATGTCGTTTCAATTTCAACGTAAGTAAATTGACGAAAAAGTCATCTATTCTTCTATACTTATAAAGAGGAAAGATTTGTATTTTTGTATGTATTGAGATAACTCAAAAACTACTGGGCCGATTTAAAAAATCCTTTCACCATTAGAAAGCGACGCTATCGCTGAGTAACATAGGCTATATTTTTAAATTACACGTGGACGAAATCGCGAGCAACAGCTAGTTTAAAATACTTTGGTATATGTTTAATGTTATTTTCCTGTGAATTATTGCCAGTTAATTTCACACTACCAGTAATGTCGCCTCCTCATTGAACCGTACCTGTGTCATCAATCTTGCTTTACCTCTTCATCGGGGTGACACGTAAAGATCTATTATGTCCATTCAACGCTGGTCTCCTTTATTGTCGGAAGTTTTCAAAATGATAATGAAAGATTGTGAAATGTATTGGTAAATATAAAAATTCCGTTTCAATACATCTTGGTATTGAACACCAATTTAAGTACGTTTTTAATTCTGGTTAAGTGATTACGGACAAATAACGAACACACTTCGCTCCGTAAACGACACTTACAATCTGACAGACGTCAGGATTTTAATGGATTTTTTTAAATATTTTATAATTCTAGTTAAGTAATTACGGACAAATTATAAAACGAACACACTTCGCTCCGTAAACGACACCACAACCTGACTGGCGTCAAAGTTTTAATGGATTTTTTTTATGAAATATTTTTTTAATTCTAGTTAAGTAATTACGGACAAATTATAAAACGAACACACTTCGCTCCGTAAACGACATCTACAATCTGACAGACGTCAAGATTTTAATGGATTTTTTTTTAATAAAATAAGTTTTTAATTCTGGTTAAGTAAAATACGGACAAATCATAAAACGAACATACTTCGCTCCGTAAACGACATCTACAACCTGACTGGCGTCAACATTTTAATGGATTTTTTTTTTCAAATAAGTATTTAATTCTAGTTAAGTAATTACGGACAAATTATAAATAGAACACACTTCGCTCCGTAAACGACACCTACAATCTGACAGACGTCAAGATTTTAATGGATTTTTTTTATCAAATAAGTTTTTAATTCTAGTTAAGTAATTACGGACAAATCATAAAACGAACATACTTCGCTCCGTAAACGACATCTACAACCTGACTGGCGTCAACATTTTAATGGATTTTTTTTATGAAATATTTTTTTAATTCTAGTTAAGTAATTACGGACGAATTATAAAACGAACACACTTCGCTGCGTAAACGACACCTACAATCTGACAGACATCAAAATTTTAATGTTTTTTTTTTAATAAAATAAGTTTTTAATTCTAGTTAAGTAATTACGGACAAATTATAAATAGAACACACTTCGCTGCGTAAACGACACCTACAATCTGACAGACGTCAAGGTTTTAATGGATTTTTTTTTCAAATAAGTATTTAATTCTAGTTAAGTAATTACGGACAAATTATAAATAGAACACACTTCGCTCCGTAAACGACACTTACAATCTGACAGACGTCAGGATTTTAATGGATTTTTTTAAATATTTTATAATTCTAGTTAAGTGATTACGGACGAATTATAAAACGAACACAATTCGCTCCGTAAACGACATCTACAACCTGACTGGCGTCAAAGTTTTAATGGATTTTTTTTATGAAATATTTTTTTAATTCTAGTTAAGTAATTACAGACAAATAACGAACACACTTCGCTCCGAAAACGACGCCTACAATCTGACAGACATCAAAATTTTAATGGATTTTTTTTATAAAATAAGTTTTTAATTCTAGTTAAGTAATTACGGACGAATTATAAAACGAACACACTTCGCTCCGAAAACGACGCCTACAATCTGACAGACGTCAACATTTTAATGGATTTTTTTTTCTTTAAAAATTAAGTTTTTAATTCTTGTTAAGTAATTACGAACAAATTATAAAACGAACACACTTCGCTCCGTAAACGACACTTACAATCTGACAGACGTCAAAATTTTAATGGATTTTTTTTATCAAATAAGTTTTTAATTCTAGTTATGTAATTACGGACATATTATAAAACGAACACACTTCGCTCTGTAATCGACGCCTACAATCTGACAGACGTCAAAATTTTAATGGGATTTTTAGTTGCTATTTTCATGTCGCTTACTTATAAATGTCGTTCAAGTATTCGGCCGTTTGTCATGTTTTACTCGAATAAGAGCATGTAATGTAGGACAGTGTAAAGCTTACTATATTTCAGCTAAAGTACCGTACATCGTTTCAGCGCTAAGGCTCCAGCTATTAGCTAAGTGGATCGTCAAAAGCTACTGAGTTGTGAAGGCTTATTGTGTGTGAAATGTGCCATACTTTAGCCGAACTTAACTAATATTCTATTGTAAACTTTAATAGTTAGGGAATGGTGACAAAAATATTTTCTTAGTTTAATTTTCTCGGGACTGCAGTTAACCGATGGTCAGTTAGGGAATTTAATTTCCTACCCGTTTTAGTATTGTTATTTTACGACCATAAAGGTATAATACCATAATTAGGCCGAAAATTAATAGCAAATCATTTCAAATAAATACCTGTGAAATATTTCAAAGTAATTATTATACTGGCGGTTATATTAATTCCAGTCTAGACTAATGTTATAAAGAGGAAAGATTTGTATTATATGTAACTAACAAACTCAAAAACTACTCGACCGATTGTAAAAATTCTTTCACCAAAAGAAAGCTACATTATCACTAAGTAACATAGGCTTTTATTTATTATTAGATTTTTTAATACCGTACGAATAAAATCACGTGAAAAAGCTAGTCTTACTATAGTAGAATACCAACAAAAACCATTTGCAAAGAATTTATTAGTTACTATTTTATCTATAAGGAAAAGATAAAACTTTGTATGACAATACAAAGATTTATTAATTCCGTATAAACGGACATTTCTTTGGTTCTTTCTTTTATTTGAACTGGTATACTTAATCCCTTTGGCAGTGCAATATATCGTAGAGTTAAGATTATTCCGATGGTCGTTTCGATAATTTATCGAAATATCAAGCTTCTTTAAAAGAATGTTTCTTTATTGATATGGTTTATTAGTACAAAAACATTTGTATACTGCAATTATTCTTTCCTTTCTTTAAAATTGTGCATTTTTTGTGCGCTACCCGTCGCTAACGTGTTGGTTACTCTACATTTTATTAAGATTTATTCATTACTAGCTTTTGCCCGCGACTCCGTACGCGTGGTATTAAAAAAAAAAGTAGCCTAAGTGTTCCATACTATCCTCTACATCTATGTCTAATTTTACCGAGATCCGTTAAGCTGTTTACGCTACAAACTCTAACAAACCTCTATCCATCTAAACTTTCGCATTATAATATTAGTAAGATTCGATTCTTCCTGTCGATTTTTATTGTACAGACATTAATTTAATTCCTAACCCACTTAGGGGTGAATATCGTATACCAAACTGAATTTTATGTCAAGTTTTCCATCTAATTGCGTGAACGTCGAATGATTTCACAGACGTGGGTAGGAAATATATGTCCTCGAGTGTACTACGCATTCCCTTGCGTGAGACAGTCACCTTGGTGAAGGGCGATTCATTATTTCTTTCATCAACTCAGTAACGAAGCGACCTTAATTAATTTAACTTACTAGCAAAAGTCTTACAATTACTTGTTTCTATTTAATTAGATTGAAAAAAAAAACGTTAAAAATACTGAATTATAATAGAAAATTATTTTCTTCTATACTAATATTATAAAGAGGATTTGTGTTTTTGTATGTACTGAAATAACTCAAAAACTACTATGCCGATTAAAAAAAATCTTTCACCGTTAGAAAGGTAATTTATCTGTGAGTAATATAGGCTATATTTTTTAATTTCACGCGTTCGAAGTCGCGAGCAACAGCTAGTCTTAAATAATTTTGATAATATTAATGAGTTTTTAACGCTTTAATTTCATTTCTACAGTATAAAACATTTAAAAATGGATAAAAGGTTTTCAAATGTAAAAATAATATTTTTGAAACGAAAAAGGTCTACGGAATTAGGCTGTGGTTACAAAATTTGCGATGAGCTGAGCGGGTGCTACGGGCGGATCTGTGCACAGTGGGTTAAAATCTTGGCTTACATAGACATACAAAACATCAGATGAGAAACATAATAAGATATATCTATGTAAGCCGAGATTGTAGCCCACTGTACCCCGCTCCGCTTATCGTTTCGCTCGCTCGTCGCAAGTTTTATGACCGCGGCCTAAAACATTTGGCACAGTCCATCTACGATTTCAATTCACATGAGTTCGTAAAACGGACGTCCCTTTTACAGTTAAAATGTTTGTAATCTCACCCTTTTAGTCATAAAATATTCTCTGTTGAATTATGAACATCACTTTCGGGATTTTTTGAACTCATTATAATATATTTTATAGAGTTTTAATTAACAAGTTTATAAACATGTAAGACGCTGTTGTATATTATATGTAGTATGTAAATAATGACGAAAATCTAATCACAAGTATAAAATATGTTTATAGCATAATAATGTTTATAAGATAATTATTGTCTAAAATTTATGGGTTTTGAGTAGAGTTATAAACTTTTCCATGTTAAACACAATGTTTTGGGAACTTGCCAAAGCCTTTGTGAACAAGACAATAGCTTTTAGTTTATGTTTTACTCTATCCTTGGCCTTGTTTGCCAACTTGTTGGTTACCTATTGTTAGCAATTTCGACACGACCGCATTGAAATCCTTCCAATATACACGATACGTCAAATGGAGATTCTACAATTATTGGCATCTTACTAATATTATAAATGCGAAAGTTTGGATGGATGGATGTTTGTTAGAGTTTGTAGCCTAAACAGCTGAACGGATTTCAATGAAATTTGGTATAGATGCAGAGCACAGTCTGGAAGAACACATAGGCTACTTTCTTTTGTTTTTTTTAATTCCACGCGGACGGAGCCGCGGGCGAAAGCTTGTATTTGTATAAATATTTTATACCTGATATGTTTGTTTCATTTACCCGTCAAACACGTCAAACAAAACGAAGTTTTGTCAAATAATTTGACACACGTAGAGTTTGGCATTTGATCGATACCAATTTGGCAAATTAAAGATTCTCAATAAGAAGGGCAAATCAATAATTTGATTGATTATAATTTCGTCACTTTGCAATATTTTCGAGTGTTACTTTATAAGTTGATTGTTGTCTGTTGACATCAGATAAAAATGTCTTAATTCTGTACATCAAAAGTGTATTCATATATTTTTTTCGTCTGTATTTGTATTTAATTTAAGGTGCCCTTATTATGAGAACAAGCAAGTCTGATTGAACAAAGGAAGATTCTTTCGCCCAGAGCGTCTAGTATAGTGATATCCAAAATTAAGTGCGGCTCGCAATTTTGCTCCGAGACTATTTTAGGTACTGGAACGTAAATAAATACATGGGTCAGTTTATATTTCCCACACTTGCAGTGGGCATTCACTTTCTTTTCTAGTAAAATATGGCAATCGAGAAAGCTACGACTAGATAACGCTACGCTGAAATAAGACCGCTGTCTATAGGCATTTGTAATAAGTTAAAAGCAGCTGCGTAGCCAAAATTTAATCACCACAAAAGGGGACACACGAGAAAAGGATATTTAACCCCCGTTAGTTCCCCTCCACCACAAATTCAAATGCCCGAATGCGGAAACTTTCGTAGCTAACTCGTAGCTCGTAGCTAATCACGAGCCGTTCTAAAGTTTGAATTTTGTTATACTTCTGGCGCTACCGGCGATCTTTGTTTTTGCCTCATTAATCTAAATCAAATATTTTATTACAATTACTTTTCACCCGACTGACACAGGGCTTAACGGTGAATTTTCATTGCCGTAAAAGGTCCAAAAATATTGCTGTCTTTGTTTATTCGCAAAGAAAGTGAGGGAAGGCAATATGTTGTGGCAACTCAAGGAAAGAAGCGTAATACAAAGATATGTTTATTTTAATGAATAGAATTTTCCAATTGTGGAACAAAGGATTTTTTGTCTTTTTGAAAACTCTATGTGCATTTTTTTGCTCAATCTAAAAGCAAATATGAAATGTTTTAAAAGAAAAGTTCAAAGTAATATTACGTTCATAATAAATGCTGTTATGCCTTCATTTGATTTAAAACCGCAAATCCTTTGTATGTCCAATTCATGACCTGTGAAAGTTGATTAAAAAATAAATATTTCATCTAACCTTTCTGAGTTTTTAATTTATTTAAAAAGGCTGATTAGATATGAAATATTAAATATTAGATTGGAAGTTTTAGTTGCAAAAAATTTGTTTCACTTTAATTGAGTTTTTATAATTTTTTTTGACAGATTAGTTAAAAAAATCTATCGGCTTTACAATAAAAATTAGACAATGTTTCAAATACATTTTAGCTTAAATTTACTCTATTTCTAACTAATCTTACTTATCTTCCTAATGTTGTAAATGCGAAAGTTTAAATGGATGGATGTTTGTTATAGATTATAGCCTAAACTGCTAACCCATGTCAATGAAGTTTGGCATAGATGTAGAGAATAGTCCGGAAGATCACATAGGCTACTTAGTTTTTTTTTTAAATCCACGCTAGTCCCTAGCGAAAACTACTAAACAAAGCCCTTATACCAAAAGCAGTGTGATGATACATATTTATGGTGAAACCTATATTTAATCAACTCAACATCCATATCATTCAATCGAGAGTTAAAACAAGTCAATTTCTATAATATTAAAAAAAAAAAACAATTTAGTTACCCTTGTAAATGTATCCAAGGAAACTGGAACTAATAAGGAAGTCTTGACAACCAAAGGTATTTGAGTTTTGCCAATAAACAATTGTACATTTCGCTTTAGTTGCGGCGACAAATTCATCCATGGGTAAAAGTATATTGCTTCAGATATCTCGAAATTCTAAATTAAAACAACGAAAATCAATAAAAAGCTTAGATTAAAATATAAATATCTTCATTATAAACAACAAATTAAACCTCCTGCCACCCCCTAAGATTGCAGCAGGCGTGAAATAAATCCCAATGATTCACATAGTTACTCCATCTCTGAAAAATGTTTTGGGACCCCCCAGGGGGTCGCGATCTCTAGGTTGAGAACCAATGAACCAGTTTTAGCTCGAAATTAAGGAGTTTCGATACAAATACTATAAAGGGTTTACTATAAGGGTTTTATGTTAGTTCAAAACGATAACATTACCTTAGTTGTAATCGCATCACCGTAATAAGAATCAACGAACAGTATTACCGCAAATATGAACATGAAAGCGAAAACCCAAATTAACTCGCTTATGTTATTAGAGGGACACTGGATCTGTAAATAATTTCATTAAAATTTAATAATGCTATAATTATAATTTAATGAAATAATATATTTTAACTCTGAAACAAAAAGATTCACCATTTGCTCAATAAACGATGAAATGGTATTTAAAAAAATAATGTTTTGATCAGCGAATCTGGAATCCGTTGGTTCTGTCAGAAAATATGTAATCCTATATAGAAAATGGCATAAAAGGAGGGCGCTAGTGTGCTATTACCATTTAGTTTCATAATCGTGGGGTTTCTATTTTTGAAATACTTGTACGACATATTGCCATCCTACTCAATGTTTTTACAAAGCTCAGACAGCAATATGTTCTACCGGTCCAACAATGGAACCCCATGGTATAGTTTACTCACCGAGAAGAATTGTACCGATGTCGTACATATTATACAAGCGTTGAATATTAACGTCAATGAAAACTGACCTCCGAATGTCGCTTGAATTACTTCGACAAAGCTAAAAGCAAAATTTAATATTAATTAGAGTTTTAAGGCACATTAAAATTATAGAAGAGTTTCTGATTCTTTGTATTTGAGTAAAAAATTAACAAAAAATACATAAAAATATAAATCTTTATATAAATTATTAGACTCAAAATTGGAGCTGGATTTGAAAATAACGTAAATTAAATGTTAAAACTTTCAGTGCCACTTCGATTTTCACGTAATATTACTATAAAAGTTTTTTTTAAATTAAAAGCAAACTTTTCTATTATATTGACCTTCAGCCATCGATATTAACAATAAATCTAAACAGATATATTATATTATGTACCTTAAAATACAGTTATGATGTTGTACGCAAAGCTTAAATAATTCTTTACACGCAAAATGTTTATCACAATTATTTGTTATCATAAAATTTCTCACAGATGAATTCATATTTTTAATATTGTCACGTAAATTATCTAATTGGTTACCTGAAAATGACATTGAATTTTACTATTATATTATAGTTGTTTTATAATAATTGTATAAACATTAATAAATCTTACTTGCAAATATAATGCAGGACCAAGATAATGTTTTCATAGCCACGAATGTTAGGAGAATAACTGGCTTGTACAGAATCTAAAATAAAATTATATTAAAAACGGTTAAAGCCGTTTTTAGTTACTTTTTTTGTAAATAAAAGATACCTGATATACAAATACATATTTGAAGTACGGATCATCATTAACATCGATGTAAACAAAATCCATCTTGACTGGCAATACTCGGAACCTGTGTAGTACTGGAACTACAATCACGTGCACTGAAAACAACAATCTATACTGAAGTACTTTAGGTCCATTTCTACTAAGCACTATTAACATTCCTCATCCGCGTCGTCTTGCATTATTAGTAATTTCATTAATGTTATAGTTATTTAATTCCTTGCCTTACCAGTAATGTCTAAACTGCAACTCGCAAGTAAATATATGTAGAGCCTTCTGGAACGTTTTATAGACTTTTTCAAACGTCTTGCATGGTTCTTAGACAAAATGTAAAAATCTTCGTGAATTATTTTATCCATCAATTTATAGAGATTTCTTCGATTCCAATATAAGTGCAATAGTTTTATTATAATCAATAATTCCGTTAATATTAAATTTATTCTGCAACAAATATTTGATTATTTTAAAGCACTATTATTACTAACTTTTTCTCAAAGCCAGTTTTAATAACAAGTATTATTAATTTTTAATCGTCAATAACGTCAAAAAAACCTTGACACTTTAGGTGAAATTTTTGTAAGCAAAATACACTGAAACGCAAAAAAAAAAAATGAATCAGGCGTCATTTGAAATTTTTAATGTTCTTAAAAACATTGAAATGGATCGCAATTTTATTTCCGAATTATTGCAGCAATTCTTGGGTTTTTAATGACACATATAAATCACAATATAATTATGGAGTTTTATAATATAAGTATACTAACATCCCGGCAACCTCTTGTAGTTCTGCTTTCCCGGAAAATATTAATCGTAATAAATACACAAGTTGACCTCCCGCTGGTACAATAAAAGCGACCAATAGAATAATTATTTTAATGGAAATTGTTATGAAAAATCTCACAGAATTCTCTGATTGTGTACGAAACCAGATGCCAAGATGTTTTAACGTTTTTATCTGCCATGATATAAACTGAAATAAATCTATTGCGTCATTCATTTTGCCATTTTATAATATTCAATTATTATAATTTAATGGACAATTATTATTTTTTAATCAAAGATTATTTTGTCCAAATTCTATAATGAATATAAATGCGTATATGATTTTATAGTCTGAAAAAAATCTTTTGATGATTTTGTTTTTCTTTTCAAAATGATTTACAAATATTAAGAAATTAGATTTGATATTTAACTATAAGAATTTTATTACTTTCAAATAATTTTGGTGGAATTGACTATTATTGGGCACAAAATACGTACTAACAGAACAATGGTAGATTAATAAAGACAGCTTGTGTCCGATAAATTAGTTTTTATAATAGGCTGTAGACAATTTAATCTATTAAATATAATTATTGCTATCATTTGCTGAACTTAATAATCTAATTGATACTTAGATTTTCAAATTGAAAATTGAAGTTTTTTTGGATACAATTTCAAGTCTAATATCCGAAAACGTTAAATACCAATTGAAATCTTTTATTCATACAAGAGACACAAATTAGTTCAATTATACAAAAAAATCTACAGTGTGTAATACTAATTTTCGCCCGCGACTCCGTGCGCGTGGCAATAAAATACCAAAAGTAAGTAGCCTATGTGTTCTTCCAGACTATCTGGTATATCTATGCCAAATTTCGTCGAGATACGTTCAGCAGTTTAGGTTACAAACTTTAACAAACATCCATCCATCTAAACTTTCGCATTTATAATATCAGTAAGATTAGTTAGATACTTACAGTCAGGACAAAAAAATGTAAAACTAATTAAAATAGTAGACTTATTTTGTATTACTATTTGAATCTATACTAATATATTAAAGCATAAACACATACTACTTCGTGGCGTAGGATGTCAGCAATCGCAGCATATTTTTGAAAAAATATTTCTTTAATAAAAAGCCCTACACTTACGACACGCTTTAGGCTATATATTTTCATGTGGGAAAGGGACCATATACTACCAGCTGCCAACATTAAGGAAGCAAGGTTATTATGGTAACGGTAATTTTGACATTTGCAGTTGAGAATTTAACATACATATATAATATATAATAAAGTTTTTTTTTTACTATCATGCGGATGAAGCCGCACGGAAACAGCTAGTTTAATAATAAAGTTTTAATTAAAATATTACTATTTAGAATATCGTTAATAAAAAGAAATCAAAAACCCTCATTAAAATTACGAGGTTCAAGTATTAGGGAATTCACAAAAGATTGATCTAAAAGGGAAGGTTTCGTAATTACAGTGCCCACGGTGGACCGCAGTCATCTCGAACTTAATTGAAAAATTTTAATTAACCGTAGAACACGGAAAATTAGAACAATTCCAATTTAATAAATACTTGGAAATGTTTTAAACATTTTTAACGCCTGGCACTGTATTTATTTATTTATTTACCAGCTGTTCCCGTGCGGCTTCATCCGCATGAAATTATAAAAAAAAAAATATTGTTTACATTTGTCAAATTATCAATAGCAAATGTCAAAATGACATGACATGACAAACGTTGGCAAATCTTGCTTCCTTGATGTTGGCAGCAACTTATGGTCTCTTTCCCACATTAGGGTTTTTATCCAAAATATTTACCTCTAAGTTTAATGTCGTGAAAATATATAGCCTAAAGCGTGACGTAAGTGTAGGGCTTTTTATTAAAAGAAGAATTATTCAAAAATATGCTATAATTGCTGACATCTTAGGCAACAAAGAAGTGTGTGTTTACGCTTTATTATAATCTATATATACTAATATTATAAAGAGGAAAACTTTGTATTTTTGTATTTTTGTATTTTTGTATGTATTGAAATAACTCAAAAACTACTGCGCCGATTTTAAAAATTCTTTCACCATCAGAAAGGTAATTTATCTGTGAGTAACATAGGCTATATTTTATTATTACTAATGTTCAGGAACTATTAATAAACAGCGTGTTTCTGGACGCCGGCGTTAAAAACTCACTAAACTTTAACTTTTCTCGGCTTACGCTGCCTAAACCGTTAGAGGTATATAAAAATGATGTATGAAAGAATTGTAGATCTCAAAAAGTTCTACAGAAAAGAAGCGCGATAGCATATATCTATCTTTAACGGTTTTCTTACAATAACCACTTTTGTGTTTACAAAATGAATTAAAAATCCAACGCTATTTGCAGCGTTCTTTTATTGGTTTCAATATTAATCCTTATCCAAATAAATGCGTTTGTTATCAGGAGAATTTAATGTAGAATAAAATTGTCATTTACAGTATTAAAATTGGACTAATAGTTTAGAAGATATCGCGAACACAAACAATAAGGGTAACCGAAAAATCAGCTTACAAGCTACCGGACTTAGAAATGTGGAATCTTGCATCGGTAGATTTCTGTTATTACGTAGATTACTACTAAGTTAATACTTTTGGTAATAGGTTGAAAAAAAGGGCGAACGTAATAGGTTATATTTGTAATTTCACGCGGGCGAAGTCGCGAGCAACGGCTCGTAGTATATATTTATAAAGTACACCAACAGATAAGTTATAGAATTTAACGGTAATTTGAGTTACAGGTTCTAAAAATCAGAAAAAATGTTGCTCAATGCATTTGCGGATGTCTATGGTCTGTGGTGACTTCGCTATTTTCGCGAATTCCGCTGATCACATGCTAGTTTGTCACCATATAGTTACTTAAAAAAAAGGTTTGTTATTTTTATTTAAATGTTCCATTTGGTATGGTGGTTGGTGGTAAGGGTTGTCCTTGGAGAGTCTAAAAAATTTTATAGTAATGTTTTTTATGTTTAATAGAGCTTTTCCCCTGTTTTATTATTTTGTATAATTTCTTCTACTTGTTGATGATTCTTCAATTTTAAAAAAATATATCTTTCCGTTACAGATCTTCGCTTTTATTGTTTTTCAAAGCGTTCTTAATAATATCAATTAAAGGCTTTTGACGGCATTTCTAATTTATTAACGTCCCGTTTGAATTCTAACAGGAAATTCAGTGACTTTAAGTATTCAGTAATAAAACAATTTTGATGAAATTAATTACTCTTTTATCAGTTAAAATGTCTTCCAGTTTATGATGGAATATCAAAGTATAATTTAAATAGAGATTCAGACGCACACCTTTGACTAAACTATCGCACAACTGTGCGATTGTCGATTGTTTCGCAGCCAATTCAACTGTTTATGCACAACTAAACATCGAGAAACGTGCGCACCTCCATACAAGCTTATAGGAATCAAAGCGCGACTAAACAGTTGTGCGATAGTCTAGTCAAAGGTGCTCGGTCTAAATATTCTTTGTTTATAAAAATTGTCGCTTAAAATTTAATAAAATAATAAAATTGGTGGTCTGTAAAGTCGTTTTAACTTATAAATGTTTTTAAACTTTAGTATTAAAACCCTCAATAACTTTATTCTTTACGATGTACGAAATTGTTTAAAGCGTCAACGTAATTTACATAATATTCTCTTATGACACTAAAAATATTATGTCAACATCATTATTTAGAAAATAGTATTTCTACTAAAGCGCCCTTAAGGAGAATACACGAAGACATTAGCTGCAAATAAGTAGGTCGGCGAACAGTAGAGAAAAATATTTATTATTCAATGTGAAAGAATTCATTGTGATGTAAGTGGTTACGCATGTAAGTAACCTATTTATAATGTTGTCGTTGGCAGGGTGGGGATATAGGAAGGGGGACGTTCTGCACGTCCCCTTCTTTGGCTATTAACGCACTTGCACCATAAAAAATATTATCTATCTATCTATTTCTTGTTTATGGCTCTCCCTCAGCGGATTCGGCCAGTGTCAAGTGCTTGTGGTTTTATTCTAATTTGGGAGAAACTGTAAAAAATATTTTTGCTATGCCAAATATTTTGCACTAGCCGTTGCTCGCGACTTAGTCCTCCGGAAAAAAATAGCCTATGTAACTCAGCGATAACATAGCTTTCTCATGGTGAAAGAATTTTTGAAATCGGCCAAGTAGTTTTTGCGTTATTTGAAAACATACAAAAATACAAATCTTTCCTCTTTATAATGTTAGTATTGACTAGCTGTTGCTCGCGACTTCGCCCGCGTGAAATTAAAAAAAATGTAGCCTATGTTATTCACAAATAAATTTCCTCTAACGGTGAAATTTTTTTTAAAATCGGCCCAGTAGTTTTTACGTGAATCGAATACATACAAAAATACAAATCTTTCCTCTTTATAATATTAGTATAGATATAGATAGATATAGACTACGATTCTCTAAGGTTATTGTATCTTTGAAAGCTTAAGCAATAAGCGGTAATTATCGTATAAACGCGAAACAAGGAAGAGCTTTTTGCATTAATAGCAAAACGTAAAAGCGTAAAGAATTTAACGAAGTACAGATTTTTCGTTAAAAGGTTCAAGAAATTTGAAAATATGGTAATAAAACATTTTTATCAATACTTTTGCTTTTTTAAGTATCAGGTGTCAAATAATCAAGTGTCTATCATAATTCGTCAAAAAAATCACTTAAACAGAGTAAATTTTTCTGTATATTTTACTTCGTTTACTTTCAATAATATTGGTTTGTTTTCTCTGTTAATATTGGTTTTGAGCAGAAGTTTACGCAGCAACCAATTATTAACGCTCAAAGTTATTTTAACTTCGTGTAAATCTCGCAAAATTGCAAAATCATCTATACTAATATTATAAAGATTAGTATTTTTGGATATTTGTATGTATTGTAATAATTCAAAAACTACTGTGCCGATTTCAAATTCTTTCACCATTAAAAAGCTACGTTATCAGTGAGTAAAATAGGGTAACAGAACACGAGGGCGAAGTCGCGTGCAACACCTAGTCTGAGATATTATTAATTGAAATCGTGCTATTTCCTTCTTCAGTTTAACAATACTGCGTGTTTGCGAACTCTTGTATCCTTATCTATAAACTAGCTTTCGACCGCGACTCCGTCCTCATGGAGCTGCAATTGCACGAGGAATAGTTGTACACCGTTAGAGTGCGCGCACATCTTTTTACTAAACTATCGCACAACTGTTTAATCTCGCTTTGAGTCCCATGAGCTTATATGGAGGTACGCACACTACTCGATTTTTAGTTGTGCAACTAAACAGGTGAATTGGCTGCGAAACAATCGACAATCGCGGAACAGTTGTGCGACAGTTGAGTCAAAGGTTTGCGCCAGCACTTAGTCACAACAAAATCCACACAAAATACAGTGGAAAAAGGGTCTAATTAAAGTAAAAGTCAAGTAAAGTTATATGGTAAGGAGATACTATTATATGTTTTATGTAAACTTTTTCCAGTTAAATATAACTTTAAGTACTTTTCACACTGAAGGGAAATTGTTGAGATATTTATAAACAGTATGACGCGTCCTGAGAAAGGAGAGAAAAACAATGCCTTGAAAGCCTACACTTACAGCAAAGGAAATGCGTAACATCAAAGTTAACGCCGTCAGTCTAGCTGCATTATGCAACGGCTTTTTGCCATTGTTAGAAGCTCATAGTAACGAGCAAATAAGGAGAAAAATAAAACAATAATTTTGCCGGACTTGTTTTTTCATTTTTTTATATTAGTCACGGACCAATTATCTACTTTGATACTATTTTATTTTATTACTAGCTTTCGCCCGCGACTCCGTCTGTGTGGAATTAATAAAAAAATAAAAGTGAGTAGCCTATGTGTTCTTCCAGGTTATCCTCTACATCTATGCCAAATTTCATCGAGATCCATTCAGCCGTTTAGACTACAAATTCTAACAAACATCCATCCATCCACACTCTCGCATTTACAATATTAGTATGATGGCTAAGTATTTTAACTAAAAAAATTCGACTGAATTTCCTAAAGCTTTAATTGCAAAAATTGTTAGTCAAGACATTATTTTTTTTCCAACGTGGTTCAAAATTTCCTTTTGAAATTCTCAACATAAATAACAATTGATTTAAAAAAACATAAGAAAAATAGTTTGTCATACTAATATTATAAATGCGAAAGTTTAGATGGACGGATGGATGGATGTTTGTTAGAGTTTGTAGTCTAAACGGCTGAACGGATTTCGATGAAATTTGGTATAGATGTAGAGGATAGTTTGGAAGAACACATAGGCTACTCACTTTTGTTTTTTTTTTATTTCGCGCGGACGGAGTCGCGGGCGAAAGCTAGTTTTGTTATAAAAAACGGAGGAATTAACTGAAGTATTTTTCTTTTTCAATTTAATTGAATTAAATATTTTTTGGCAATCTTTACAGTCAGGGTGGATACTCTAGAACGCTATATCAAGTAAAAATGTAAAGAAGCCAGTACACTTTAGTATCAGAGAGTGTAATAAAACGGAAATATAAATTCAAGAAAGCACTTTAAGTTACCTAAACAATTAAAAAGTTTTCTCTTACAAGTTTCTAAACTTTTTACTTTCCATTTTATTTCTCGAGTACAACAATGCATATTTCGAGAATTCTTAACTATTTAAAATATTGATTTTTAAATCGCGAATTAAATCGTAAATGCAAAACATCGTTAAATTTCATTTTATATTTAAGATACTAGATGGCGTTGTTATCAATTTATTTCAAAATATAATGGCCTGTCCCACTAAATTGTTAATTGTCTGATACAACGTGAAAAATATGTGATGGAAATAACGGATGTTGTTATCTCCTATCAGCCAGTCGTGGGACAGACTCTAAGGGCCTAAACGCATAAAGTTAATAAAAACATTCTAAATATATGTAGTTAAAGAATAAATGGGTAGTAAGCAATATTGATTTCTAGGGGTCTGCCTACCCGCAATATGTCACAACATTTAATTTCCTTCGGTGAATTTATAGTAAGCCGACGCTAGAAACAGCTGGACCGTTTTCTCTTAGTCTAGAAAGGACATATAATAGCTTTTATATTGGTGACATAGTTTTTTTATTATACTATTGTAAGCAATGATAAATTTACGAAGTTTTTTCTTAGTGAATTAGTTTTTAGGTTATTTTTTTAGATTACTTTGGATGATATCCAAGATAATTGTAATAAATAATAATGGACTATATTAATGAAAGAAAGAGTACTCTATATTTATCTTTACTCAAGGAAAGTATACCGATATTTTACTTGCTTAGAAATATAGCAGTTATAACTAACTTGCTTTCGTCCGTGACTCTGTCCGATCGGAATTAAAAAAAAACAACTCAAAAGTAAATAGTCTAAATGTTCTTCCAGACTATCCTATGCGGTCTGTCCTCGGCGGTATTTCCAAAGCAATACGACTTAGGGTCGTTCAAAAAGCGAGCATATCATTTCCTCAAAGGCCGGCAACGCAACTGTAGTTCCTCTGTTGTTGCGGATGTCCATGGGCGTCGTTGACCACCTCAGTGTTCTCGCCACTCGTTTGCCCCCCTTTTATTATAAAAAAAATCCTCCACATCTATGTCAAATTTCATGGAGATACTTTCAATTGTTCAGGCTGTAGACTCTAACAAACATCCATCCATTTAAATTTTCTCATTTATTACATTAGTAAAATTTCTACAGTTGTAACATCACCAGCTCATTATACGTCCCCACCGAGGGGCTCAGAGCCTACCCTAAAGTTAGGGTGACTAGGCCATAGTCAACCACGCTGGCCAAGTGCGGGTTGGTTGACTTCACACATATCTTTGAATTTCTTCGCTGATATGTGAAGGTTGCATCACGATGTTTTTCCTTCACCGTAAGAACGTCGGGTAAATTATGTACATATGAAAATTCGAAAAATCGAAAATCACATTGGTACATGGCGGCGGGATTCGAACCCAAGACCTGTAGATTACAAGTCAAGTGCTTAAACCACTGAGCCACCGACGCTCCTTTACTTTTGTTAAAGTTGTAACGTACTATTTGAATTCTAGAATTACGTAGAGTATTAGTTTTAATTTTATAATTTAAAACGAAAGGTTTAACTCTCTTCATCGCGTATTTAATTTAAACTTTTAATTTTATAAGCTAACCGATTTCAAGTGAATTTCCAATGAACAGCAATTTACAAGCGAACAAGTTTCCAATACCTTTGATTGCATACCTGTAGAATGGACGTCGAATTTAAAATGGTAGAGCAATCAATTTGATCCGAAACGATGTCTTTTATCTAACCCGTTGTTTAAAATGTCTGGATTAACTGACTGTATTGGAACAGCCATACTATTCTACTTTAAAATTAGATTAAAATAGATTAAACTGTGCTGAAGGTTTCATTTAAAATCTTTTTTGAAGTAAAATGAATTCTATTTAGTTTTAAAGTAGCTGTTGCTTGCGATTTCGTTCACATACAATTAAAAATTATAGCCTATGTTACTAACTGATAACGTAGCTTTTAGTAAAATTAAAAAATATATATATAGCCTATGTTACTCACAGACATATCACCTTTACAATGAAACAATTTTTAAATTAGGCCCAGTAGTTTTTACGTGTATATACACACAAATAAACAAAAATACAAATCTTTCCTCTTTGTAATATTAGTATAGATTTGTAAATGATGCATTTTCATCATTTAAATTGTTTGAATTATTAATACATATGTTCGAATTAAACACATTAGGAACGCAGCTATCGTATTACAAAGATATTACGCCCCGATGAACATCCAACAAACAATGAAACCCCGGGGACGTGATATAACCGGGTTACCGTGAATTGTTACATTTACTGGTAGCATTTGTTTATAGTAAACATATAAAATTTCAATATAAGATTAATCCTAACTAACCTTGGGTTTACTTTGACGATTGAATGTATCAGTACATATCTATACTAATATTATAAAGAGCAAAGATTTGTCTCTTTTGTAATATTAGTATAGATTTGTAATGGTGCAAGAATTTTTGAAATGGGCCTAATAGTTTTTGAGTCATTTCAATACATACAAAAATACAAATCTTTCCTCTTTGTAATATTAGTATAGATTTGTAATGGTGCAAGAATTTTTGAAATGGGCCTAATAGTTTTTGAGTCATTTCAATACATACAAAAATACAAATCTTTCCTCTTTGTAATATTAGTATAGATTTGTAATGGTGCAAGAATTTTTGAAATGGGCCTAATAGTTTTTGAGTCATTTCAATACATACAAAAATACAAATCTTTCCTCTTTGTAATATTAGTATAGATTTGTAATGGTGCAAGAATTTTTGAAATGGGCCTAATAGTTTTTGAGTCATTTCAATACATACAAAAATACAAATCTTTCTTCTTTGTAATATTAGTATAGATTTGTAATGGTGCAAGAATTTTTGAAATGGGCCTAATAGTTTTTGAGTCATTTCAATACATACAAAAATACAAATCTTTCCTCTTTGTAATATTAGTATAGATTTGTAATGGTGCAAGAATTTTTGAAATGGGCCTAATAGTTTTTGAGTCATTTCAATACATACAAAAATACAAATCTTTCCTCTTTGTAATATTAGTATAGATTTGTAAATGGTGCATTTTCATCATTTAAATTGTTTGAATTATTAATACATATGTTCGAATTAAACACATTAGGAACGCAGCTATCGTATTACAAAGATATTACGCCCCGATGAACATCCAACAAACAATGAAACCCCGGGGACGTGATATAACCGGGTTACCGTGAATTGTTACATTTACTGGTAGCATTTGTTTATAGTAAACATATAAAATTTCAATATAAGATTAATCCTAACTAACCTTGGGTTTACTTTGACGATTGAATGTATCAGTACATATCTATACTAATATCCTAAAGAGGAAATATTTGTATTTTTGTATGTATTGAAAAAACTCTGGGCCAATAAAAACTACTGGACCGATTTTAAAAATTCTTTCACTATTAGAAAGGTAATTTATCTGTGAGTAACGTAGGATATATTTTTTAATTTCACGCGAGCGAAGTCGCGAGCAACAGCTAGTTACTAATATAAATGCGAAAGTTTAGATGGATGGTTATTTGTTAGAGGTGGTTATTGTAACTTTTAAACGGATCTCGATGAAATTTACCACATATGTGGAGGATAGTCTGGAATAACACATAGGCTCACTTTTGATTTTTTTATTCCACGGACAAAGTCGCAGGCAAAAGCTAGTAATATTGTCACCCTCTTTTTAAATAAAAACCAAAACAAATAGACAGTAAAGCAGCTTAAAAATCTAAAAAAAAAGATATCTTTTAGTAAAATTAAAAAATATATATATAGCCTATGTTACTCACAGACATATCACCTTTACAATGAAACAATTTTAGGTGTACTATGGCGTAGCAGACGCGGGGGGAGAGTACTGCGCTACGCGTCAATAATCTTGAGCAACCAAGATATTTGAAAAGAGCTTTATTTTTAATTAAAAAGTAGTCTATGTTATTCAGTGGTTACGTAGCTTTTTAATGGTGCAAGAATTTTTGAAATGGGCCTAATAGTTTTTGAGTCATTTCAATACATACAAAAATACAAATCTTTCCTCTTTGTAATATTAGTATAGATAGTTTTCATATTACACTAGCTTTCGCATACGACTCCGTCCACGTAGAATTAATAAAACAACAAAAGGAAGTAGCCTATGTTTTCTTCCAGGCCATGCTCTACATCTATGCCAAATTTCATCGAGATCCGTTCAGTAGTTTGGGCTACAAACTTCCATAAACATTCATCTAAACTTTCGCATTTATAATATTAGTAAGATAGTGATCTGTTTAATCTATAATTGTACGTTAAGAATACGTTATAGTTACAGGAATCAAATCTAAATGAAATGGCAAAACAGTATTTTTTCCAGAATGCGAATTAAATTAAGAAACACGCCTAAATAGTCATAGTTAACTTGAGCTGTTATCAATGCCAAACTTGTCGAATTAATTTGTATCTTAACCCTCAACTTCGGACTCGAGTTTGAGTTTCATCGTTATGCTTTTGGAAGTTCTAATCGCTGTTTAATTACTTTCAAAGTGTAACTAAATCAATTTACTAAATAAGAATGGTAGATTCATAATAATTAATGTTTCCAACCGATTGTGAACTTTGTGGTTTTATGATACTAGCTTTCGCATACGACTCCGTCCACGTAGAATTAATAAAACAACAAAAGGAAGTAGCCTATGTTTTCTTCCAGGCCATGCTCTACATCTATGCCAAATTTCATCGAGATCCGTTCAGTAGTTTAGGCTACAAACTCTAACAAACATCCATCTAAACTTTCGTATATATTATATTAGCTTTCGCCCGCGTCTCCGTCTGCGTGGAATTAAAAAAAACGAAAGTGAGTGGCCTATATGTTCTCCCAGTCTATCCTCTAAATCTATGCCAAATTTCATCGAAATCCGTTCAGCCGTTTAGGCTACAAACTCAAACAAACACTAAACCATTCATCTAAACTTTCACATTTATAATATTAGTAAGAAGTATAAATTTAGCTAGATATCCTCGCTTTTCTATAGTTAAAGATTGAGACAATGCTTCTTATAAACCTCTTACACTTTCTATCTAGCTTTAACAAACTGATGTCTTAATTATTTAGCTCGAAGTAGTCTTTGTAATAGAAGACAGACTTGATTAATTGTGATTACAGACAACGTGATTATAGTCTTCGAAATTAGACATCTCTTAGTTGAAATTCTGTGTTAACAAGAAGATTGCGAATACTAACTTCTATGCCAATGCAAATATTGAATAATTCAATTACTTATATCATTATTTATTCATTTTAAATTTGTTTGTTAGTGGTTCATGGCCATTAAATAGTGAATTTAAAGCATTTGGTCGATACTGAAACGACGCCTTTTTTAACAACTTTTAATTTAGCATTCTTTTTTTTTATATATAAGAGAAGGGGGCAAACGAGCGGCGAGAACACCGAGGTGGTCAACGACACCCATGGACATCCGCAACACCAGAGGAACTACAGATGCGTTGCCGGCCTTTGAGGAAATTGTAGGCTCGCTTCTTGGAGGACCCTAAGTCGTATTGGTTATTCTACAAATGAATTATAAATGTGTTTTGTGTTTGAAAGTTATCTTTTGTATGAAGACAAAGAATGCAATATTTTACTACAGGCTCTAATTGTCCAAGTCCTTGTGTAAAATAATATTTCCGTCCTTAAAACGAAAATTAAAACGGCTTAACTCACGTATTTTATTATCCGGTGTCGGCACCGACTAGTTTCAGACCCTTCGGGGGTCCTTCTTCAGGGCGAGTATTAGTTAGCTTTTGTTCGCGGTCACGTCGCGCCTCGCACTGCGAGCCAGGGCGCGAGGGCGCGGCTCGAGGGGGCGGGGGGCGCAGGGAGCGTTGTGGCCGCTTCGTGCTTCGGCGACGGAGATGTCGACGGGCTCAAAAATATTGAGGTGTTGCTATTGTTGTTAAAATTTAACGGGGCGCAGAATGTACTGACAATGTCAGACATGTATTCATGACCATCATCGTTGTTCTTCTGCTTCGGTATTAATAATACGGGTTTCCAAGACGGAGAAAGAGACCATCCCTTATCTCTATTAAAGTTAGGTCGACGTCCGATTTCGATGGCTTCGAGTAACTTCCGTGACACGTAGTTTTTGTCCCGAGCCAGGACTCTCACTCGATCAAACCTAATATAATGAGATGTGTTGGAGGTAAGGGCGTGCTCTGCCACCGCCGACGTATTACTATCCAGTTTACGCATGCAACGGATGTGCTCCGAGAGCCTGGTGTTGATGTTACGCCCCGTTTCGCCAATGTAACTCTTGCCGCAGTCACAGGGAATTTCGTAGACGCCCGGGCCGTTCTAGGGGGGTACGATCTTTCGGCGAACGTAAGATACTCCTTATTTGCGTAAGGGGTCGGAAAATTGTCTTGATTGCATATTTGCGGCGTAGCAAGTGTCCAATTTTGTCCGTTACTCCTTGCATATATGGGAGATATGCCGGTACTCGCTCCGCACCTGAGGCCGTGTCTTACTAGTCGCGTTTGCTAGTCTTAAGCTTTGTTTCCATTTATACCCGTTGCACAGTAACACTTGCCTTACATGTGTCAGTTCAGACTCTAAGAACTGAGGATCGCATAGGCGAAGTGCACGATTTATAAGGGTGCGTGGCACAGACGATAGGTGCGACGGATGATGGTGGGAATCCGCCTTTAGGTATCGATCGGTATGTGTCGGTTTCCTGTATACCGTATGCACTAGATTACCACTCGATTCACGCTTCACCAATACATCTAAGAAAGGAAGGGTTCCGTCTTTTTCTTCCTCCGTCGTAAACTGTATCCTAGGATGTATTTTTATTAAGGTGGTCCAGCAGTTGCCTACGCCCCGTCTGGAAACTATGGCAAACACATCGTCCACGTATCTTAACCAGTATCTAGGTTTGATTGGGGCATTGTTCAACGCTTCCTTCTCGAAATATTCCATAAATATGTTCGCCACCACTGGCGCTATTGGTGAGCCCATTGCCACTCCATCCACTTGCAAATAAAAATCCCTCGCCAGAGAAAATAGCCACTGTTGAGACAGCACCCTATTAGACTTAGGTATTCAGTAGGTAAGTTGTTGAAAACAAGGTGTTGTTTTATTATTTTTATAGTTTCCGCTACCGGTACGTTAGTAAACAGAGATGCTACGTCAAAACTGACCATTATCTCGTCTTCGTGAATCCTCACGTCTTGCAATATATGGATAAGTGTGTGGAATCCCTAATGAAGCTAGACGTTTTTCCAGTCACAGTTTGCAATAAGTTCGCCATGTGACGTGAGCTCTTATACGTAGGTGAGTCGATTTGACTTACGATGGGTCGTAGCGGCCAGTTTGGTTTATGTACTTTAGGGAGACCATATATTTTAGGAGGTGTCGGGTTCAAGGGACGTAGTCGTTTTTTCTCTCCATCAGACAGCGAGGACAAAACCTTATTCAATTTGGACGTCACTCGAGCCGTCGGGTTGTAGTTTACCTTTTTATACGTGGAGGTATCACTGACTAGTTGATCAACTTTTTGTTCGTATTCAACCGTATCAATTATCACAGTAGCGTTGCCCTTGTCCGCCGGTAAAACGAGAATATTCGGATTATTGCGAAGAGACATCAGTGCCTGGAACTCCTGCCTAGTGATATTTGGTTTCGGACTCTTATGTCTGCGTGTTACAGCAGATATATCCTGTCTTAGGCATTCCGCTTCCGGTCCGGGCACCTTGTTGCGCATTAGACAGCTTTCGACACTAGAAATTACAGTTTCCACCGGTACTTTGCTAGGTGTTATTGCAAAGTTTAAGCCTCGTGATAGTACTTTCCGCGCCTGAGGTGACACGTCATGAGAAGAAAGATTTAATACACTCTCATCAGCACTGCCAAAACAATGTTCAGTTTTAGCACGCATTAAATTTTTGCTATTATTTTCTAGCAGGCGCTTTAATTTATGTTCATGGGTACTTTTTGTCATCGATTTTATTCTTTCGGCTCTAATGTAAGTCATAGTATCTATGCGCTGCCATAAATCTAACTCTAGAATACGGCACAATTCCAAATGTAAACAATATAAATCATTGTTTACGTACGCGATCTTACGGCGGTAGTCATTAATAACCTTCTTCAATATTTTGTTGCCGGTCGTTTCGAAGAATTCTTCGTAACCTCGAAAGCACTTAACTTGTTTGGGTCGCGCAAACTTCGGTATAACACCACTATCACGACACTGCACAACAAAGTGTAAGCCGCACTCGAGTTTATTACGTTTGATTCTTAGCGATGCGAACTTTTTCACCCGCGTTTGCCATACCTCGCCGTAACGGTTAGCAATAAATTGTTTAAACTATCGTGAGACATTACTTTAAAACGAAAATTAAAACGGCTTAACTCACGTATTTTATTATCCGGTGTCGGCACCGACTAGTTTCAGACCCTTCGGGGGTCCTTCTTCAGGGCGAGTATTAGTTAGCTTTTGTTCGCGGTCACGTCGCGCCTCGCACTGCGAGCCAGGGCGCGGAGGGCGCGGCTCGAGGGGGCGGGGGGCGCAGGGAGCGTTGTGGCCGCTTCGTGCTTCGGCGACGGAGATGTCGACGGGCTCATGCCTAAGACAGGATATATCTGCTGTAATACGCAGACATAAGAGTCCGAAACCAAATATCACTAGGCAGGAGTTCCAGGCACTGATGTCTCTTCGCAATAATCCGAATATTCTCGTTTTACCGGCGGACAAGGGCAACGCTACTGTGATAATTGATACGGTTGAATACGAACAAAAAGTTGATCAACTAGTCAGTGATACCTCCACGTATAAAAAGGTAAACTACAAACCGACGGTTCGAGTGACGTCCAAATTGAATAAGGTTTTGTCCTCGCTGTCTGATGGAGAGAAAAAACGACTACGTCCCTTGAACCCGACACCTCCTAAAATATATGGTCTCCCTAAAGTACATAAACCAAACTGGCCGCTACGACCCATCGTAAGTCAAATCGACTCACCTACGTATAAGAGCTCACGTCACATGGCGAACTTATTGCAAACTGTGACTGGAAAAACGTCTAGCTTCATTAGGGATTCCACACACTTTATCCATATATTGCAAGACGTGAGGATTCACGAAGACGAGATAATGGTCAGTTTTGACGTAGCATCTCTGTTTACTAACGTACCGGTAGCGGAAACTATAAAAATAATAAAACAACACCTTGTTTTCAACAACTTACCTACTGAATACCTAAGTCTAATAGGGTGCTGTCTCAACAGTGGCTATTTTCTCTGGCGAGGGGATTTTTATTTGCAAGTGGATGGAGTGGCAATGGGCTCACCAATAGCGCCAGTGGTGGCGAACATATTTATGGAATATTTCGAGAAGGAAGCGTTGAACAATGCCCCAATCAAACCTAGATACTGGTTAAGATACGTGGACGATGTGTTTGCCATAGTTTCCAGACGGGGCGTAGGCCAACTGCTGGACCACCTTAATAAAATACATCCTAGGATACAGTTTACGACGGAGGAAGAAAAAGACGGAACCCTTCCTTTCTTAGATGTATTGGTGAAGCGTGAATCGAGTGGTAATCTAGTGCATACGGTATACAGGAAACCGACACATACCGATCGATACCTAAAGGCGGATTCCCACCATCATCCGTCGCACCTATCGTCTGTGCCACGCACCCTTATAAATCGTGCACTTCGCCTATGCGATCCTCAGTTCTTAGAGTCTGAACTGACACATGTAAGGCAAGTGTTACTGTGCAACGGGTATAAATGGAAACAAAGCTTAAGACTAGCAAACGCGACTAGTAAGACACGGCCTCAGGTTGCGGAGCGAGTACCGGCATATCTCCCATATATGCGAGGAGTAACGGACAAAATTGGACACTTGCTACGCCGCAAATATGCAATCAAGACAATTTTCCGACCCCTTACGCAAATAAGGAGTATCTTACGTTCGCCGAAAGATCGTACCCCCCTAGACGGCCCGGGCGTCTACGAAATTCCCTGTGACTGCGGCAAGAGTTACATTGGCGAAACGGGGCGTAACATCAACACCAGGCTCTCGGAGCACATCCGTTGCATGCGTAAACTGGATAGTAATACGTCGGCGGTGGCAGAGCACGCCCTTACCTCCAACACATCTCATTATATTAGGTTTGATCGAGTGAGAGTCCTGGCTCGGGACAAAAACTACGTGTCACGGAAGTTACTCGAAGCCATCGAAATCGACGTCGACCTAACTTTAATAGAGATAAGGGATGGTCTCTTTCTCCGTCTTGGAAACCCGTATTATTAATACCGAAGCAGAAGAACAACGATGATGGTCATGAATACATGTCTGACATTGTCAGTACATTCTGCGCCCCGTTAAATTTTAACAACAATAGCAACACCTCAATATTTTTGAGCCCGTCGACATCTCCGTCGCCGAAGCACGAAGCGGCCACAACGCTCCCTGCGCCCCCCGCCCCCTCGAGCCGCGCCCTCCGCGCCCTGGCTCGCAGTGCGAGGCGCGACGTGACCGCGAACAAAAGCTAACTAATACTCGCCCTGAAGAAGGACCCCCGAAGGGTCTGAAACTAGTCGGTGCCGACACCGGATAATAAAATACGTGAGTTAAGCCGTTTTAATTTTCGTTTTAAAGTAATGTCTCACGATAGTTTAAACAATTTAATATTTCCGTCCCTTTCCTTTTTAGAAAAACACAGTAAATATGTGTAAATAGAAGATAATGTAAGGTTGTTATTTATTGTCTAAATCGCAGTATTCAATAGCAACCCACGTTAATAATCTACACCTCCCGCAAGGTCAAATTCAAGGTCACTACACTGGCGCCATCTTTTAATAAAAAATTTAATCCCTCAGTTGTATGTGAAATGTTATGAGGAGGGATGAATCGCATGTTACAAGGAGAACGTTAGTTATGAGTGTGGAAGGGTACATCGGTAGAGGTGACCTAGAAAGAGATGGATGGATTGTGTAAAAGGTGACATGATCAAAAAGGGAGTGATGACTGAGATGACGTATGATAGAGTTATGTGGAGGATAAAAACCTGTTGCGCCGACCCTACGGGAGTAGGATAAGGAGATGATGATGATGAGTTGTATGTGAAATGCATTTACTACACATTGATGAGCCACTTATATCATTTTGTGTGCATTAATTTAATTTGCTTTCGTAATGTGTTAAATCTTACTTCTTACTAACCTTACTTTTTGGCTCTTACTTGTATTATAAATGTGAAAATTCAGATGGATGGATGTTTGTTCTCGTTAAAAATAGTCACAGTTGTAGACCACAGTGTGTAAGAACACTTAGGCTATTTTTTAATTCCCCGACAGCTAGTGTAAAATAAACTGTAAAACGATGGTATTTAGTAAAATGGATTACGAAAAATCTAACGGAGAAACGTCTTTTTTAATCCAGTAAATGTAATGCTTACGTAATATATACCGTCCGGAAACCTTGACGAATATGATTGATGGCTGTCTGAAGATTGAGTAATGAACACTGAATATTATTAAAAAAAATATTGAAATTCCCTTATCTTGATTAATGTTTTACGAAATGTTACTTTAAATTACAAATCCTTTTCTTAAATAAGAGCGTGTGTGCGCACTAGACTATCGCACAACTGATGTCTCGCTTTGATTCCTATGAGCTGATAAAGATGCGCACACTACTCGATTTAAGTTGTGTTTCTAAACAGTTGAATTCGCTGCGAAACAATCGACAATCGCACAACAGTTGTGCGTTAGTTTAGTCAAAGGTGTGCACCCGCTCTAACTGTAGTATACTTTACGATTGTCAGTTTTGAATGTGCAGGAAAGGCCTTCATTAGATTTATTGAAACGAATTTTAAACATTTCGCTTCGTAAGCTCCGCTTATATTGTATGTCAACATTTTTGTGGAATTCGTGTGTGTCTTTATCACTTAAGACTCTTTTTTTAAATGTCTTTTCTGTATACGGCCGTTGTCTTATAGATCCTATGTATTTAAGCTAATTAGAAATCACTTAACTCGTGTACTTTGGTGTAAGTACCAACTAGTTTGTTGTTGAAGTCCTTCTTTAGGGTGAGTGGATTAAAACGATTCAGGGAAGAATGTGTAACAGTTTTAGAAATGTGAATGTTATTTCCTATTATATCATATATGCGAAAGTTTAGATGGATGGATTTTTTTAGTTATAGTTTTCTACCTAAATAGCTGAGCGGGCCTCTCTGCAATTTGTCATAGATGCAGAGTGGTTTAAAAGAACACATAGGCTACTTGCTTTTGTTTTTTTTTTAATTGGAAACGGATGTGGTGGGTGGGTAAGGAATAAATTTCCAATTTGCGTTATTAATGTAATCAGTGTTTACTTAAAATTATTGTAAAACCAATCGACCTTTAAGATTCATTGTCCGTCGTTCGAAATTAATTGAAAAGTAAAACCTTCATCAAAATTTTCCTAATTCTGATCGGATTACTTGCTTCTGTCAGTTTATTCTTGTCTAATACAGGATGTTCGGAAATGCGATGAAGGAAAAAATGTTAATAGAGAAAGTAACATTAAATCCCAAACACATTAGAGTTTTAGAAAGTTTTGCGAATCTATGGGCTTTTATACGTAATTTTAAAACATCCTGTAGTGCTAACGGTTATCTTTAGGATTCCTTTTAACGTGATAGATATAATTTTGATAGATCTTTGGCAACTGGATGACTAATTTAAAAGCTATTTCTACTTCCAAGCTAGCATTTTTAATAAAATATTTGGATCTTTCGCTTAAATTAGCTTGAAAAATTAATTGAGACACCTAAAGAAAACTTGGCACATAAACATATAAAAATAAAAAATAATAAATTTGGAATTCGTAGAATATCCAGAAAAAGGGTCATGGATTTAATAAGTCACAGAAAAAATGTCTACCCTTACAAAAAGATTACGTAAAACGGTGTTTTAAAAAGGTTATGTTTGAAATAAAGCTTTTTAAGGTAATATTATTTTAATGTATTTACTTTTAAAAGATGCCTGACTTTAGTTAATTCCTTTATTTACACTTTTACAAACACGTTTGAAGTTAATAATTTCTTCTTAAATATGATTTTTTTTGTAAAAATATATAAAATATTGCAATCTTTGCAGTTTTATAAACTAAATTGTAAAGTACACTTTAATTAACTGTACATTACTTTGTATTTTACAAACAAAGAATGCAATTGTATTTAAAAATATCTACATAGTATAAATTAAATTAGCTTTATGCTGTCTGTTGTCCCTATATATGTTTAGACCTAGAAGGACTACGCAATTACGCAACGGATTTTGATGCAATTTTTTTAATATAGTGGTTTAAGAGGAAGATTAAATGTACAAAATACAAAAAAAAAACATTTTAATATCAGCATTTGCTCCAAGCGAAGCCGGAGCGAATCGCTAGTACACAATAAAGTTGTCTCTCATTTAATAACGTTAGCTGCTCGATTACAAATTCGATTATAAGTTTGATTTAACTTGCCAACCAATTTAGAGTTACACTGACTGCACGTACTATTGGCTATGCAACCTCATTACGATTCTATTCACAACTCCAATAAGTTAAACAAGCGAGTGTGTCGCTAAAATAAAAATAAAAGCTTAAAAACAAAACACTATCAGCCTTACAAATAAACGCGGTATAAAACTTAGGAATAAACTGAGTATAAGCAAATATTGGTACTTAGTAACTTTATACCGCGTTTATTTGTAAGGTTGTATAACTAAAATCGATAGGCATTTGTTAAAATTTAAATACGAAGTGTATTAAGTCACTGACCTCATCAAACGGGTAGGCTATAAGCCGTGGTATTTTGTGCTAAATTGATTTTCATTTTGGCGCCAACGGTTGCGGTAGGTAGGTGAGAATTCGATCTATAGTTTGTCTAAATAAGATAGATTAGTTTGATAAATGACGCATATGAAATATCGAATTCAATTTGTATGAAGGTAAATTCCGTACTTTGTAGATAGGTATCGTAGTGACGAAACAAACACGCATAGCGAACAATTATGAACTATCGATATTCGGTTTAAACATTTATCGAACTCAACTAAAAATATTATTTTCTTATTAACTAATTTAGAGGACAATTCTAGTATTGATTATAGTGTAGAGAATTTAGCGATGACAGAAATAATAACGAAATCCAATTCGATTACGTACGGCTGTAGTAGTAATAAACATTTATTTACTCTCATTATTTGTAATGGTTCTACGGGTCATTATTATTTTGAGAAAATAGTGTTTTTTTTAATTCATAAGTTATAACTATGAATCTATCGATTCCAACTTCTATACGAATAAAAATCGAAAATCGATAAGATTCATGACTGATTTTACACAACCCATCCCTACTAAATTTGAAATGAATTGTCAAACTAATCTAAATTATTTAGACACACTATAATAATAGATGGAATTGTCAATAACGTCGTCAGACGTGTTTAAGAACGAAACAAAACGGGTCATTTCTAAACAACCTATCTATACTAATATTATAAAAAGGAAAGATTTGTATTTTTGTATGTGTTGAAATAACTCACAAAATAATGGGTCGATTTTATACATTCTTTCACCGTTAAAAAGGTAATTTATCTGTGAGTAACATAGGCTATATTTATTTATTAATTCACGCATACGAAGTGGCGAGTAACAGCTAGTCTATAATAAAGATACATATTTTTATTTCAGGCGTCAATAGCCCAATTGTTTGGGGTACGGACTACCGATTTAGATGTCGTGGGTTCTAATCTCTATGATGTGTTAATAAATTAACAAAACTAATGAAGCCGTTTACTAAATAAAATATAGGTAAATGCATATATTCTTGAAAAACATAACCCACAGTAGGACAATAAATAAACTTCGATATCTTAGTTCTTTTTGAAGAAAACGTGCCTTCGATTTATGACGCCAAGTTGAGTGCCAATACTGGTAGGGGTGGCTTCACACATATATCAACTAGATATATTATTTTCTTTATACTTTGATACACTTACGAATTACATTGCCAGCTACGAACGAGCGGAAACTTTGTACCTCGTTTTGAAGATATTTCAGAATCAGATGAATGTGAAATTTGGCACATGATGCAATTAAAAAAATTGACGATGATTCGGTCAATTTTCGACCAATTGGCGAATAATATTTAAGTTTCAATGTTTGATGTACAATTCATATTAAACTTCAACGGACAATAACATCTTTTCCTAACATATATCATACTAGTTGTTGCTTGCGACTTCGCCCGCGTGAAATTTAAAAATAATAAAAAAATATAGCCTACGAGTATGTTACTCACAGATAAATTACCTTTCTAATGGTGAAAGAATTTTTAAAATCGGCCCAGTAGTTTTTGAGTTATTTCAATACATATGTACAAAAATACAAATCTTTCCTCTTTATAATATTAGTATAGACTATCATACTAATATTATAACTGCGAAAGTTTAGATAGATGGATGGATGGATGGATGAATGTTAGAGTTTGTAGCCTAAACAGTTGAACTGATTTCAATGAAATTTGATTTAGATGTAGAAGATACTCTAAAACACATAGGCTACTAACTTTTTTTTTTATTCTACACGGACGGAGTCGCGGGCGAAAGCTAGTTAGTATATAAATGGTCTTTGAAAGTTGTCTTATGATTGACTTGATATTAAAAAGTGCGTCATTTGATTTTTATCACATGTCAATATCCAATTATAAACGTCAAATAAAACACGATCAAAGTGAACCACAAAACTATACTCGTGGCTTACCACAAAGCTTCGAATTCATAAAATAACACACTTAATTCAAACATTGAATTTCAAATACGTTTTGAAATATACCACAGAACAAACTTTGTTCGAAACACCTAACAGGAGTCGAGAATAACTAATTACGTTCAGTTTCTGGTAACTTTCAAGCTGATACGATTTGATTTCATTTATGTATCTTTTACATAAATTGTCTTAAATTGTACAGTTGACATGATCATAAAGGGATCACTACCTCTGACTTAGATAACGAAGGATAGATCGAAAAAAAAAAGTAAGCAGCCTATGATTTCTTCCTGACTATCCTCTACATCTATGCCAAATTTCATTGAGATCCGGTCAGCAGTTTAGGCTACAAACTCAAACATCCATCCATCTAAACATTCGAATTTATAATATAAGTAAAAAGTAAGATGTGAGTATTTGTCAATGTAAACCATAGAAAGGCTACCGAATATTATATCTCGAGGTTTGATTAACTATAATTCATTAACTCCTTACTAACTTTTCTCATTATTTCACAACATATTTAGTCAAAAGACATTAACTTGGTAGGTTTAAAGTAAATTTGAATGTAACGCGAATAAAATGTGCTATCCGAAGTAAATGACACATTAATCTTATGGAAACAAAGAAACGGTGACAAGAATGGCTTCGCTCCTGAAAGCATTAATTAATTATGAAACAGAAACCTAAATGGGAATTATAGCGGTACCTATGTTTAGAGTTGAAATAAATAAAGTGAAATGGAAGGAATTTGTAACTTAGTAAGCAAGACATGAGAAAATTCTTACTCTTACGTTCCCACTTGGATTCGACATAAGAGAGAAAAAGAAAACTATATTTTAGCATCCTCCCCTGAATCACATGGCATTCTAGGATCTGTTACCGAATATATTGGATAGATGCGGACGCCCGCAACTACAACAGCTTCTGATGAGTATGGTGCCGGAGGCCTAATTTAGTCCCTTTCCCTTTCCATCCTTTTGTTATGAGGAAAGGATGGGAAGGGAAAGTGGATCTGACGGGGAGGAGATGCATAGGAAGGGGAAATGTCCTCTTTATGTGCGTCTCCTCCTCCGTCAATTAAGGGTAGGCAATGCATCTGCAATTGCGGATGTTTATGGGCAGAGTTCGCTTTCTTTTCGGTGGATTCAGGTGGCTGCTTGCTCGTTTGCCACCTTATATTATATATAAAAAAGCTAAGAATTAAAAAAATAGCCTATAATATTCCCGCATACAGCTACCTTCCGGACAAAGTCCTGTCAACATTGCGTTCCGGAAATTACCCGGAACAAACGGACCCTTACGGACAGCCAGACAAAAAAATTTAAGCTTTTGTTTTTTCTTATCAGCGACGCAAGTAATCTTGTTCAAGGAATATCTTGTTCACAATCTTAGTAATATTATAAATGCGAAAGTTTAGATGGATGTTTGTAAGAATTTCTAACCTAAAAATTGGCCACAGATGTAGAAATAAACCTGGAATAACATATAGGCGACATTTCGTTTAGCACGAGACAAAGTCGCGAGCAAAAGCTATTGTTATACATATGTATAGATTTGTCTTGTCCTGTATTAAATCACATCACGTTGCACTCAAGAAGATTATTCAGGTTTAACACAAAGCAACTGAGGTACAGGACACGTGCGGGATTTTCATGTTTAATTCTAGACTTTTTCACACGAAGGTAGCTTAGTACAACAGTACGACAGCACAGTATAGCTATTGTTTGACAAAGAATAGCAATACTGTGATAGAGTGGTTGTACAGTGGTAGAGCCCGCTTTAACATCGTCGCACGAATGGGCCGGTTCGCCCGGTGTAATACCACGACCACACAGAAAGCAGGCGTGAAATGCAAGCAATTCCGCGTTTCGTCTGATGAGTGTGATGCCGGAGGCCTAAAAAATTGAATTTGACGGTGGAGGAGACGCATAGGAAGGGGAAATGTCCTCTTTATGTGCATCTCCTCCTCCGTCAATTAAGGGTAGGCAACGCATCTGCAATTGCGGATGTTTATGGGCAGCGGTCGCTTTCCATTTCGGTGGATTCAGGTGGCCGCTTGCTCGTTTGCCACCTTATATTATAAAAAAAAGAATAGTACAGTTTGGACAGTACGTTTATCTAATACTGCAGTATACTACTGCTCTGCTTTACTGTGCTGTTTTCGTGTGAAACTAGCATAACGGGCGACTACGGTTAATGAACAGCCGTTCCAATGCAGACGTGCGAATGCAAACACCAAAAGCATTTGAGGCGTCCAAAGAGATTTAACTGATAATAAACTCCACTGTCTATTCTGAAACCTAAATGTAGAATAGTTTATTAGTCTCTAGTGCTAAGTTGCTGAAGTTACCAATTATTTTATCGTTACCTAGTGATTAGTGTTAGGTTGACCGAAGATTCAACAGAGTAAACTCAAGTTTGTAGTTCGGTAACGAATTTCATGAAATTATCGACCCTAACCACTAACGAATGTGTGTTAATAAGTCTCTAAGCGAATGGATTTTGATGAATTATTGCTGGCTTTATCTGATGCTAGAAAAACGTAAGTATGTTTTCCAATTTTTTAATCGAATTTTTAGCTTGCATTATGACATAAATTGATGCACTTTTCAAGTTATTTTAATTTTACTTATACTTTTTATATAGAAAAACATTTGCTCTTTACATTTGTTTAGTGAGAATTTTGTATTACTTTCTTACTTATTAATACTTGAATTCTAAATATAACTGTAGTGTATGTTAAAGATCGATAATAAATTTTACAGTGGTAGAGCCCGCTTTAACATCTTCGCACGAATGCGCCGGCTCGCCCGGTGTAATACCACAACCACACAGAATACAGGCGTGAAGTGGGAGCAATCCCGCGTTTCGTCTGATGAGTGTGGTGCCGGAGGCCCAACTTTAGTCCCCTTTCCTTCCCACCCTTTATCTTATAAGGAAAGGATGGGAAGGAAAAGTGGATTTGACGGTGGAGAAGACGCATAGGAAGGGGAAATATCCTGTTTATGTGCGTCTCCTCCGTCGATTAAGGGTAGGCAACGCATCCGCTATTGCGAATGTCTATGGGCAGCAGTCGCTTCGCCATTTCGGCGGATTCAGGTAGCCGCTTTCTCGTTTGCCACCTTATGATATAAAAAAAATAAATAAATAACATCTTTGTTTATTTCAAACAGTTTTAGTATATTTTGAGACCGTTAAAGTCTTTATCCGACGCGACATATTTACGTTTTCCCCATAATTGGATCCCTTATTCAAATACCAATATGCAGTATAACTGGTGTTTGACTGCTGACATAAAATAGACTTTGTAATGATATAAATGTCAAGCGCGTGTCGAATAATAATATATCATTCGTTTCCAGAGATTCAAGAAATATATAGAGGAGTTGATATTCCACTTGAAACATTTTTCACATAATCTCACTAACGCTATATGCTAATAAATACTCATAACTTGCCAATAGGTGTCATTAAGTGATAACTAAATTTTTATATTTTACTAGCTATCGCCCGCGACTCCGTTCGCGTGGTATTAAAAAAAGAAAACTAAGTAGCCTATGTGTTCTTCCAGACTATCTGTGCCAAATTTCATTGAGATCTGTTCAGCAGTTTAGGCTACAAACTGTAACAAACATTCATCCATCTTAACTTTCACATTTATAATATTAGTATGAAAGTATGATTTTGTATCACTATTTTATTTTATTACAAAAAATAGAGCTTATCATGATTTTTTAAAAGTTTTATTACATGTCAATACAAGGACGCGAGTTAGCGTATAAAACTTGATAACTGATATAGTACCTTTCATAGAAATTACCAGTGAAAATTTTTTGCCACGTCTATACATTATTTAAATGTCTTTGTTCGTTTTATACTGAAAGGATCACCGTAATGTAGGATTGCGTACAATCCGGCAAGTTATATTTTTCCGATAAAATAATGTGACTTTTGTACTTTACAGTAAATATAATGTTTGTTTATTAATTAAGATTTTGTTTCGATTCAGAAGTACATTGCAGGACAAAATATTATACTCTTTAATTGTTCCATATAAGATGTCTAAACTACGCAATAGAATATCTAGTGACGATAAGAATTTTTCATACAGTATTTACGTACAATATAGCAGATAAATAAGACACTTTCGTTCAGAAATGTTGCCACAAAGATACAGAGACTAGTGCTCCTGTCTGCGAGGTTATTTGCTTAGCTAAAATATGTATCCAATATGCAGTATACGGAGTAGAGTACGTTTGGCATAAAATGGAAAATGCGGTGTTACAGTACTAATATTAACGAAATATTTCGTAAATATTGACATGAAATCAATACATTCACAAGTAGGTTAAACGCAGTGTAATCTTATTTAAGAAATTGTGCGTTATACCGGAAACACACCTTTGACTAAACTATCGCTCAACTGTTGTGCGATTGTCGATTGTTTCACAGCCAATTCAACTGTTTAACACAAATAAAAATCGAGTAATGTGCGCACCTCCATATAAGATCATAGGTATCAAGCGCCATTAGCCTAATGGTTTGGGGTACGGACTACCGATCTCGAGGTCGAGGGTTCGAATCCCGCCATTCGACTATTGTCGTGAACCATATACTAGCACAAGCCTAGAGCTTAGTTGCAATGGTTAAAGGAAATATTAGTAAATTAACAAAAATCTACTAATATTTTTCTATAAAAAAATAATGACTAAACAGTTGTGCGATAGTTTAGTCAAAGGTGTGCACGCTAAACGTAAAACTAATTTTAGAGCGCTTATAGCTCAGGGGTTTGGTACTTGACTTGTAATCTACAGGTCCTGGGTTCGATTCCCGCTTTGTAGATGTTTTGTGGTTTCCAAATTTGATATATACAATTCTGTGATATTCTTACGCTGAAGGAAAACATAGAACTGCACATATCAAAGTAATTCAAAGACATGTATGAAGATGGATAGATGTTTGTTAGAGTTTGTAGCTTAAATTGCTAGACTGATCTAGATAAAAATTAGCATAGATGTAGAGGATAGTCTGGAAGAAGACGTAGGCTACTTACTTTTGTTTTGCATTCCACGTGAATGTAGTCGCTGGGGAAAGCTTTTTCATTTATAATTAATATCGAATTTTAGATATTTCACATTTTCATCAAATATTGTAATAAAAAGACGAAATTACAGTATCTAATTATTAAACGTTCGCTTCTTTTAATAACAGCATCGTTATAATGAAATTGCTTACCGTCTTTTGACAGGGAGAAGGCTTTAAGGAATTCCTACCTAAATCACTGAGAAATTAATAATTCACGTGTAATTTTATACCGCCTTTATAAGGAGTCTTTTATAAAATGGATTTTAGGGTTTTAGCGAATTTATAACTGAATTAAAAAAATATTCAAGGTTTTATTTAAATTACCAATACTGTTTATACGCTGAAAAAATATTCTCTTATTGTGTAAGTTATCTTTGTTTTTTTTATTTCAAAGATTTTGAATGTTTAACACAAACAGGGGTTCCTACAGAATAAAAATGCAATAAAAATAAGATAAAAAAGAAAAGAATAAAAAAACAAAAAAAAATATGAAAAAAAGAAAACAAAAATACTTTATTAGAAGTGTATAATTAAACTTTTCTATTTGTTCACAATTGTAAACAGTGTGTAGTTATAAGTAGATTGTTTTAATCCTTTAATGTTTATCTGTAAGGAAATAAATGGCTTTATTATTAGCACAAACAGGTTATTGGCAGTGACGGATATTAAGTTTATTATAGTAATATTATAAATGTGAAAGTTTAGATGGATGGATGGATGGATGTTTGTTAGAGTTTGTAGCTTAAATTGCTAGACGGATCTTGATGATATTTGGCATATATGTAGAGGATAGTCTGAAAGAACACATAGGCTACTCACTTTCGTTTTTTTTTTAATCCACGCGGACGGAGCCGCGGGCGAAAGCTAGTTTGTTCATATTTAGAAAGACATTTGAAATGAAATGGAAACTCAAAATTGTTATCTCATGTTGCTTGTTAATTAAATATGAAATTCTAAAATCGAAAAGCTTATATTTGAAATCTTGGTTACAGTTGAAAAATGGATATTCGTATTTTTAGTATCAAGTAACATCAAAACCAAACAGACGATTTTCCAACCGATATTTTGTCAGAAGCAAGTTAAAACTTCTTAAAAGTATTTTCATTATAATTGTTATTTTTAAATGTAAAATTAATGTTTTGCCATACAACAATTTAGCAGAAAATGCATTTATTAACACTAGCTTTTGTTCGCGACTTTATTCGCGTGAAATAAAAAAAAAGTTTAGTCGCTTATGTGTTTTTCCAAACTATGTTTTACATTTATGCCATCATTGAGATGCGTTAAACCGTTTTCGAGAAACATAGTATTATAACAAACAAACAATAAAATAAACATTTATAATGTTAAGTATGTACGATCTTATTTCAAATATAATCATACTAATATTATAAATGCGAAACTTTAGATGGATGGATGGATGGATAGATGGATGTTTGTTAGAGTTTGTAGCCTAAACTGCTGAACGGATCTTGATGAAATTTGAAAATATGTAGAGGATAGTCTGGAAGAACACAGGCTACTTACTTTTGTTTTTTTTTTATTCCACGCGGACGAAGTCGCGGGCGAAAGCTAGTATTAATATAATAATAGTAAAATTAATTGACAAAATACCATTGCTTTGTGTTTATTTCTTTTACATTTTTTAAACTCTACAATATGTTTGGCATTGTTAATGGATGGTTAACATTTTTAATTCAAATTCAGTTAAATTTTGGTCTGGTAATAAAAGTGTAATTAGAGTAAAGAGTTGTTATGTTAAGATTGCACACTTGGGAACTACCGACCTTGCGCCGACTGCGCCTCTAGGTCAAGTTGAAGAAACTGGGTCGGTTTGGGAAATCCATTACTGCAGGTAACATAGAAGTTTTAGTTAACAGGGAAACAAAACTGAGATTACTTGTTATCTATTAATCAATATTAAGAAAAAAATCCAGATTTTGGAAAGATGATGTATTTGCGTTGCTGATAACGAAAACGGCGTTTAATTTTTTTTGTCTGTCTGTCTGTCCGCAAGCCGCGTTTGTACCGGGTAATCTCCAAAATGGTTGGGCCGATTTCTACGGGACTTTTACTGGAGGGTAGCTGACATAGATAGGTATATTATAGGCTACTTTTTTTAAAATTCCGGATTATCAAAATGGCGTAACGGGTGGTCCAAATGGTTGTACATGACAAGAGTATCCATGTATGTCAATATGACATAGTTGAATACATGCATTGCGTTATTGGCATCGATAGTATGGTCGATAGTCGATATATTTCACAGATAAATAAACCAACAGATATTTGGTGTATAAATTGAAATGACAATATTGGTTGTTGCGGCCTTTGTGAATCATTTTGGTTGCATCTGAGATAATGATGGGTTACTTTAAATCATAGATTACCAGCTTTCGTCATACATCCGCGAGGAATTGAAAATAAAAGTATGTAGCCTATGTCGTTTTCCAGAGTTCTATATCTATGCCAAATGTCATCGAGATCCGTTCAGCAATTTAGGCTACAAACTCTAACAAATATCCATCCATGTAAACCTACGCATTTATAATATTACTAGCTGTACCCGTGCGGCTTCATCCGCATGAAATTATGAAAATTTTATTTTATTATTTACATTTGTCAAATTATCAATAGCAAATGTCAAAATGACATGACATGACAAACCTTAGCAATCTTGCTTTCTTGATGTTGGCAGCAACTTAGGGTCTCTTTCCCACATTAGGGTTTTTATCCAAAATATTTACCCCCTAAGTTTAATGTCGTGAAAATATATAGCCTAAAGCGTGACGTAAGTGTAGGGCTTTTTATTAAAAAAAGGAATTATTCAAAAATATGCTGTAATTGCTGACATCTTAGGCAACAAAGATGTGTGTGTTTACGCTTTATTATACTAGTATAGAAGTATAGAACGAGATTAAATGCTTAACAGATTGTGCTATATGAGTTGTTTGCTGGCTGACTTATAGAATAAAGTCAATCGAGCATCTTTTTATTATACTACTTGGATATTAATGTGCATTTTTCTGAGTCACTTTTAATGTAAATTTCATCGTTGTTTGTAACTCTACAATGTGAACTACAGTTGAAAACGTTTCCGTACGCCACTACCCGTATTCGAAAATCATAATCGGGTACACGCTAGTTTGGCAAGATTTTTTTTGCAAACTGTCGACTATTCCATGTTCGTAACTTAAGTTACAGCTGTATTGTTTGTTAGCGGTGGCCTATTTCATTGAATTCCCGAATTCGGACCAGCTGTATCGCACGAAAGTACTGGAATACACCACAACCACTGGGGCTTTGTCTGGGGAGATTAACTGCTCGTTACGGTATTCTCAATTTCCGCCATTTTATAAATTATAGCTTACTAGCTTTCGCTCGCGACTTAGCCCGCCTGGTGTTAAAAAAACAAAAGAGTTATGCCTATGTGTTCTTCAAGACTATCCTCTACATCTATACCAAATCTCGAAAACCGTTCAACCGTTTAGGCTTTAAACTCTAACAAACATCCAGCCATCTAAACTTTCGCATTTATAATATTAGTATGATATGATTATTTAATACCGTTTTGCACAACCTTTAGTGTAATTTTGATAAGCTGATTGCACCAAATAAGAACAAGGAAATACTCTCAAAAATGTAAAATAAAATTTACTAACAGTTTTTATTAAATATCCTATTCCTGTGATTTATTCTGACACAGTTAACGTCATAAATATTTTTAGCCTTTCACACGACGCTCGGGCGGGAAACGTTTCAAACGGTTGTTATGTCATTTGCATAGGTTTCATTCGCCATTGAACTAGAAAATTGCTTTTAAGCCGAACATATGTATGTTAAATGGACACGGAATAGGTCATGGGAAGGATTGGGATTTTGTTATATACAGTATAGCTGTTGCTCGTGACTTCGGCTGCGTGAAATTGAAAAAAAATAAAAAATATAGCCTATGTTACTCACCAATAACGTAGCTTTTTAATGGTGAAAGAATTTTTGAAGACGGCCAAGTAGTTTTTGTATTATTACACAACAATAATATGTAACAATATGTACAAAAATAGAAATCTTTCCTCTTTATAATATTAGCATAGAAGTATAGATATAGATCTAAATGAGAAATCTTTAACAACATAACCTACCTTAGTTAATTTTAAATTGGTTTTCATAAATGAAAACTTCTTAAAAGAAGTTCCAACATTTTTTAACGATTGTCAATCGATGGAAAATTATATTTCTTTTATAATAAATTTAAAAGAAGTATCAGTAAATAAGATTGCTTTTTTTACGAAATGAAATGAACTGAATTTTCTCCTTCTAGTCAAATCAATCAATTTGTAGCGAGTCATGTAAGATCAATCGACATTTCGTTTGCTAAAAGATTTATAAGAACTCTTAATCGTCCAATCTTTTATATTAGAAATAAATAAATGTTTATTTATGTTTTAGAGACTTTAATCGCCGTAACACTTGTATTTTTAGATTTTTTTATTCAGTATTTTGTCAAAGATATTGAAAGAATTGACACGGCAGAAAATTAAACAATAAGTGCGGGCGCACACCTTTGACTAAACTATCGCACAACGGTTGTGCGATTGTCGATTGTCAATTGTTTCGCAGCCAATTTAATTGTTTGTACAACTAAAAATCGAGTAGTGTGCGCACCTCCATATAAACTTAAAGGAATCAACGCGAGATCTAACAGTTGTGCGATATTTTAGTGCTAGGTGTCCGCACGCTCTTAAAATGGACATTACCTTAAACTTAGATACTACAAATAAGTTTTATCTTAAACATACGTCAATTCAATACCATGACTAGAGACTTTACCAAATCTTGTTTTATTGATATTATGCGTAGGCTTGCAAATTGCTTCCTACACCAATAAACAAAAAAAAACATTTATACCTAAACCTGTGGCGATACACATTTATGGTGACCATAACTACGTCCAAATCTATGATGTCAATCGGCGGTCTCGAAATTAAAATACTTGTTTAATCAAGCAGTGTCTGACTATATTATTACAACGTGTGTTTTATCTTAGTAATGTGTACTAAAATGTACTATAAATGCGAAAGTTTAGATGCAGTAGTTATTAGAGATTGTAGCCTAGAATGCGATGAAATTGGCATATATCTAGAAAATAGGAAGAATACATAAGCTTACTTATGTTTAAAACAAAAAACAACACGGACAAAGTCACGGGAGAAAGCTAGTTTCATATAAAGCTTATAAACTTTATGCGTATGAAATTCGCAACACCTTTTATTGTATTTCGCGAATAAAGACGCAGGTGTTCGAAATGATATATTTATTTCTACTTTCACGGCTGATTGAAGGATCACTTTGGGATTATTCTCTAAGTTAAGTATATCATAACTTATTTCCTGTTACTGATTTCTCTATTCACAGCTTTATTTCTTGTTCATTTGTTGCGAAAGTTGGTAAATGTAATCATAAGTTGGTATTGAATGCCAACACTAACCTTTATGAATCTATAAGATGTGGTATTTTGTGTCTATTGGTTATGTTAAATTTGTAAGGCTTTGTTTTGAATTTTGCTAACGCAGAATTAATAAAAAATCAAAGCATAAATATAGCTTATATTACTCAGTGATGGTAGTTTTCTAATGGCAAAAGATTTTGTTAATCTATAAAGTAGTTTTTGATTTTATTCAGTACATCATCATCACCAGCTCACTATACGTCCTCACTGAGGGGCTCGAAGTCTACCCTAAGTAAGAAGCGAGGTATTCCCTACATACAAAAATGCAAATATTTCTCTTATCACTGTAGACTTTAATCTTACTAATATTATAAATGCGAAAGTTTAGATGGATGGATATTTGTTAGGCTTTGTAGCCTAAACTGCTGAACGGATCTCGATGAAAGGCATAGTTGTAGAACATATTCCGAAAGAACACATAGGCTACTTACTTTTTTTTTAATTTCACGCGAACGGAATCGCGGACGAAAGCTAGTATGTAAGTTATCTTATACACAGCTTAATGAATGTTTTATTTCAATTAATCAATGTCAAAATGTGCGAAGATATTTTAAAGTAAAGATGATAAATGTGAAAACTTAATAAATTCTCAAACATTTGTTTTATACGCATTTACCAAAATATAGAAAACAGCGGTACATCATAGTCATATTGATATTATAAATGCGAAAGTTCAGATGGATGGATGGATGCTTGTTAGAGTTTGTATCCTAAACAGCTGAACAGATTTCGTTGAAATTTGGTATAGATGAAGAGGTTAGTCTAGAAGAACACATAGGCTACTCACTTTTGTTTTTTTTATATCACGCGGACGGAGTTGCGGGCGAATGCTAATAAATCTATAATCATAATGTAACTGTTAATTTAAATATTTCAACATTTTCATAAATAAGTCTAACAATTTGGAGACAAAGACAACATATTTTCAGAGAGACAATTTCATTTTAAAATGTTCTGTTGACTATCTCGTTTCGTTGCGAGAGTTAATGGGGGATCTGACATTCAACAAAGTTCTCGTTGAAGTGAATAAATTAAATTAAGTCTTCGCGTAATGTAGTTGTCATATTAAATATTCAATGAACTAGAGTCTAAATGAAGATTTTATTACAAACGTTATTTGGTGAGAACTTCATATTGTGATCGAGAGACTGGTTGGATATCCCTCTATGGTACAACGTAGACATTTTAACACATTAAGTGCTTTAACGCTAAACATGAACTTATACCAGGAATCAAGTATCTATACTAATCTATACTAATATTATAAAGAGGAAAGATTTATGAGATACTAGCTTTCGCCCGCGACTCTGTTAGCATGGAATTAAAAAAAAACCAAAGCAAGTAGCCCATGTGTTCTTCCAGAATATCCTCTACGTCTATGCCAAATTTCATCGAGATCAGTTCAGCCGTTTAGGCTACAAACTCTAACAAGCATCCATTCATCCATCCATCTAAACTTTCGCATTTATAATATTATAATAGTAAGATTTTTGTATGTATTGAGATAACTGAAAAACTACTGGGCCGATTTCAAGAACTTTAACCATTAGAATGGTAATTTATTAGTGACTAACATAGATAACTTTTTTAATTTCACGCAGATGAAGCCGCGAGTAACAGCTAGTCTCTTATGGTGTACGAGAACGTTCTTCAACCCCCACACTAGGGTAAAACAACTAGCTATTGCGTATATAGGTGGTAACAAACATGCATACTTTCGTATTAATGAACTTTCAACAAAGTACCAATTTAAATAAACGTCTCACCGATAAAAGATAGTTTCAGTGAGACTTAATGAAAACTCGACAGCTCCAGTCTTTTGTCGAAGTAATAAAGTAAATTACTGCTTAATGCTTGAAACTTGTTACTACTCGGATTGATTAAACCGCGAGAGTAGGAAATTATATACTTACTATATAATGAAAATTGTTTTATATAAAACCATCTGTTGTTTTTAACTTTTTTTTCAAATATCTATAACTAGCTGTTACTCCCGACTTTGTCCGCGTGGAATTAAAAATAGTAAAATTGTAGCCTATTTTACTCACAGATAACAGAGCTTTTTGATGGTTCAGGAATTATTACAATTTTCTATACATACAAAAATACAATAAATATAAATGTTTTCTCTTCATAATATTTAGTATTAAGATTTTATTTCCGAAACTAAAAATTAAAAGAAAAATATTTATAATATTAGTATAGATCAAATTCTCATAACGCAAAACTTTCTGAGCTTAAAGTTCATTTAAGTCAAGTAGTATCTAAGTTACTTTATAGAGTGCTCCGAAAATGTGAAACACGTAGCTTGTAGTATTCAGAAAGGCTTGAGAGTACTTCAAGACAAGTATCATCGTCTTTGTAAATATACTGCACAGATGGCGCCACTTTCTCACATTTCTACGTAGCAATAAAAATGCTTGGTATTACATTGCTGGTGTATGACACCTACCGATTGTGAATTTCGTTAAATCATAATTAGACAAGTTAAATAGTAGAAGTTGTGAATTGGAGGAATCCTTGGCAGTTTAACTTATCGCATATAAGAAGCTTTTTTGTTTTAAATGTACATACAAGTATGTTTTAGTTAATTAATTTTAAACTATTCTCAAAAGAAATTCATCATTAATGTTTTCAAATTTAGACTTTGATAAACGACTTATCAAAGAAAGCTAGTTATAGATATGATTATCAACTTTATAGAAATTTATTCGATGTCTGATCTGATTAAAAAATGACGAGTTTTACTATATGTTGGTTACATACGTAGACCCTGTATAAACATTCTTGAGTGTCTCCCTAACACTTCACATTGGTGTCACAATAACAATAAGCGAGATACTAGACGTTATATTTAAAATCCCTACGTGACTATACAAAATTGTGTGGCAAAATCATTAAAATTTAAGACTATATTATACGTAAGCAACAAAAAAATCATAACGTGTACAGGATCATTCTCTGTGCTACGTTGGTAAACTCAAAGCTACGATATGCTACACTTACTACGCGGTACTACGTTGAGCTACGTAGTGCTACGAAGTTTTAAAACCAACAACGATTTTTTTTTTATATTTGTTAAGCAAGCGCTTGACCACGATCCCACCTAAAGGAAGTGACGATGCAGTCGAAAGATGGTACGCGCTAGCCTAATAGATGGCTGTTCACTCTCCTTTTGAAGGCCCCCACGTCATGAGCAACGTTGTCTGTAAACGATAAGTCGCGTCTTCGATTCAAGATTGTGTGTATAAAGCGATACTCGTGACGCACAAATACAAATTTGTTTCTAAGGTTCACGTTGCCTTCTGTATTAGAGGGATACTATGGGTTGTGTAGTGCTACGATATGCTACCAAGTGCTGCTACATGACTCGTTATGCTACGGATTGCAATTATTTCCTACATTCTGTTACTTTTACTTCGTAGAGCAATGGTAAGGCTCATATAGCTTCGTTTATTTTCAATTTACGGAGACAATTTTGAAACCGTTTACTCCGTTGTAGTTAGGTTTTCTTAATTAAATTTCCCGTACACTGTGTACACAAGACTTAAGGGTATGTGAGTTTCCAATCAAACTTAAAGCTCTTATATCGATTACGTTAAGTTTTGAGTACGGGGACAGCCTTTCCATGACACGCTAAAAGTTTTAGACCAGTAGAATGACTAACTTTGAGACCAGAATCGAGTTTAGTAATCCAGATATCGTATATCAGAGCTATTATAGTATTTGTAAGAATGAAAGTAATTGTTGAAATATCTCAAAAAGTAATCGACCGATTTCAAAGATTCTTTTGCCTTTAGAAAACTACATTATCATTAGTAATATATGCTATATTTAATACTAGACTTTTCTTTTAATTCCACGTCTACGAAGACACGAAAAAGCTATAATAGTTTTTTACACGTTGAAGCGTCTTCAAAGATAATGCTTAATGGTCTCATTTAGAACAAAAGGCTATTCAATTTATTAATCGAAAAATATTTATTGTTGTTGAAAAACATACTCAGTTTTATCTAAATAAATTTTCAGTGAAGTGACTTTACAATTAATTGTGAAGCGAAACGCAAGCGGTCATTCTTGTCACCGTTTCTTTGTTACCATAAGATTAATGTATTGTTTTCTTTGTGCAACTGATTTAATTAACTTTATATTCGAATATATATTAACTACAAGAAAGATATACCTAAAGATTTTCATTTATTATGGTTGTGCAATATCAATATCACTAACATTTCCTTGTTGAAAATGTTTTTTTTTTTTAAATATTAAAACCCATAAATATTGTCAGAAACTCTTGAGTTAAACGTGTTTTTTAACTCTTTTACCGCTGATTGATATTATGGACTTCAACGTGTTTATATTTTTTACCATATTATATACGAGTATGTCTTACCATACTTTTTTTGGCATTAGAACTTTTATATCCTAAACGGCTGAACCGATTTCGATCAAATTTAGTACAGATGTAGAGGATAGTCTGGAAGAACACATAGGCTACTCTCTTTTGTTTTTTTTATTCCACGCACACGGAGTCGCGGACGAAAACTAGTTTTTAATAAAAGTAGTCTAAGATATACAAGAAAGTTTATTTTAGTCTTCAAGGTCTCTAACTTGAAAACTAGACAGTGTCTGTGGTGTCTAAAGGTCAACTGTTAGTCAAAACATGCGAATAAACTAACAAAAAGTACATTAAAAATAAACAAATGAAATACATTCTTAGTTAGACTTTTTTATTAGTACTGTTGTTAAATCCATTCGGGATATTTTGTTCATGATTCTACGTTTTATATTGAATTTTCTTACTGGCAATAATATTAAGATTTAAAAATGCGGAACTCTCATTATAATCATAATGCAGGCTACACACGTTAGTGCACACATGTGTAAATTGTAAAACTATCTTCCAAAACATAATGTGTGTAGCCTATTTCACTTTCAAAGGTCATGTGTAACACATGTGAAAAAATATAAAACCGTAAGAAACATAATTCAAGGCGCGATAAGAAATGAAAGCGAATCAGTGGTCCGTGTGATCGCCTTCAATTGTTAACCCTCGTCAGTCGGCGTATCTGTCGCCAATGTAAAGCCCTTATGTTATATCAGAACTTTTATTCATTTAGGTATTGTTAAAAGCAGCGTCGAAAGCAACACGGTGCAAAAAAAAAAAAAGGTATTGTTATAGTACATTAATATCTATACTAATATAATAAAGCGTAAACACACACTTCTTTGTTGCCTAAGATGTCAGCAATTACAGCATATTTTTGAATACCTCTTTTTTAATAAAAAGCCCTATACTTATGTAACGCTTTAGGCTATATATTTCCACGCCATTAAACTTAGGGGTAAATATTTTGGATAAAAATCCTAATATGGGAAAGAGACCATAAGTTGCTGCCAACATCAAGAAAGCAAGGTTGCCATGGTTTGACATCATGTCATGTCATTTTGACATTTGCAATTGATAATTTGACAAATGTAAACAATAAAATGAAAGTTTTATAATTATATGCGGATGAAGTCGCAAGGGAACAGCTAGTAAAGTACAAAATCAATTATTAGTCAATATTAAAATCGGAACTGCGTCATGTTTATAGGACTCGATGCTCGGTTTCCACTGACGAGTAAAGTGCACGCCTCTTTGTCTAATCATTGAGCTTATAGGAAGGTGCGTACACTACTCGATTTTTAGTTGTACAACTAAACAGTTGAATTATCCACGAAACAATTTACAATCGACAATCGCGCAACCGTTGTGCGATTGTTTAGTCAAACGAATTGATTTTCATTTGTTTCTATTTGGTTTCCAGAAGAAGCAATACCAATGAACAATATTAGAAACAAGGTTAATCTAAATTGAATTTTGAACAAAGATTCCTTCTTCCAATTAATTTGCTATAAAGGTCAATAGATTTCACGATCCAATAACTTTAGATGTACAAACTCTTGTAAAGTTTGTATTCGTAACAAACTTACCGTGGAACCACTGGTATTGTTTCAGTCTTTCATTAAGGGGCTGTGTTCGGGACAATTTGTGTTTTTTGGGGGGAAGAAGTAGGCGCGCGCAAACAATGAGCGGGGTGCACCGCACGGTTAGATCGCGTGAGTCGAGTAGTGATGGGACTCGAGTGACTTTTTTTCACTCGAGTCACTCGGTACTGGTAACTTTCTTACTCGAATGCCACTCGAGTGAAGATAGGACTCGAGTGATTTTTATTGACTTGAGTCACTCGGAATATAAAACTCGAATAACCAAAATTTTAAAGCGAATAAAACAATATTAATTTAACATAGAATATTATTTTTTAAAAGCTACTCAAAGAATCTAAACAAAACGATAAAAATATTAATTAAATAAAATTTTCGTTTAAACTTAACCTGTCTACGTAACCAAGAAACCTCTTATATAAACTATCAGTCGAATTGAAATATTATAATGTAATACTAAAAAGTTTCCAATTTAATTTATTGTAACGAGGATTTTCATGAGATCAAAATATGAACAGTTTTATTACGTTCTTACACAATTAGATAATAATAAATATGCTTTAAAATTAACTTAAATGAAGTTTAAATAAGTCAACAAAAGAACAGAAACAATGTATTAAAAAAAAACTGAAATTGCTGTCAGAATTTCTTACTCGGCTCGGTATAAACCACTCTAATGGTTACGAGTCACTCGTAATTCGAGTCGACTCGAGTCACTTGAAACTCGAGTTGGCAAAAATTTCACTCGAGTCCGAGTAATGTAAAACTTACTCGAGTCACTCGAGTGAAAAGCAACTCGAGTCCCATCACTAGAGTCGAGTCTCGTCTGGCTTCGCGGCCGTGTCCTTAACATCGAACGCCGCGAAGCGCCATCCCGACTCCGATTTAGATTTTTACATTAAGTTTATTTATAACTAGCTGTTGCCACGACTTCGTCCACGTGGTATTAGAAAACATACGAACTATATAAATAACAAAACGGCTGTAGTAGTAATAAACATTATTTACGCTCACTTATTGTTATAGTTATTATTAATTTGAGAAACAGTGTTTTTTTTTATTTCATTAGTTATAACAATAAATCTGTCGATTCCAACTTCTATAAGAATAAAAATCGAAAATTGATAAGATTCATGACTGATTTTACACAACCCATCCCTACTAAATTTGAAATGAATTGTCAAACTAATCTAAATTATTTAGACACACTGTAGTATAGATAATACTGTTTGTGACAAAATCGTCCGTTTATACTTAAAGAATCGCTTACGAATTTGGAAAATATTATTTAAAGAAAAAGCTTATTTTCCGATTCATTAGAAATTTAATTAAATAGAAATATGTAAGTTTTTAATAAAATAAAAAAAATATATTTATATTCCATTAGCGTGGCGCTTTCTGTATTGTGGGAAGTTCCATTTTATATAGATCAGTGTTTTTACGTTCGGGCTTGATAAAAAGAGAGCGAGCTATCGAGCAGACTATCGCCCTTTCCGTCACTCACGTGGTCACATAAATGCGGGACGCGCAGGGGGTTTCGCTGACTTCCTAAGTAGTCGCACGTTTCGCTACCGCGTCGAAGGAGTTGCTCTAGATCACATCCCGTTCGAGCCGGGGTGCCCCAAGGGTCAGTGTTAGGGCCAGTCCTCTTTACGCTCTACACCAACGACATTCCGCGCGTACGTGGTGTGGAACTAGCGTTATTTGCCGATGACACCTGCATTTTCACATCAGGCCGTAAGCCTGATGCTATATGCCGACGTCTACAGACTGCAGCAAACACCCTTGGTGCCTGGTTTAGGAAATGGAGGATCGAAATCAATCCTACCAAAAGCGCGGCTCTATACTTTTCACGCAGCAAAGAACCTCGTCTCACATCTGTTAAGCTTTTGGACAGCCCAATACCCTGGGAAGACCAAGTAAAATACTTAGGTGTCATCCTTGACACAAAACTCAACTTCTCCGCACACGTGACCCGGGTTAGGAACCGCGCGGCTTTCATCTTAGGTCGTCTTTCCGCGTTATTAATAAAAAGAGCAAAATGTCCCTTCGGAATAAGGTGACACTCTATAAATCAGTAGTGCGTCCGTCATGACGTATGCTAGCCCGGTATTCGCGCACATCTCGCCGAAACAAATACACCGACTTCAGGTGATTCAAAATAGATTCATGCGCAGAGCCACGGGGGCCCCGTGGTACATGCGCAATAGTGATCTTCACATAGACTTGGACTTACCCACCATAGCCCAACCCTGAAGCTGGCGTCGCGTCGTTATTTTGACTCTGCCGTCGGTCATCCTAATTCGTTAGTTGTAGGTGCCGCCACCTACAACCCAATCGCGCTCGGTAAATTTCGACGTGATCATCGCAGACCTAGGCACGTTCTTGACTTCCAAGACGATGCAATAACAATCGCTCAGGCTAGGATTAAACAACTACGCAAACAAACAAAACGCCGTAGTCGCTGTCGACTACGGCAATCATTCCCGCGATACGGCCTCATAGCAGGCAGGATTTCTCCTACCAATGATAGAAGCGTTGCTGGAGTTTCTTCCGCCACTTCTTCTCCCAGCGCTAACGCTTTCCGAAGTGGTAGTAATATTAGATGTATTAATAATAATAATAGTAATCAGATAGCAGCAGCCGATCAAGCCGAGGTCCGGCCCTCTTGGGCACCCTTGAATCGGAATGCTAAACGCGTATTGAGTGACAGCCCAAGCCGAGGTCCCCTCTCGGGGGCCCTTGTGCCTAGTCACTCCATGGAGCGTCCACCGAAGCGATCTAAGAGCTCGGTGGCCTCCCAATCCGGTAATAATAACGAAGTAACGGCCCGAGCCGAGGCTCCTGAGGAGCCCTCGAGCCTAGTTACTCATAAACGAGGTTTAGGCTAAGCGCCATCTGCGCTCGGCCACCTCAAGCCCGGTGAATCTGTAAATGCCTCTTTAAGGCAAACAGTGACAACTCAGTCACAAAAAAAAAAAAAAAAAAAAAGGGGTTTCGCCGGAGCGACGAGCACAGGTCCGCTTCCATCGACGCCCGCGGGCGGACTGACGCGAAATCCGAATGGTTTTGGGAGCTCATTTTAATTAAATTCGATTAAAAATTAACTAATCAATGTATTGCAAAAAGCTTCGGGTTAACCGAAGATAAAGTACTCGTGTATCAAAAAACCACTTCGAGTTTTTACTTTCGTTGTTGTATTGCAGATATATGGTGATCTTTACAGAATTAGGCACATTTTCAAAAAATAAATCTATCGAGAAAAGTTTGTCCAATCGTGATTCTGTTCCACGAGGCTTTAGTTAAAGGACTGAAGTTACACATACTAAAATATCACTAATCAAATCTTTGTAGAAATCCTGTTCTATGCTTCCAAAGATGCGCAATTGCGATAACCCCGCCTTAAACAATAAATAAGACCCGGCTCATCGATATGGATTCGAAATTTGATGTTATTTTAACCATTTTAAGGTTATTTTGTAGCGTAAATATTTTCAATCTTTTTTACACGGGCTTAAAATGACGAATTTCGATTGTTTTAAAGACTTTTTACAATAATTACTAGAATATTCATCTTTCTATTTTATTACTAAATTTTAATAAGCTTCATTTACATTAATTCAATTAATTTCGATTGTTTTAAAGACTTTTTACAATAATTACTAGAATATTCATCTTTCTATTTTATTACTAAATTTTAATAAGCTTCATTTACATTAATTCAATTAATTTCGATTGTTTTAAAGACTTTTTACAATAATTACTAGAATATTCATCTTTCTATTTTATTACTAAATTTTAATAAGCTTCATTTACATTAATTCAATTAATTTCGATTGTTTTAAAGACTTTTTACAATAATTACTAGAATATTCATCTTTCTATTTTATTACTAAATTTTAATAAGCTTCATTTACATTAATTCAATTAATTTCGATTGTTTTAAAGACTTTTTACAATAATTACTAGAATATTCATCTTTCTATTTTATTACTAAATTTTAATAAGCTTCATTTACATTAATTCAATTAATTTCGATTGTTTTAAAGACTTTTTACAATAATTACTAGAATATTCATCTTTCTATTTTATTACCAATTTTAATAAGCTTCATTTACATTAATTCAATTAATTTCGATTGTTTATCTTACTCCTTACTAATATTATGGATGGATGGATGTTTGTTAGAATTTGTAGCCTCAACTGCTGAACGGATCTCGATTAAACTTGGTATAGATATAGTCTGGAAGAACACATTGGCTGCTTACTTTTGTTTTTATAATTCCACACAGACGAAGTCGCGGGCGAAAACTAGTTGAAATATAATTACATTAAAATTAACTAATCAATGTATTGCAAAAAGCTTCGGGTTAACCGAAGATAAAGTACTCGTGTATCAAAAAAACCACTTCGAGTTTTTACTTTCGTTGTTGTATTGCAGATATATGGTGATCTTTACAGAATTAGGCACATTTTCAAAAAATAAATCTATCGAGAAAAGTTTGTCCAATCGTGATTCTGTTCCACGAGGCTTTAGTTAAAGGACTGAAGTTACACATACTAAAATATCACTAATCAAATCTTTGTAGAAATCCTGTTCTATGCTTCCAAAGATGCGCAATTGCGATAACCCCGCCTTAAACAATAAATAAGACCCGGCTCATCGATATGGATTCGAAATTTGATGTTATTTTAACCATTTTAAGGTTATTTTGTAGCGTAAAAATATTTAATTAAACTCTTTTACACGGGCTTAAAATGTCGAATTTCGATTGTTTTAAAGACTTTTTACAATAATTTCTAGAATATTCATCTTTCTATTTTATTACTAAATTTTAACAAGCTTCATTTACATTAATTCAATTAATTTCGATTGTTTATCTTACTTCTTACTAATATTATGGATGGATGGATGTTTGTTAGAATTTGTAGCCTCAACTGCTGAACGGATCTCGATGAAACTTGGCATAGATATAGTCTGGAAGAACACATTGGCTGCTTACTTTTGTTTTTATAATTCCACACAGACGAAGTCGCGGGCGAAAACTAGTTGAAATATAAATACATTAAAATTAACTTATCGTTTTAAAAGATAATTTTATTTACAAAATATACATATAATTAAAAGCAAATTAAAGAATGCAGAATAACAAATACACGGTACAAAAACTTCCCGTCTCAAGCGGCCACTGAAATATTTAAGGCCTTGAACTTGACCTACTTTGTGCGCCGAGATTCGAAATATTAACGAAGGCTAGCGCTTCGCTAGTTTCACACAGGGACAGATATATGATGCAGAGCAGTATGAAATTGCAGTACTGCTACTGTTTAAACACACAAATACAAAACATCCTAGCACGTGACATAGTGAAAATTACAGTCAGTTTTATACATAGTTTTTGGGTCAAATGGCCAATTGAATGTTGGAGATACCCTTCTCATTTAACAGTGTATGTTGTTGTGTAATAGTTATACTATTCTATTGTGCTGCTCTACCTCACTGATGTTTAACAGTTCCCGTGTGAAATTAGCGTTAAGGGGCTAACTTCACGCCGTCGCGTTAATTTAAGATCGACACTTGAATAACTTGGTCTGGCCGCTTGTGCTGTTATTAACTACACATTTTGTAGTACCGGAATATTTGTACAAAAACATTGTTAGCTCTGTTTCTTTCAAATATAATGAGAGGGACAATGATATGCTTTTGTAGTGTGTTTGGAAATAGGGATTAACGATTAGTTTTTTAACCTAACTGACAGGAGTGTAATCCGTCTATATTTGAGCGTGTGCACACTTGAAACTAAATTATCGCACAACTGTTTAGTCTCGCTTTAGAGGTGCGCAAACTACTCGATTTTAGTTGTGCAACTAAACAGTCGAATTGGCTGCGAAAATATCGACAATCGCACAACATTTATGCGATAATTTAGTCAATGGTGTGCTCCAGCTCCTTATTTACGTTCGCATTGATATAATAGAGTTCAAAGTGATAGTTTTTTTTTTAATTTATGAGAAATTATACTTTCTTTGTAGTTATTTTATGTTTTCACTAGCTTTTGCCCGCGACTCCGTCTACGTGCAATTTGAAAATAATAATAAAGAAATGAAAAAATATAGCCTATGTTACTCACAGATAAAGTACCTTTCTAACGGTGAAAGAATTTTTAAAATTGGCCTAGTAGTTTTTGAGCGTATTTATTACAATCAAACAAAGTTTTCCTCTTTTTATAATATTAGTATAGATTATGAATCTTTGTAAAACTATAACCTATTGAGTTTTTTTCATTTATAACAGATCTTATAGCTGTAGGCAAGCATGTCGCCTCTCTTGGGGAATGTAAAATTAAATTGTTATGTTTTGCGGAAAGGTTAAGGATATTGTATCACGAGTGTAGCGTGATAATGAAATTGAAAATATACGAAAGATAAATTGTTTAAATCTTTGTGTTTTTTATATTATTTCGTGCAAAACAAGTAATAAGTACTAAGTATAGATTTAGGACGAATAGTTTACGCTAAGGTGACTTTAAAAGCAACATCTATTTTGATTTGTTTAGTGTTGTGCAATTCTTAGTGTAAATAATAGTTTTTAAAAGCTTTTGCCCGCGACTTCGTTCGCGCGGTATTCAAAAAAACTTCTAGTCATAACTTGAAACTACTCAGTAATAATGTAGCTTTTTAATGGAAGATTTAATGAAATTAGTCGAGTAGTTTTTGAATTTTTAACACAAAAATGTACAAATCTTCTCTCTTCATAATCTTAGGTTAATTTTATAAATGCTAATGTTTAGATGAATGGATGGATGTTTGTTAGAGCTTGTAGTCTAAACTGCAGAAAATCTGGATGAAATTTGGCATTTTTTTTAATTACGCGCGGACATAGTCACGAACGAATGCTAGTAATGTAGCTTAAGGATTTTATTTAAGGAACAAACAGAAACAAGCTCTATTTTTAATTCAACATAGTTGAAAATAAGTCATCATTCTTTTATTTCTTTTGACCTTAAATTAAATTGTTTAAACTATCGTCAGACATTACTTTAAAACGAAAATTAAAACTTAAATTAAAATTAAAAATAAAAATGTTCTTTTGACCATCTCTTAACAACTTCATAACAATCTAATACCTCATAACAATCAAGTTTTAAGTTAGGTTTAAATAACCAAAAATGATAGTAAATTTTTGATACATTAAATGTAGTTACATTAAAAGCTTTAAAACCATTTTCGTTATAAAACTCGTATAAATTTTCCAACAAAAGATCACGTAGGAACACTCTAGTTAAGTGCGCGAAGCGAAAAATGTCACTTATTATACCGTTTACGAATGAACCGTGACGGTTTATGTAACTTGAAACTTTACTAGCTATCGCCCGCGAATCCGTTCATCATCATCATCACCAGCTCACTATACGTCCCCACCGAGGGGCTCGGAGCCTACCCTAAGGGTGACTAGGCCATAGTCAACCACGCTGGCCAAGTGCGGGTTGGTTGACTTCACACATATCTTTGAATTTCTTCGCCGATATGAATCCGCGAATCCGTTCGCGTGAAAGTAAATATAGCCTATGTTACTCACTGATAACATAGGTTTTAAATTATGAAAGAATTTTTGAAATCGGTCCAGTAGTTTCCAGAGTTATTTCAATACATACAACAATTAAATTTCCTCTTTATAATATTAGTATAGATGTCTGTTAAGTTATAGTAAGGATTAGAAATTCAATTCTATACATTTTGAACACAACAGTGTAAAGACTACATCGTCTGTGCTTGAATAATCCTTAAGCTGTATTAATTTGTGAACATAACTATAGCAAAGTAATATCGATTAGCATATCGCTAGTAGAATCGAAAAGTTAAGATGTATTAGAATTAAAACGTGACAAGCACATTCCATACATTTTTGACTTTTTGATCAGCGATGGCGATAATCGAATGTTACTTCGTCTAAGGGACTCATATCCCTTTTTTTATATAATATACGAGTAAGGTGGCAAACGAGCAAGCGGCCACCTAAATCCACCAAAATGGAAAGCGACCGCTGCCCATAAACATCCACAATTGCAGATGCGTTGCCTACCCTTAATTGACGGAGGAAAACATCTATGTAAGATTTGACAGTTGCATGTTATTGATATATTCGTAATTTATTCAGTGTTACCAACAATACCATTTTATTCCAACTGTTGTATATCAAATGATTTCCCTACCTACTCATTATTAATGTTGGTGAACTGCGCCGTAGGGAAATAAGGCCGTACAACTGACTGATGGAAGACCTCAAATGTTTTGGGTATTAACTTGAGAAATCGTATTAAAGTCTATGAGTATAACAATGTAGTACAAATAATACTATTAAATGGAATTTATAATTAGTAAGATATAAATGTGTAGAAATTTATTATTGTAACCACTCAAGGCTTCATAATTGCCGTAGTTACATAGCTTAGTATATTAATGAAAATCTTATTTCGATAACAAAAGTAGCAAGAAATATAAACGAAAGTAGTTAGAGAGAATAAAACTAGACCAGATTCAGAAGACATATTAGTTAAAGCTCGCACACCTTTGACTAAACTATCGCAGAACTGTTGTGCGATTGTCGATTGTTTCGCAGCAAATACCAGTAGTATGTGCTCAATATAAGCTCATAGGAATTAAAGCAAGACTAAACAGTTGTACGATAGTTTAGTCAAAGGTGTACACTCTTAAGCTTAATTAATCAATCGTAGAAAGGCTATCAAGTTTACGCTCCACGTGTTTCAAATCGGCTTCCGTGCTGCATTCACTCGCCTGTGATAATCACTTGACTCTGTCTACTCTTGCGTTACATACGACTCTGCAACATTGTTAATACGTTTAATTATATCCAGAATTTGATTAAATCAATTGATATATGTTGGCTTACAAAATACAAGCTTTTCCACGTGACATCATAAATGTAGCCTTTGTTACTCAGAGATAACGTACTTTTAATGGCGGAAGATTTTGATATCAGTCCAGTAGTTTTATAGTTTATTAATTACATAAATAAAAACCAATCTTAACTCTATGCCTAGTATATAACGATAAACATTTATAACTAGAAATTAACTTCGACGAGTTTGTCAGGACCATACTTTATTCTTTGTGCTAAAATTGAATCTGAATAGAACAATAAATTTAAATTATTTAAGCATGTTTTTATTTTTGTATCCTTATGGACAACAATAATATTATAAAAACTAGCTTTCGCCAGCGACTCCGTCAGCGCGGAATAAAAAAAACAAAAGCAAGTAGCCCATGTAGTCATCCAGACTATCCTCTACATCAGCCAAATTTAATCGAGATCCGTTCAGCCGTTTAGGCTACAAACTCTAACAAACATCCATCCATCTAAACTTTCGCATTTATAATATAAGTAAGAGTAAGAAGTACATATGTAAGATTATAATTGTTTTATTATTTAGTTCTACAAGTAAAGTATTTTATTTTATTTTCATTGAACGTCTAAGTAGTTTGTGTTAAAAAGTGGCTACCTAATACGTCAAAATATGTTATGCACCTTTTTTCGTTTAATTTGAAAGGGCCACGTTGACATCCAGTTAGAAAGGATCCTTACACGTCGCCCTTTTGGCAGGAAAGGGAAGATTGATGGCATAGGTGAACACTAACGACATATTTTAACATTATTTCTAACCTAAAAACTTATAACACAGGAAATATACATAAATTATTTGGTTATTTTTTTCAAGTGTTTAGTAACATAATTATAAAACTTTCTCGTTTACAAAATTACTTAACTCCAACTTATTAAGTTAAACGGCGATTAGAACTTGCAAAAGCATAACGATGAAACTCAAACTCGAGTCCGAAGTTGAAGGTTAAGATATATATTAATTTGACAAGTTTGGCATTGATAACAGTTCAAGTTAACGTTAAGCATTTAGGTTCTTCAAGTTAAGGGGAACTTAGTAATTAACACCTAAAATAATTTCGATACTAATTAATTTCAAACTGTAAGTGGTCATTTAACCCAATGATGGCTTGTAACTTTAATCAAATTATGTACAGGAAATAAATATTTTTTTTCAAGCGTGAAAAGCTTACAAAAGCTAGATAAATCTTACTTCTTAGAAATCCCACCAATGAGAAAGTTTAGATGGATGGATGTTTGTTAGAGTTTGTAGCCTAAACTGCTGAACGGATTTCGATGAAATTTGGCATAGACATAGTGGATAGTCCGGAAGAACACGTAGGCTACTCAGTTTTGTTTCTTTTTTAATTCTACGCTAACGGAGTCGCGGGCGAAAGCTAGTACGATATAATCAACTTTATCATTCTCCTTGAATAGGACGGAAATAACAATCTTGATACATGTAACAGTGTAAATGAAAAGCATGAACTCAAACACGTGATTGTTTAGACGTTAAAGATATGGTAAATGATTAATGTTGTTTACATTTTAAATTTAGAACTATTTTTGCCATGGTTTTTTAATTTAAATTGTTGTTCATTTGTTTCGTTACAAATGTACGAGTAATTTCATGTTGTTCAGCAATTCTTGTGGTACGCAACGTTTGACTTTGCGGTACATGGCTATGACAGGCTTGTTAAAAGTGACATGGTTTGTTTGTTTTTGTTTTTTCTGACAAAAAATTACGTATTTTATTGTATCCTCAGTTGATGCTATGTCAAATTATTTCTTGATATCTGTCAACACTTCGTCAAAGATCTCTTTGGATGACCATTTAATATTTCTGGCTAAAATGCTTGGCCTTGTTATCTTACTAATATTATCAATGAGAAAGTTTAGATGGATGGATGTTTATTAGAATTTGTAGCCTAAACTAATAAAGGAATCTCGATGAAATTAATCATAGAAGAGGATAGTCTGGAAGAAGACATAGGCTAGTTTCTTATTTTTTTTAATTTCACGCGGATGGATTCGCGGGCAAAAGCTAGCTAATATAAGCTTACTTAAAAAAGCAACCCTTTCTTACTATCTGTATAAGCCCTATATTGAGAGTAAAGATTGTTCTTTTCAAATAAAGAAGCAATTTCAAAATTGAACTCTTCCTATATACAAACCAGAACTTAAAAAAACAAAAGCGAAAATATACCATACAACAAAAAAGGTCTTACATTTTCTAAAAAAAATATCATGAGCATTCACACAATAGAAAAGAACCCTCAGCATATTATAATGCAAGATAAACGCACGGCGTCTAACTCCGATGTCCCCATTCTGCGAGTTCCAAGTTCTAAAGGGGGCCTTTGTTTTATTTTGCGCTAAACACACACTACTAAAGACGTATCCACAGTACTTTAATGTTCTGCAAACCAGATATTTTAAATATGTTAATCGAAAACATCATCATCATCCACTTGCCCTTATCCCTTACGGAGGGTCGGCACAGTATGTGCTGCTCTTCCATACATCTCTATCAGCCGTCATATCTGAATCCACTCCTTTCTTAAGCATATCCTCTTTCATACAATCCATCCATACTTTCTTCGGTCTTCCTCTACCTTTGTAGCCATCCACATTCAATCCTAACACTTTCTGGTTTATGTCCCCATCGTCTCGTCGCATAACACACCACGCTAACTTTTGCTTCTTAATTTCTCCACCACTGGCGTTACTTTCAAACTTCCTCTAATGTACACATTCTAAATATGTTAATCGAAAACGTTACTTTTTATATCAGTAAGAGCGCGCACATATTTGACTAAACTATCACACAACTGTTTAGTCGCGCTTTCATTCCTATGAGCTTATATGGAGGACACACTCGATCTTTAGTTGTGCAACTAAACAATGAATTGGCTGCGAAAAAATCGACAATCACACAGTTGTGCGATAGTTCAGTCAAAGGTGTGCCCGCACTATTATAAATGCGAAAGTTTAGATGGATGGATGTTAGAATTTGTAGCCTAAACTGCTGAATCTCGATGTTTGTCATAAATATAAAAGACTAGATTTCGCCCGCAACTCCGTCCGCGTGGAATTAAAAAAAACAAAAGTGAGTAGCCTATGTGTTCTTCCTGACTATCCTCTACATCTATACCAAATTTCATAGAGATCCGTTCAGCCGTTTAGGCTACAAAATCTAACAAACATCCATCCATCCATCTAAACTTTCGCATTTATAATATTAGTAATATAGTCTGGAAGAACAATTTAAAAAAATAACCCAATTTACATCTTTTCCTTCAAAATTCTATAATTTTATCATTCATTACATTTTCAAGCATATCGTTTTGTAAGTCTTTCACAATCGGGTTAAAGCTCCTGGGTAAAGCTGAATTACCATGTGCGAAGGTTAACTCGGTCGTTTTTCACGTGCGATGAGAAAAGCTTTTATCTAAAGCTTATATCCATTACACATTTTTAATATCATTTTTCACTTTCTTATTAAATTAGCTACGACTTTTATAAGGTCTCAAAATCTCTTTATTACCACAAATAGATCGTTAGACACTGTTTAGTTAAACACGTGTTTTAACTCTAACCGCCGCTGATTGTTGTCAATATTATATATTTCATTATAAATAAAATTATCTCCATATTGTTTCCGGAATAATTACTTCTTTACATAAGACCGCATTTCTCAAGCTTACATTTAGTAATGTTTCTATAGCCATATGTCAAAAATTCGCACCTTGAGTTACGGTTTAAAAGGGTTAACTTATGTCTCAGCTGAAATGTATTTGAAACGCTAAGTTTTTTTATTGTAAGACTCTAATTATTAAATGTAGTGAATATTATTATCAATATTAATATTAATTGAATTAAGTCGAGTGTTATGAGTGACGAAAAGCTTTGATCTAATTTCATATTAAATTGATTAAACTTTTACATCTTTAATAATGTCAAAGAAAAGCGTAAATAAAACTCACAAAATTCGACTTCTATTTAAAAGGCAAAGAAAGAACATTTATTAAATTATTAAACAGGAAATCTTAGAACTTCGATTAAAAGCTTTTTAAGTCGTGTTTATGTAAATCTCCTTTATTTTTCTATTTATTTCAATAACCTAATTCAATTTTTTGACCACGATCCCGCATGATTTTATGTTAATATATTGTTGAAAGATGATACGAGCTAGTATATATAAATATATATTTAAAAAAAACACCCATCGTACTTCTTACTAATATTATAAATGCGAAAGTTTAGATGGATGGATGGATGTTTGTTAGAGTTTGTAGCCTAAACGGCTGAACGGATCTCGATGAAATTTGGCATAGATGTAGAGGATAGTATGGAAGGACACATAGGCTATTGTATTTTTTCTTTTGTATTTTTTAATTCCACGCGGACGGAGTCGCGGGCGAAAGCTAGTAAACGATAATTCTTTCAAATTTTTACTTTCCTAGTACCCAGATTAAACCATTTTCCTTAAGGTACAAGTAATGAATACTATCATTTTAAATAGAACTCGCTACACACTGGATTATAAATGTATATGTGTCAACGCATTTGGTCAGGTTATGCGATATTCAAACAGCTAGCCATATCGATCTACGGTTATTGCATGGAATTAGCTCAATAATAATTAACTGCTGGATATAACGCGCAGATGATTGCACTCCATGATAGTAGATAACTAGACATCAAGGTTAATAGCCATAGATTTACACTCTATAGATAGACTGTTTTGTAAAAGTTAAGTTTAAAGGACAACGCATCTCAAGATGACAGTTTTAGTAACATGTGTTGTTGACTTTGACAGACCGCGACACGTATTTTGTTTACTGTGTAGTGACGTCATAAGGCGTTTTCTAGAAGTTGGTTTTACGTGTTTTTTTAATGAAATGTTGCGTGTATATTTTTATTATATATTTTTTTCGTATTTATAAATGGATTATCTACAAAATAAAAGCAATTCCAAAAAATAGGAAACTACTTCCTATTTTAGCTCTTAACGTCATCACAAAGTAATGAATACGAACGATATTCTTCAGATAATCTGTTGCTCGAAGTTTTAAGCATGCTTAAAAATCTGTTATACGTGGAAAAAAATAAGGGTTTTTGTAACATTTCCCTAAAACGTATGCGAAAAGGATAACACCATTAGAGAAAACCATTTGGAACAGTCCATTTACGTTTTCAATATGCATGAGCCCGTAAATCGGACGTGTCCCTTCTACCGTTAAAATGTTTGTAATCGTACCTTTTAGTCATAACGCTTCTAAGTTAAAGGTTATTTTAAATACTAGCTGTTCGCGTGCGGATTCATCCGCGTGAAATTTTAAAAAAAAATGTCTATGTTACTCACAGAAAAATTACCTTTATAATGGTGAAAGAATTTTTAAATCGGCCCAGTAGTTTTTGCGTGAATCAAATACATATAAAAATACAAATCTTTCCTCTTTATAATATTATTATAGATTAAGAGCGTGCACCTTTGACTAAGCTCGCACAACTGTTTAGTCTCGCTTTGATTCCTATGAAGTTTTTTTATGTGTTTTTTAATGAAATGTTGCGTGTATATTTTTATTATATATTTTTTTCGTATTTATAAATGGATTATCTCCAAAATAAAAGCAATTCCAAAAATTAGGAAACTACTTACTACTTTGGCTCTTTACGTCATCACAAAGTAATGAATACTATCATTTTAAATAGAACTCGCTACACACTGGATTATAAATGTATATGTGTCAACGCATTTGGTCAGGTTATGCGATATTCAAACAGCTAGCCATATCGATCTACGGTTATTGCATGGAATTAGCTCAATAATAATTAACTGCTGGATATAACGCGCGGATGATTGCACTCCATGATAGTAGATAACTAGACATCAAGGTTAGTAGCCATAGATTTACACTCTATAGATAGACTGTTTTGTAAAAGTTAAGTTTAAAGGACAACGCATCTCAAGATGTCAGTTTTAGTAACATGTGTTGTTGACTTTGACAGACCGCGACGCGAAGTTTGTTTATTGTGTAGTGACCTCATAAGGCGTTTTCGAGAAGTTGTTTTTACGTGTTTTTTTAATGAAATGTTGCGTGTATATTTTTATTATATATTTTTTTCGTATTTATAAATGGATTATCTCCAAATTAAAAGCAATTCCAAAAAATAGGAAACTACTTACTACTTTGGCTCTTTACGTCATCACAAAGTAATGAATACGAACGATATTCTTCAGATAATCTGTTGCTCGAAGTTTTAAGCATGCTTAAAAATCTGTTATACGTGGAAAAAAATAAGGGTTTTTGTAACATTTCCCTAAAACGTATGCGAAAAGGATAACACCATTAGAGAAAACCATTTGGAACAGTCCATTTACGTTTTCAATATGCATGAGCCCGTAAATCGGACGTGTCCCTTCTACCGTTAAAATGTTTGTAATCGTACCTTTTAGTCATAACGCTTCTAAGTTAAAGGTTATTTTAAATACTAGCTGTTGCTCGCACTTAGCCCGCGTGTAATTAAAATATAGCCTATGTTACTCACAGAAAAATTACCTTTCTAATGGTGAAAGTATTTTTAAAATCGGCCCAGTAGTTTTTGCGTGAATCAAATACATATAAAAATACAAATCTTTCCTCTTTATAATATTAGTGTAGATTAAGAGCGTGCACCTTTGACTAAGCTCGCACAACTGTTTAGTCTCGCTTTGATTCCTATGAAGTTTTATGGAGGTCCGCACACTACTCGATTTTTAGTTGTGCAACTAAACAGTTGAATTGACCGCGAAACAATCGACAATCGCACAACTGTGCAACAGTGAGCGATAGTTTAGTCAATGGTGGCTTCATCCGCATGAAATTATAAAAAACTTTATTTCATTGTTTACATTTGTCAAATTATCAATAGCAAATGTCAAAATTACATGACATGACATGACATGACATGACATGACATGACATGACATGACATGACATGACATGACATGACATGACATGACATGACATGACATGACATGACATGACATGACATGACATGACATGACATGACATGACATGACATGACATGACATGACATGACAAACCTTAGCAATCTTTCTTTCTTGATGTTGGCAGCAACTTATGGTATCTTTCCCACGTGAAGGTTTTTTCCAATTTATTTACCCCTAAGTTTAATGGCGTGAAAATATATAGCCTAAAGCATGACGTAAGTGTAGGGCTTTTTATTAAAAAAATAATTATTCAAAAATATGCTGTAATTGCTGACATCTTAGGCAACAAAGTAGTGTGTGTTTACGCTTTATTATATTACTAGCTGTTCGCGTGCGGATTCATCCGCGTGAAATTTTAAAAACTTTATTTCATTGTTTACATTTGTCAAATTATCAATAGCAAATGTCAAAATGACATGACATGACATGACATGACAAACCTTAGCAATCTTTCTTTCTTGATGTTGGCAGCAACTTATGGTATCTTTCCCACATTAGGGTTTTTATCCATAATATTTACCCCTAAGTTTAATGGCGTGAAAATATATAGCCTAAAGCATGACGTAAGTGTAGGGATTTTTATTAAAAAAAGAATTATTCAAAAATATGCTGTAATTGCTGACATCTTAGGCAACAAAAAAGTGTGTTTACGCTTTATTATATTAAGTATAGATAAGTATAGATAAAATGTTTTGAATTGTACATTTTATAAAGTTATTAAGTAAATATTCTGTTACGAGAATCGTAAATAAGCCACGACTTAATCCTTCCAATGCTTGATAGATTACGTAACTTCAATCAAATAGTCTATCTCGTTTGAGGTGTACACCTCTACCGAAATTGTAAACATTTAGTTAATGAAAACGTTACCGAAACATTAGTAAACCTTAATATTTTCTTTTAGTTTCTCAGAATCACTCCTTGGGCACTCACAGAATTAAATATTTATAAAATTGTGCTCTCAAACATGTTCACTTGGATTATTAAACGCCTGCTTGACCTTTACGCGATTTAACATTTAAATTTGTGTTTCTTTACACGAGTAAAACATTTTTTTAAATTAATTCAAATACATTCTAACAGTTAAAGAATATTTAAAAAATAAATTAATAATTTATGATTCATTTTAAAGTTTAGAAATTTAGTATACACGACATTATAATACAAAAGTCCGTTAACAATTTTTAGATTTAGGATTTATCAAATAGATTTGTGATTAACAGATTTAATAGCTAAGTAAAAACAAAAATCAATAATTAAAAAAAACATGATAAAATATTACTTCTTCAAGCAATAACTACTTATTAACTTTAGCTTTTTATTAACTTTAACTTATTTAATTGACTAATAAATTAACTGATTACAATAACTATATTAACTTTAACTTTAGCATTTGCCCGCGACTCCATCCGCGTCGGATTAAAAAAAACAAAAGAGTAAACTATGTGTTATTCCAGACTATCCTCAACATCTATGCCTAATTTCATCAAGATGAGTTCAGCAGATTAGACTACAAACTCTAACATCCATCCATCTACACTTCGAATTTATTATACTAGTGTACTGGAATGTATTAAGACAGTAAGTGTCAAAATTTCCTCAAAGACAATTTCGCGTGTCAGCCATTTCCCTTGAATGGCTGTAACCATGAACGTCGAGCATTAAACCGGAGAGAATTCTGGAAGCCACATACTCGCAATAATTAGAAACGTAATTCCAAGGGATTTGTGTCACTGCTATTTGTAAGTCAGGGGATAACATTTTAAGGCGGCATGTGAATTAATTAAAACAGGAATATTTACACACAGGAAGATAATTTAAAAAGCAATAATTACTAATTAATTTTATTGATTGTTGCGAAGTTTATCCGCGCGGATAAAATAGCCTATGTCTTCTTCCAGACTATGTTCTACATCTGTGCTAAATTTCATCGAGATTCGTTGAGCCGTTTAGGAGATACATAGTAACAAACTATCCATCCAAATATTTATTAGTTATGTAATATGATGGAGTACGAGGAACCCTGTGTACACTTGGTAGTTAAATGCTTTTTGATATTTCTAAACTTTATTTCAATGTTTTACCAAACCGATAAATGTATTTCCAAACCAATACGACTTAGGGTCCTTCAAGAAGCGAGCCTATCATTTCCTCAAAGACCGGCAACGCATCTGTAGTTCCTCTGGTGTTGCGGATGTCCATGGGCGTCGTTGACCACCTCTGTGTTCTCGTTTGCGCACTTTTATTAGAAAAAAAAAAATGTTAGTGATTTTATTGTATACGGGGGAACTAATTTTATATAGTTACTAGCTGTCGCCCGCGACTCTGTCCGCGTGGAATTAAAAAAAACAAAAGTGAATAGCCTATGTGTTCTTCCAGACTATTCTCTACATCTATACCAAATTTCATCGAAATCCGTTCAGCCGTTTAGGCTACAAACTCTAACAAACATCCATCCATCTAAACTTTCACATTTATTATATAATATTAGTATAAAGCATGATATGAAGAAGTCCTTTAATTAGATTCGGAGTTTTTGGCTATTTAACGTAAATTTGTTAATAGTCTTTTGTGACACTAAATTCTTTGCACCATTATAAATTCTTTAACAAAATAAAATCGCAATACAAACTGTCTCTACTTCATGTACGATTTTTTTATCCTTTAATTGCAATCCTTTGTCATATCTAACACAATCTTTGTAACCAATTAAATGTAAAGAAAATGGCAGACATTTTTAAAACGATAAGCTCGAGCTATAACAAAAAGAAAATTGCGCAGAATGTAACAATGTGCTCCGACTCGACGGTAACATATTGCTACACTCTGGCATTTTCATAAATTGCTAACCCTTGTCATCTTCGGTATGTCATTTTATAATATGACGAAGAGGACATTATTTTGAACATGAATTTCAAGTAAAAAAACATAAAACCTTCCTTTCCTCTTACATATCTTCTTTATAACTCCAAAAGGGTTAAAAAAAAATATTTCGTAAAATTTTTAATTCCAATTTTTACCGAAGATTTTAACTTCCGGTAATTTTGATGGTTGTTTTTATTCGACTGCCATCAAAATTTGAGGACATAGCACGAAAATTTGTGGCAGATATTCGTATCGAAATCGCCAAATTTGTATTCAAACGTTAAAGTAACTAAGAAATTTTTTAAACAAAGTCGATGTCGTCAATACTTTCTCTCAAAAATTTCGTGCTAGAACCTCTGTGCAGTAATTTAAGTGACTTTAAACTTTATAGCCATTTAATGGTTACTTACTAACCAATTACACTATACTATAGTATTTAGAAAATCATAGTTACTTCTGACTACCTCATAATGGTTATACGGTCGTGAACACTTGTTTATTACTCACAGTTTATATAGCATTCCTTTATTAACGTGTAATATCTCTGAGCTATTAAAGGTGCTCGTGAGGTCTAGAAAATACTTCGTACAAAGCCTTAATAGACAATATGAAAGCTATTTACTGTCATTAAGACTATCTTTATTGCTCCGACTATGATAGTGATTAAATCATACTTCATACTTTAATATTATAAACGCGAAAGTTTAGATGGATGGATGGATAGATGTTTGTTAGAGTTTGTAGCCTAAACGGCTGAACGGATTTAGATGAAATTTGGTGTAGATGTATAGGATAGTCTGGAAGAACACATAGGCTATTCAGTTTTGTTTTTTTTTAATTCCGCGCGGACAGAATCGCGGGCGAAAGGTAGTACTGTTATAACAGTGGTAGAGCCCGCTTTAACATCTTCGCACGAATGGGTCGGCTCGCCCGGTGTACCACGACCACACTGAAGACAGGCGTGAAGTGGGAGCGATTCCGCATTTCGTCTGATGAGTGTGCGTGCCGGACGCCTAGTTTTAGTCCCTTTTCTTATAAGGAAAGGATGGGAAGGGAAAGTGCATTTGATGGTGGAGGAGACGCATAGGAAGGAGAAATGTCCTCTTAAATCTATCTAATTTGTGCGTTTGTAGACAAAATTTCAACTATAAGTTGACCTGTTTAGTACGAGTTTTGTCTACACTTTTCACTGATCATATCGAACTGAACGTATATAGTCTTTATATTTATCTATAGCATAATGTAAAGATCATATTTTTAAATTGAATTTACCAATTAAAAAAGATACGCTAGAGTTACGGTATGTTCTCGTTTACGAAGTTGTCAAACACGGCATTTTTATTCAGACAAATTGGTTAGTTTTAGTTTTGTTTTCATTTGTTCTCTTGTACAATTTAGTTATAGTGTTACCAAAGCTAACGCAGGCATTGTTTTATTTCATCGTGAATTTCTAACGTCACTTTTGTATGGAAACGGTGTTTTATCTATTATATATTTTAAAGAAAGCGACTGAGACAGTAATCTATACTATTAAAGCGTAAACACACACTTTTTTGTTGCCTAAGATGTCAGCAATTACAGCATATTTTTGAAAAAATATTTTTTTAATAAAAAGCCCTACACTTACGTCATGCTTTAGGCTATATATTTTTCACGACATTGAACTTAGAGGGTAAATATTTTGGATAAAAACCCTAATGTGGGAAAGAGACCATAAGTTGTTGCCAACATCAAGAAAGCAAGATTGCTAAGGTTTATCATGTCATTTGCTATTGATAATTTGACAAATGTAAACAATAAAATAAAATTTTCATAATTTCATGCGGATGGAGCCGCACGAGAACAGCTAGTTATATGCATAAAAAATAGTATTTGAACACAACATGACCTCAGATACAAATAGAATGACGAAGGAAAACAATTTAATTCAAATCAAATTGTTTTTAAAATACTGGTACGATTTGAATCCTTTTTTAAATCATATTTAATTTTTTTTTTCAAATAAAAATGACGTACGTATTAACCCTTGTTGCTCTGACCCCTTTTGTCAAAGGAAACTTTTCCGACAAACATCGTTCAACAAACATACCAACATTTTCCTCTATAATTTACTTCGTCCAGCGATGTCAATATTGTGTGATTAAACACGTAACTTGATCTTGTTGCGGATGGTTAAATGAAATTGGATAAAAACTCATGACAATTTTAATGTTTTAATTTGTTTCTTTTTAATCATCCCTTAAAAGGAAACACACAAAGGAACATGATTAGATGAACACATGAAAAGACAGCATAAGAGCGTGTGCACTCCGGAAACTAAACTATCGAACAACTGTTTAGTCTCGCTTTGATTCCTATAAGCTTATATGGAGGTGCGCACACTACTCGTTTAGTTGTAGAAATAATTGAATTGGCTGCGAAACAATCGACAATCGACAATCACACAACAATTTAGTTTCAGGTCCGCGCACTCTCTTAAGCGCTGATTATTTTTTTTTTATTTAAAGTGGACGGAGTCACGAGCCTTAGCTAGTGAATATATAAATACTAGGTACATAACAAAGACCGTAGTACATTTCGCACTTAATGAGCCTTCACACATTTCACTAGCTTTCGACGACCCACTTAGCTAAAACCCCGCCAAAGTACAGTGTAACCTTACCTAAAAATAAAGTAGAATATTTTGTTGGTTAATAGCAATAACACAAAAAGCTTTTACTCCATCTACGGATAAAATTAATTCACTGTTTTCACATTTTTTAAAAGTTATATAAAATCTTTGTCACGTAAAATAATTTAAAAATAAAACTATTGTTAAAACAAAATCGAATCAAATATTAGATCGAGTGTAAGAATAAGGAAATCTTTACTTGGTCAATAGGACTAAAAAAACATCTACTTAAATACATTGATGTGCGCGCCAAAAGCGCCAATAGCCTAATGGTTTGGGGTACGGACTACCGATCGTGAGGTCGAAGGTTTGAATCCCGCCATTCGACTATTGTCGTGAACCATATCCTAGCACAAGCCTAGAGCTAAGTTGGAATGGTTAAAGGAAATATTAGTAAATAAACAAAAATCTACTAATATTTTTTACAAAAAAAAATCGATGTCATTAAATTAAAACCGAAGAAAAGGGTATATTAATCCGTAGACATAATCAATATAAATAATAACAAAACCTTTTCTGGTACAATACTTTCATAATATTCTGTCTCACAATGTTATAATAGGATAACGCAAGATAACAAATGAACGTTTAAATGACAACGACAAAATGTCTAGAACATTCTTATGCAACGTAATTGAATAGACATCATAGATCTTTTAATATCAGTACCATAAATAAATCAAGATTAATACAAAGAAATAATTTGATCCTAAACACAATTTTCGGTACAGCCAATGAAAGCATTTACACGAGTAAAAACTAAACAATTTACAACAAAGAATAAGTAACTGCAAGGAATATTAAATTAGTCTATAATTTAAATTACATGGTGTGAAGTTTATGATATTTTTTAATATAATAAGATGACAAACGAGCAAGCGGCCACCTGAATCCGCCGAAATGGCGAAGCGACCATTGCCCATACATATTTGATATCTGAATCCACTCCCTTCTTAAGCATATCCTTTTTCCCACTATCCATCCGTTCTTCCTCCGGTTTCAATCTAGATGGTGTGACAAAATTTAATACTAAAATGTCTTTGCATCTCATATAGAAGGATTGTGAAAAATTTGAATTACAAACTAAAACATCTTTGTAATATGCTTTAGTATTCGAGCACAGTTTTAGAACAAGTACGTGCTTTAATTTTTATCGCGAATCGAGTACGAGCTCGGCATAGGATTACGTGGAATGAGTGAGGTTGACAGGTGCTGTGAAAAAAACGTTGGAGCGAAGGAGTTCTAAATGACATTTTCAAGAATGGCGGAAGACCCAATTTTTTGTTTTATTATAAAAGATTTGGAGATCTGAGAAATTAAAACTTTGAGGTAATTAACAACACAGATAAAATTAATGAAAAGACACTTAGAGATGTTCCGTGTCTATAAAATTGTTATCTACAATTTCACAAATAAAACATTAAAACAAAAGGTAGTCAAAAAGTAATCATACTAATATTATAAATGCGAAAGTTTAGATGGATGGATGGATGGATGTTTGTTAGAGTTTGTAGCCTAAACGGCTGAACGGATTTCGATGAAATTTGGTACAGACATAGAGGATAGTCTGGTAGAACACATAGGCTACACACTTTTGTTTTTTTTAACACGCGGACGGAGTCGCGGGCGAAAGCTAGTCTTGAATAAACAAACAAAAGATAAACGTAACAATTAGAGACAGAGACAAAGAAAGTGTGAGAGAGCAAGATATACTTCTGACCATAAATTGCAAGAAACATAATAATTACCGTGCTTTAAATAGACGAGTAAACGTGGAAACCACAATAATGTAGCAATTAGAAACGTAATCCCCAACCTTCGTAAGTAATTGTATTAATTGGATATACAAACCAAGTGGATTAATATTAAGCGTCGCGGTTTATGTTTAATGAAATGGAATTTGTATTAATATAAAGAAAGATTTTCTAACAATATAAAGGAAACTTTAATATTAGTATATAATAGTACTAATAGAAAGATATGTGTGAAGGAAACCCGATTTGGTCCAGCGTGGTTGACTATGGTCTAGTCACCCCTAACTTAGGGTAGGCTCCAAACACCTCAGTGAGAACTTAGCATTATTGTCTATAGACTAAAATAGAAGAAAAATGATTTAGATTTTTTTTTTGATAAATTATGTATCATTACTTTTGCTCGCGATACCGTCCACGTGGAATTAATAAAAACAAAAGTAAGTAGCCTCCGTGTTCTTCTAGACTATCCTCTGCATCTATGCAAATTACATCGAGATTTGTTCAGCAGTATATCTAATAAATAGCAGGCTAAGAAATATCCATCCATCTAAACCTTCGCATTCAAAATATTAGTAAGATTAAGAACGGCCAAAAGTTAATTGGGGAGTAAAACACAATATGATATTAAAGCTATCATTTACTGTCTTGGAAAGGATATTGTTTGCTTTGAGCCTACATTGATTGCTTCAAACACATACCAACATACACACCAATATGTAGAGAATGTGTACTTTAGTTAATGCAAGCCATCTCAAAGTAAATAAGCCACATTCTTGCCGCTAAAGCGTTTGCTTAAGTCTACTCAAATAGAATTATTGATTGGTTACTTGGTTTCAATTCCATGTTTCTGCTCGATTTCAGATATTCCTGGGAACAAAGTATACTAGCTTTCGTCAGCGACTCCGTCCGCATGGAATTTAAAAAAACAAAAATAAGTAATCTATGTGTTCTTCCAGATTATGCTCTACATCTACGTCAAATTTCATCGAGATCGGTACAGCAGTTTAGGAGAGGAACTCTGACATTAATCCATCTAAACTATCACATTTATAGTATTAGTAAGATTATGCTATGATCCCGTAGAGCTCTGTGGGGTTTCCCCTTGGTAAAAAGAATACTCATTCAGTCTATTGAACAGTTAGCTAATCAGTATAATGGAAACAATCTCGAATTGTTTATCCAAATTTTACAAATGCGCTATCTAAGACTGATTCAACTTAAAAAAAAAATCTGGACCTATAGAAACTCTCTCTAATTGTTTTATGTGAATCATTATACATGTGTTCGATATATATATTGAGAATCTATACTGTCTTACAATAACAGTGTGCAGTATTTGAGAATGGTAAATTATAACGAGGAAAATGCGGTAAATTTGTTAAACTTAACCACTTCTAGAGGAATCGCTCCAGGAAGGGTTCAAAGCGGTACTCAATTAATTCAGTTATTTTGGTAAGAATTTAATTACCTTTTATTATTAACAAGCTTTCGCCCGCGACTCTGTCCGCGTGAAATTAAAAAAAAAACAAAAGTGAGTAGCCTATGTGTTCTTCCAGACTATGGTCTACATCTACGTCAAATTTCATCGAGATCAGTACAGCAGTTTAGGAGAGGAACTCTGACATTCATCCATCTAAACTTTCACATTTATAGTATTAGTAAGATTAAGAACGGCCAAAAGTTAATTGGGGAGTAAAACACAATATGATATTAAAGCTATCATTTACTGTCTTGGAAAGGATATTGTTTGCTTTGAGCCTACATTGATTGCTTCAAACACATACCAACATACACACCAATATGTAGAGAATGTGTACTTTAGTTAATGCAAGCCATCTCAAAGTAAATAAGCCACATTCTTGCCGCTAAAGCGTTTGCTTAAGTCTACTCAAATAGAATTATTGATTGGTTACTTGGTTTCAATTCCATGTTTCTGCTCGATTTCAGATATTCCTGGGAACAAAGTATACTAGCTTTCGTCAGCGACTCCGTCCGCATGGAATTTAAAAAAACAAAAATAAGTAATCTATGTGTTCTTCCAGACTATGCTCTACATCTGCGTCAAATTTCATCGAGATCGGTACAGCAGTTTAGGAGAGGAACTCTGACATTCATCCATCTAAACTTTCACATTTATAGTATTAGTAAGATTATGCTATGATCCCGTAGAGCTCTGTGGGGTTTCCCCTTGGTAAAAAGAATACTCATTCAGTCTTTGAACAGTTAGCTAATCAGTATAATGGAAACAATCTCGAATTGTTTATCCAAATTTTAAAAATGCGCTATCTAAGACTCATTCAACTTAAAAAAAGAAAATCTGGACCTATAGAAACTCTGTCTAATTGTTTTATGTGAATCATTATACATGTGTTCGATATATATCTTGAGAATCTATACTGTCTTACAATAACAGTGTGCAGTATTTGAGAATGGTAAATTATAACGAGGAAAATGCGGTAAATTTGTTAAACCGAACCACTTCTAGAGGAATCGCTCCAGGAAGGGTTCAAAGCGGTACTCAATTAATTCAGTTATTTTGGTAAGAATTTAATTACCTTTTATTATTAACAAGCTTTCGCCTGCGACTCCGTAAGCGTGGAATTAAAAAAAAAACAAAAGTGAGTAGTCTATCTTTTCTTTCAGACTATCATCTACATCTATACCAAATTTCATCGTAATCCTTTCAGCCGTTAAGGCTACAAACTCTAACAAACATCCATCCATCTAAACTTTCGAATTTATAATATTAGTATAGTATGATTTAGATTGTAACTTATCTTTATTGTTCGGTTGGCTCAGCATTATTCAAATTGACCTTAGTACTTTATTTGTTGTTTGTACTGTACTTTGTCGGCACAGTATGTACTGTTCCAAACATCTCTATCAGCCGTCATATCTGAATTCACTCCCTTACGAATATCCTCTTTCTATCCATCCATACTTTCTTGTCTTTCTCCTTTGTAGCCAATTAACAATTTAAATTTCACTTCCGACTTCTGTGAACAAACGTCGTTAAACGCTTCCCTGAAGTATTTACTTTTAAATAAATTACTCGACAGGTTGTTAACCAAGTGCTTTGACCAAGTTATAAGAGAATATAAATATTTTATTCAAATTAGGTTAAAAGGCGAATCAGCTTTGTTGTTTCTTCTTGCTTAAACACCTGTACCAAAGTTGTTGATGGAAGAATTTTATGTCTAAGAGCGTGCTCAACTTTGAATAAACTATCGCACAACTGTGCGATAGTTTAGTCCAAGTTATGTGCCCGCTCTAAAGCTAAAAAATGAAACATTACGTAATTCGCTGGTAAAAAATTTTGTCGTCATAATTTGTAAAATCATACAGATTTCCGATTTCATTTCGCAAATATTGTTGTTGGCAACGAAAATAAATAAAGCAATAATTAAATTCTCTCTGAATGAATTTGTGTAAATAAATTTCCTTTCCCGCGTGTTTTGTGAGCAATTACAGAGAAAACGTTCCGCCTCTAGGAATTTCCCTTCAACAATATTGTAATATATTTGATTTGAGATTCTCACAAATGTTTTAATGGTGTATGTTATTTATGATAGCAAGAACAAATGAGTCTTTAAATATCCCATTACCAAGAAACAATATTTAGAGTAACGATAGAAATAGTTAAGAAAACATCGAAAAACCAGTCCTGCAATCAATTGGCTTGTCTACATATTTAAGTACCAGCATTGCAGTATTTTAAGTTTTTAGTTTAGTTTAAGTTATCAAGAATCAATCACTTTTACATCAATAGTATTATAACGTTATAGCTTTCGCCTGCGACTCCGTAAGCGTGGAATTAAAAAAAAACAAAAGTGAGTAGTCTATCTTTTCTTTCAGACTATCATCTACATCTATACCAAATTTCATCGTAATCCTTTCAGCCGTTAAGGCTACAAACTCTAAAAAACATCCATCCATCTAAACTTTCGCATTTTTAATATTAGCATGATTTCAAATCTATTTATCTCTATAATCCAGAAAACCGTTCTTCTAAATTTGTTAAACTGGACCACTTCTAGAGGAATCGCTCCAGGAAGGGTTCAAAGCGGTACTCAATTACTTCAGTTATTTTGGTAAGAATTTAATTACCTTTTATTATTAACAAGCTTTCGCCTGCGACTCCGTAAGCGTGGAATTAAAAAAAAAACAAAAGTGAGTAGTCTATCTTTTCTTTCAGACTATCATCTACATCTATACCAAATTTCATCGTAATCCTTTCAGCCGTTAAGGCTACAAACTCTAACAAACATCCATCCATCTAAACTTTCGCATTTTTAATATTAGCATGATTTCAAATCTACTTATTTCTATAATCCAGAAAACCGTTCTTCTAAATTTGTTAATTTTACAAGTAGTCGGATTAAGTTAAGATTTATAAACGCAGTTTGCTTAAGTCTGATCTTCAGTTCCATTAGCGTTATCTCTAAGACCACAGTCAGCTTGGAGAACGTTGCTTGCTGTTATAAATCAATCTATGACAGCCATAATCTACAATTTGATAATATTCTAATCGAACGCTGATTGGATAATAAATACCAGCTTTATTGACGTATTGTCTTTACTTTATATAACTTCAAAATTGTTTTAAGCTTCCACAAAAACTCTTTTGTTGTTGCGACTTCGAGGTCGTGGAATTAAAAAAAATATATAAAAGTAGCCTATGTGTTCTTCCAGACTATCCTCAACATCTGTACCAAATTTCATGGAAATCCGTTCAGCCGTTTAGGCTACAAACTCTAACAAACATCCTTCCAACTAAACTTTTGCATTTATAATATTAGTATGATTGTAAAATGCTTAAATTCAGGTTAGAAATTGGTTTATTATAAACCTTTGTACAACCTTTTGTATAATGTCAATCGTATGCATTTAACAAAGCTATAGAATGTTGCAAAAACTTACTGTTGAGTATATAGTAAGTTTTTCTGTAGTGACAATAGACGTTGAGTAGAATTAGTAAATTTTAATTAAAAAAAAAAACAGACGGCCGATGGGGCCGTAGAGTCCTGGAATGGCGTCCACGGACAGGTCGACGCATCGTGGGTAGGCCACCCCCAAGATGGACCGATGATCTGGTCAAGGTTGCGGGAGTATCTTGGATACGGGAGGCACAGGACCGATCATTGTGGCGACCTTTGGGAGAGGCCTATGCCCAGCAGTGGGCGTCATATGGCTGAATAGTAGTAAATTTTAATGAAAATGTGCTTAGTTTTTACCGTATAGCAATTAGGTTCACCATTGTTGACTGACTTGGCTTTACTTGATTAAGTAAAACGGCAAGCGAAATTACAAAGCTCCGTGTTTCTTGAATTAAATAATTTAATAAAGTATCGCAAAGTATTCGAGTAATTTACAGAAGAGATTCCATTAAAGTTAAGTAGATTGTCTCTTACTTTGAGGAAAACGGCTTCTTTTGGCGAATTGCAAACATTTACCCGAATTTGTCTCTCAAGTTCTTTTACAATAAAGGGAATCTTTAAGTGTCAAAGTTTCGAATGATTAGTTATTTTATTTGAAATGTATTAATAAGGTCTGTGTACGATATTTTGATTTGATCTGGTAATTGTCGTAAAGTATTTCTTTGAGTATTAATTACTGAATTTCATGAGCTACTTATTGATCTTGTCAATAAGATAGGTGCAACCGATAAATGAGTAAGAGCGGGCGCACACCTTTGAATAAACAATCGCACAACTGTTGTGCGATTGTCGATTGTTTCGCCGCCAATTCAACTGTTTAGTTACACAACTAAAAATCGAGTAGTGTGCACACCTCCGTAAAAGCTCATAGGAATCAAAGCGCGACTAAATAGTTACGCGGTAGTTTATTGAAAGGTGTGCGCTTTATGTGCACCATGTCATATAGAAGGTAAAGAGGATGGCACAGGAGAGTGAGGACTGGAAATTGATGCATCAACAAGAACGTCATAGTTTGAATTACCACAAAGGTCTTGGTAGATCTCAATCTCCTTTTCTTGTTACTCTGTCTCCAAGTTTATCGAAACATTGTTTAGTTACTATATCATTCACTCTATCGTAACAAGCGAATTTCTCAGTTCTACCGGATTATTCCCTACCGTCACTCCACTCTGTCCCCACGTAAGAATAAAAAGTTTCATCCGTCCCACCTTTTAGTCCCACTATTACCAATAAGGTGAAAGATGGAACCGTTATGAAATAAAATAAGTTCCAACCGTCCCCTCGTCGCAAAAGGAGGGACGGATGAAGCTTTTTATTCTCATCTGTCTCCACGTGGGGACAGAGCGGGGTGACGGTTGGGAATAATCCGTTCTACCAACATAAAATTCTTTGTTCAATACTGATGTTTTACACCATGATGAAATTCACACCTGTGCCATCAATATCTCGTTTTTCTCTGATATCAGTGACGCTGATTCACGAGAAAATAATGTTGTTACGACATCAATTCGTTTTAGAGAATGGGAGTGAATATTTCACGTCGGGAATCCAAATGGGTATGTGAACGCAATTTACTATTTTATATGTAATACTGTGTAATGAATGAAAGGCGTGTTTACTGTTTAATTTTAGTTTAAATGATATTTCGGATTAAATTACCTAATTTTAAAATAATTTTGTATAGTTAGTAATTGAATTATTTTGAATTTTTCAATTGACAGATTGTTTAAATTGGTTTTACAGAACGTCGGGTAAATTACGTACATATTAATTTAGAAAATCTAAAATTATATTGATACATGGCCGGATTCGAACCCAGGACCAGTAGATTACAAATCAAGTGCTTAAACCCCTGAGCCAATGACGCTCTCGAAATAATGGATTGCATGAAAGAAATGCGTAAGAGGGATTTTAATTCAGATATCATCATCACCAGCTCACTATACGTCCCCACCGAGGGGCTCGGAGCCTACCCTAAGTTAGGGTGACTACGCCATAGTCAACCACGCTAGCACACTGCGGGTTGGTTGACTTCACACATATCTTTGAATTGCTTCGCTGATATGTGCAGGTTGCATCACGATGTTTTCCTTCACCGTAAGAACGTCGGGTAAATTAAGTACATATGGAATTCGAAAAAATCGAAAAATACATTGGTACATGACAGGGTTCGAACTCAAGACCTGTAGATTACAAGTCAAGTGCTCGAACCCCTGAGCCACATACGCTCAGATATGAATTGATAGAAATGTATGGAAGAGAAGAAATTGTGTCGACATTCCGTAAAGAAAAGGCCTTTATTTAACTTTAACTCTTAATTAAAATAAAGGTGTATTAATTAGCAAACTAATTTAAATAATAAATATCAGCCTGTAAAGTAAGTGAACAAAATAATATTAATCATTAGTAGTGGCTCGTTACCGGAGTCGGTTTTTATCTTGCATATAATTTCAGTACGCGACCAAAATGCGCATTCGAACGTGAATTTTATAACAGGAATGTAACTAGATTTTATTTATATTTAAATACTGAAACACTATAAATATCTCAATTACGGTAAACGAAGAAAAATATTTTTTTTCCATAGAATAATCCGATTGTTATAATGAGATCTAACTAAAATTTAAATTAAAAATATTATTAAATAACTACAAACATAAAAGACAAATAAATAGTCTTATTAAAAAACGAGCTGTCGCCCGCAAACTTCGCGCAAATTTGGGCCACATGTTGCGCTATTTTGACATTTTTTTTGTGACTGAATGGCCACTATTTGGCTTAGAGAGGCATTTACAGATTCACCGGGCTTGAGGTGGCCGAGCGCAGATGGCGCTTAGCCTAAACCTCGTTTATGAGTAACTAAGCTCGAGGGCTCCCTCAGGAGCCTCGACACGAGCCGTTACTTCGTTATTATTACCGGATTGGGAGGCCACCGAGCTCTTAGATCGCTTCGGTAGACGCTCCATGGAGTGATTAGACAGTAGTAACGGTTAGTAGAGACTAGTTTCGGGGTTCCCCCGAATTGGAGGTATCCTGATGGGTCCGAAACTAGTAGAAACTAATCGGTGCCGCTAATGGGAAAATAGACATAAGTGATAGCCGTCTAGTAATTATATACTAAGTTTAGTTTAGTTTTAAGTTTATAAAAGACATCTTAGACTAAACTAATATTTCAAATAACCGCGAATATTAATCTTAATCTTGTTAAACATTAGTCTGTGTGCTGTAACGTCTGGTAATTAGAATTTAACGAGCCTAAAACATCTCGCCTACGCAACACAAAATTATTCAACATTTTGTATTCAGTGTTTACTTAGAATTCTAGAATATAAATGTTGTTAAATCTGTTTGATGAAAATAAAACTGTTTTGTAATTCTGATAGATATTTTATATATCGGCTTGAGCTAGCACGATATCAGAATTACTACTACTCGAGATCACATGTGGGCGGCCATGGGTAAAGTCGGATTCAAGGAATACATTCACAATACTACAGTCAGGATATCATCGATCTACCAAGCTCCTATCGTTCAAACAATGTTCTCGCAACGATCCCTATTTTCAGAATGATCTAAGTTCTCTCGAAAGTCGCCCGGCGGCGCTCGTGTTCTAATTATGACTTAAATTCAAATTGATTTCTTCTTCTGATTGCGACACGGCCATCCTGCGAACACCCGTCCTCGGGTGATGTTACTCACGTTCCGCTCGGCCACTCCTGGCCTAACTACGCTTATTAACCAACAACATACATACTCGTAGAGTCTAGAAATTTAATTCATACTCGCCAACACTAACACGCCTGAGACATGTACCACCGTCGTTCAAATTTTAGTACTTTCAGCGTTATACTCTCAACTCACACAAACTCCACCGAGTAAAAACCTCTAACGCCTCGGCTCTCCCACCGAATCTCTCACCGCGGCCCTCCGGCCAAATCTCTCCACGTCCGGCTCCGACGTGCCAACTACACACAACGGTCCTCCAGACCCCTGCCTGTCATCACCCTATGACACAACAGTTACACAAACCGGTCCTCCTGACCCCGACCTCCGCCAGAGTTAACCGCGCACCGCACATCCAAGGACTACGGCTACGTTAAAACTTCTGGTACGGTCGACCACAATACGGTAAAGACACTTACTCGAGTTTCTGTCATCATCAACATCGACTGGTACATGACTCACAGGCATCCTTTAACTCCGTGTTTGTAACTACAAACTTTCAACACTCTACAGTTGCAAGTACATCACACTGTAACCCACCATGAAAACTACTAACCACCATCTCAGTTTACATTAGTGCTACTCCTTGCAAATAGCGTACCGAACATACAAAGCAGTCACCACACATTCTTCACGTCATTAGTGATTACATAGTCAATTACTGGATGAACCGAATTTTTGTAACATCGCTGGTTAACACCAACCGCTATCTTACCGCGCCTTAAACCGATAACTCTTACACGTCTCGGCCATACTGACATTAGCACGTCCCCGTGCTATTTACATGCTGGTAGTTCAGGCTATCAGACATCATATTAGCAAAGTAAAGACAACAAAACCACAGAGTTTACTGCATTCACCCACTAGTGTTATGCTAACATTATAAGTGCTATTACGATTGTTATTCCCTCTGGTCAGCTTATAATTTCGTTCACAAATAATTAAGCTATACAAACTGTAAGAATATTTGACCTCAAACATGGAAACATCTCCAAAACAAAATTACATCTCCGTTACCAACTTATGACAACAAGGTTCAAACCACAACACACGGCCAATACTATTCACCTCCTGTGAACATTCCATACCGACCCATATGATGCCAATCTGCAACCATTTGTCAGCTCAGTTGGAAACGTTAATAATATCAAATTTCCTTTTTAAATTTAGTAGAAGCCAAACTTCCTTTTTCATTTTACAGATCTTAAAGCTATGACGTTAACTAAGGGAATAGTAATCGGGCAACAAAACATGCTATACTATTATCCCTAACTCCAAACACACCTTTTCTTTCATTTTCTCGCTATCGTAACTTAAAACCATATTTCGGATCAATTAAACCTGATTACGCTTAAACACATTTTCGCTTTTACTTAATAGCTACACGACCAGCTCTATAATTGGAATGTGTACAGTCAGTTCTTTGACTACCAATGTTATCGAAGTTATCACGTGTCAAAGAATCGTGTTGCGGACGATGCGTTTATCCCGAATTCAAGCGTTACGTTAACATTACTATGACTACGCCTTGGGTTTAAACAATAGTTTGAAATACAAAGATGTTGCAGATTACAAGACTGCATGAGCCGATACACAAAGAAAGAGAATTTAAATATCACATTAGATAATGAGCAAAGCAGAGTAGGCTAGCAAGTTCTCAGTTTGCTAAGTTCAATTGCATACAACAAACGTTAATATCAACCACTTCAATTTTAATCTCTAACTAATATTTTTTATTAATAGAGTTACAACCTAAACAGGCGGTGCTATCCGATATCATTTGGTTCTGCTTGCTAAAATTCCACAATTATTCAAAACTACGTCAGCGGTAATAAATGTAATGCGTAGCTGTGTGTACATCAGCTTAGAACCGGTACAACAGATCAGTTCACGTAGTCTTAAACCGATGAGCTGCAGCTCAACAACTAAATTAGCAGCCCACCGCTCACCGCAATGTACCACAACTATGGGTGCCCATAAGCCTCTAACCGTTCGATGACTCGCCGCTCACACGAACTATAACCCATGTAGGTATAAACTGAATTGATATGCGAGCCGGTTCACCGATACCCTTCACTAGCGCGAACTGTGAGCCGATCTCAGATCATCAATTTTAGTAAAACTACCACTGGCTAGTAATGAGCTAAGAACTCGATATTTCGATTAGGACAGGTTTTGCGACTTACTGTGCACTAATACTAGATTGTTTCACTAAGGTTCACAAAAAAGAATAACATTTCACGAGTAACTACTCTTAATAACAGCACGCTGAACTATTGCTAACTTTTTTTGTCAGTAGAGGATTGATAACATGTACAGGGAACGCATGATTTAATTCAATAATGTTTTTAATTTTATTCAAACTGTCATAACCGACATGTTTGACATCTAAATTACTCAAGTATTATTTCAAATTATTTTAACAAGATAATTTTATTTTCCCCAAATAGTACCACCCTCATTAAAATAACATCTGATAATTACAAATTAACAATAATAACAGATTCACTAAGCATTTCCGTAAATAATTACAACATACTAACAACCTAAATACCGAACTGTACTATTGTTCAGTTGACAAACTATCTCGAGTCACTTAAATTTAAATCATTTAAGGATACTAGAATACATTACGCTCATTACCCTCTAATCTTACAGCCCAACACACAAACTACTAAAGGAACGAACTCACCGGATCCTTGAGACATCAATACTTTGAGGATTTTAACAAGTTGGACATCTTACGCTCTCGCTGAATGAAACCATACCATAGGTCATGTTTGCATAACCTGCTATTGGGAGACCTGCGGATACTTGCACCCTTTCACATTATATCAACTGCTTGGTTTAATTTCCAGTTGCTTTAAAACAGTGATCCAATGTCCATGCTATAGCACTAGCGCAGATTCGGAAGTCATAAACATCCTGACTCCGAACATATCTTCGGTGGCTTATTATTTTCCTGGCTATCACTTTTTTGCATTTTGCGTAATCTTACAACAATAACGACTTTATGATTTTTCATTTATTTTCTTGACATTTATCTTTTTCGAAACTTAATGTCACAGATCCACGCATGCGCGATGGATTTCTCTTTCCTTTCGCATAATTCCTTTTTGAAGTACTTTTCTTTGATTGTTTAGCACCATATGATTTCCAAATCACGTTAACGGTCTTTTGTATGCCGTGTACGTATACCTTCGACTGTTATTATACGACGCACACATACTTCATAAACGTATTTGCGTTTTCAAATACTGAAACTGTTAAATCGTGCACAAAAGCGTATAATCCCCTTACGATCTTGCATATCAACGTTTATCGTTTCTGTTTTTACAAAATAATCTCGTAATTGAAATATTTTTTCACAGTGACGGACGGAAACGTCAAATTAATTCTTTTCTTTTTAGATCCCATATTTCACAGAAAATTTTACGAATGCCATTGAATTTGCGCTCATTTTCGATCTCCTATTTTTTTCATCACATCTTCCCATCTTAGATTTCTAACTTGATCCGACAGCGATCCCACTTCTGATATCGGCTTGAGCTAGCACGATATCAGAATTACTACTACTCGAGATCACATGTGGGCGGCCATGGGTAAAGTCGGATTCAAGGAATACATTCACAATACTACAGTCAGGATATCATCGATCTACCAAGCTCCTATCGTTCAAACAATGTTCTCGCAACGATCCCTATTTTCAGAATGATCTAAGTTCTCTCGAAAGTCGCCCGGCGGCGCTCGTGTTCTAATTATGACTTAAATTCAAATTGATTTCTTCTTCTGATTGCGACATATATATTAAAATAATTACTAGCTTTCGCTCGCGCTGTCCGCGTGGTATTAAAAAAATAAAACCAAATAGCCTATGTGTTCTTCCAGACTATCCTCTGCATCTATGCCAAATTTCGTTGAGATCTGTTCAGCAGTTTAGGGTACAAACTCTAACAAACATCCATCCATCTAAACTTTCACATTTATAATTTTAGTATGATATAATTAGTATGATAGTATGACTAGCGTCAAATATTAAAAAATAAAACACATTATATTTATCTATACTAATATCATAAAGAGGAAAAAATTGTATTTTTGGATTCTTGTATGTATTGGATTCACGAAAAAACTACTGCTCCGATTTTAAAAATTCTTTCACCATTAGAAAGGGAATTCTGAAAGGTATCTGTGAGTAACATAGGCTATATTTTGTATTATGTTTTAATTTTACGCGGGCGAAGTCGCGACCAACAGTTTGTGAATATTAAATTTCGAGTTATTTTTACAATAGATTTTCTGTTAAAGGACAAATAAACCTTTAATGTGATTCTTATAAAACCTGTTCAAACTAGCTTTGTAATGAGATTTATTCAATCCTAAGTTACCAAGTCTAGTCGGTAACTTGGAAATCAAGTAACTAAGCTACACAATAGCTTATTAGTCACGGCAAAGCCGTCAAGTTTTGTCAAGGGATTTAGCTCCGGTTCCACAGTCCGTGCGGTCGACAGCCGAGATTAGTCTATTCAAAGACGGTGTTAACTGCGACGGATATCGTCCACATTCGAACCAACAAACACAAGTAATTTTCACATAAAATGACTTTTAAAATGATTGTTTTGGCTGCAGTAACACTAAAAATGCAAGTATATTACCTTAAACATTGTCTCACGCGTACTGCTTTAGATGCAGAAAACTGATATAGTAACATTTCTGAAGGAAAAATATAGAACGAAAATTCGGAAGTAAATATCGTCTAAGTATTATACTTTACGTGAAAATTTCGTGCTAGGTCCTTTGAATGGATATTTTGACACAGATTTACGGTTACTAGTAAGTAAGGCTTTTAAAGCTCCGTGGTTGACCTTGAATGTCCTTGTGATTTTAAAAGTAAGGGACAATTTGATAAAAAAGTGGGAACGTCCAACACTGGACTGTTCGTGCCTCTCTATCGGTTGTTCTGTGCTCTCGCTCGCACGGTCGGTTCACGTACGTGACGTCATACTATTTCGTGGCTGCAGCTACAGCAATGTTTATCGATTTATTAGATAAGATTTATCATGTCATAAATATATTGCTATTTTTTTAATCTGTAGTGCATAAAAAATATTGTACATTTATCCAGGTAAGGCTCATTCCAAGAATAGCTAAGGAGTTACGAAGGCAAGTTGAAGTAATACAATTTGAACTCACACCACTTGAAGATTAACATTTATTTGCTCTCAACACTTACGACTTTCCTTACGTTAACTTCCTAATACTTACAATCTTTCGCTCTGTCATTATTCCTTAGCCAGCAATTGTGGAAATGTTCTTTCCAACTTTCGTCGTAACTTTACTCTAACGTGTGCAATTTGTGAGTTCTTCCTTCAACTTGTATCGGAGCATACGCGCCAATTTGAAGAGTTCGCTTGCTTGAAATTTTCCAAGAGTTTGATGTTAGAGCGCACACCTTTGACTAAACTATCGTGCGATTGTTTAGTAGTGCTTAGATACCTATGATCTTATATGGAGGTGCGCACACAACTCGATTTTTAGTTGTGCAACTAAACAGTTGAATTGGTTGTGAGACAATCGTACAACAGTTGTGCGACAGTTTAGTCAAAGGTGTGCGGCAGCTATATAAGGTATTATTCGGTTATACTGTTATTTATCTTAACTATTTATAGACCGACAATGACTAATGTTACATGTGGGTTTGTGTGTTACAATATGCAGTCTAAACTAATGAATTGATTTCTACGCGTGATCTCATATCGAACTCGAATTCTCACCTAGAGTCTCAATATTAGGATAAAACGCATTTAGTAAATGTAGATAGGTAGGTAAGGGAAAATTCGATGCTATATCTTATCAGTCAGTTGAGGTTTTTCTTATTTTTTATTAACAACATTTCGAGAGCGACTGTACTATCCTTAAGTATTACATTTTAAATAGAACAGGGTGAATATCTCAAGTGTACTTTCCCATGCAAACAGGAATACACTTGTGTCTTGAAGCGTACTTCAACACTTTGAAGAGTCTCATCAATGTACTTGGTATAATTTTACATTATGTTTGGAAGATTGGGTTGTATTAAACTTTTGTTTAACCAATCACGAGTGTATTTATTGTTTGAATAGTCAAAGAATTTAATTCGCTACCCACTTAGATTCGAATATCGTGAATGAGAAGTTTTCGTTTACAATCATTATTCATAACTAGCTGTTCCCGTGCGACTTCATTCGCATGAAATTATGAAAAATTTATTTTGTTGTTTACATTTGTCAAATTATCAATTGCAAATGTCAAAGTGACATGACATTATGACAAACAATGGCAACCTTGCTTCCTTGATGTTGGCAGCAACTTATGGTCTCTTTTCCACATTAGAGTTTTTATCCAAAATATTTACCCCTAAGTTTAATGGCGTGAAAATATATAGCCTAAAGCGTGATGAAAGTGTAGGGCTTTTTATTTAAAAAAAGAATTATTCAAAAATATGCTGTAATTGCTGAGATCTTAGGCAACAAAGAAGTGTGTGTTTACGCTTTATTATAATAAGATTATAAGATTATAATAGATATTCATCCCTTACCTTTATCAATTACGTTTACTAACCTATAGAAATAATATCTCATCAGAAAATGTCATATAAACCTTTTTAATGTCGTGAAATGAGTAAGCCACAAGATGTGGGACAAATTAACTCATGTAATCTGTTTTGTAAATTAAAATTGTTAACGGAGTGCAAAGTTAATTCGATTCACACCAATTGCGTACTTCATTTATCAAAGGAAACAACAAAGTGCTTTTCATCAGGCCAGCGTTAATTATGGTGGAGCGGCGAGTAGATGGACTATGGAAATTCCTACATGTAAAGCAAAACTATTCCAATTTTTATGTTCACAGGGATAACATAAATAACTATTTGTAAATTAAAATATGAAAAACGACTTTCGGCCGAACATTGGAACGACATTTAAATATGTAACTCTGTCAAAATGTAAACGTTAATCACGAAACGAAGTGTTTAAGATTCGTTTAGAGTTAGTTCAGTATTTGTCTAAATGACGTCACGAAAGTGTTTTCACGAAGCTATTTTTATCAGAAACATACTTGAATTATATCTCTCACCATTATTTTTTTTCTTTTGAACATTGAACATTTTTTATACGGTTTGTTAGGTCAAATTTAATTAAAATCTAAGTTTTAATAATCTAAATTAATGGCAGTCTTAAGAAATAAATTATGTCATATCCCATCATTCTTGTCCACTGAAATGAAAAGTTTTCAAGCGCTAACAAAAGCTGAGTGTCTTTACAACTGAAATACAATTTTCCTCATTAACGTGCGCAATGAAAGTTGTTAAAGGAATTATTAAAAAGCTTTTACAAAGAAAACTATGTTTTTAAGAACTATTTTTATTTATTATACTCTGCATCGTGTTTTACGTACAAGTGAAAATAATTCTGCTTTTCATGTGACCAATGCGCCCAAGAGGCCTAAATTTGGTCCAATTTTCCTTCCTACCCTTTTCATATATATTATATAATTTTTTTTATATGAAATGGGGCACACAAGCAGCAGGAACACCGAGATGTTCATCGACGCCCATGGACATCCGCAATACCAGAGGAACCTCAGATGCGTTGCCGGCCTTTGAGGAGGTGATAAGCTCGGTTCTTGAAAGACCCTAAGTCGTAGCGGTTTGGAAATACCGCCGAGGACAGACCATTCCACAACGCGGCGGTGCGGGGCAAAAATTTCCGCGAGAACCGCACGGTTGAGGATTGCCAGCCATCAAGATGGTGTGGATGGTACCTGGCGGTCTGTCGAATCGTCCGATGACGGAACTCGGCGGCAGGAGACAAAGGAAGGGGAAATATCCTTTTTCTGTGCGTACACTTCTATGTCTGCAATTGCGGATGTCTATAGTCACAAGTAGTCTATAGTAACCGCTTGCTGGTTCACCACCTTATAAAAAATCACTTAGTGACATAAATAACTTCTGGACTTACAAAAAATCTAAAGCTGAAAATCTTAATTCATCCAGTTTCCTTGAAACTAGTAGGTAATTAACCCAGTAAGTTCTAATAGCAAACTAACTCAAGTGTCACTAACAACTTTCTTCGCAAGGCACCATGAATAGGGAATTGCTTTCTTGGGCATATAATCTTCAATACGAACTAAAGCGAAGGAACTTAGTAGGTAGCTGAACTTCATTCCTGGGTTTTTATGTGCTTATTTACATAGAGGCGATTAGAACTATTTTTTGTCCAACTGCTAAATAAAATTTCAATTTAATATTAACATTTAAAAATAATCTAATAATCGAACCATGTGGAACTTCGATGCTTATGACGCAATCAAATTTTAAAATCCATTAGACGAACAAATACATATACAAGAACTAGCTTTCGATCACGACTCCGTCCGCATGGAATTAAAAAAAAAACATAAGTGAGTAGTCTATGTGTTCTTTTTCTTCCAGACTATTCTCTACATCTATACCAAATTTCATCGAAATCCGTTCAGCCGTTTAGGCTGCAAACTCTAACAAACATCCATCCATCTAAACTTTCGCATTTATAGTATTAAGTATGATGACATTGTTCCAAATATCAAGTTATTGCATTCGCCATAAGATGATGTTCTAAGGAAAAAGGAAAACATAGGAAAAATAATTGGAAAGCAAAAAAATAATAAACCATAAAATTATTAATCAGTTTTATTTTATGTAACTATAATTAATAATCTATATTTAGAACCAAATTTAAACATTATATATACAGATAAAGTGACAAATCATCACGTAGGTAAAACTAATACTGTATATCTTATTACTGAAGTTAAAATATCTAATGTATACAATAGAGGCAACGTTATCATGAAAATCACCGATTTCGATAACGTAAATACGGGATCGTTAAATGTTACAAATAACGCTAAAGTAGTGACACTTTTTGAAGGTAGTTGGAACGATTTAGCACCAGCGTGTAGTTCAGCAAGGCTTTCTTCTGAAACAAAGGAGCGTATTAGAGACGATGAAAACTAAATAATCTTACTTCTCACTGATATTATAAATGCGAAAGTTTAAATGTTTGTTAGAGTTTGTAGCCTAAACTGCTGAACGGATCTGGATGAAATTTGTCATACAAGTAGAGGATAGTTTAGAAGAACTAAGTTCAGTCAAAGGTGTGCATCCGTTTTAAACCTTTAAAGAAATTACTTATTAACTTGGCTATTTATTTTTTCAATTAATTACGTTTTTTTTTAAATTCATTATCGTGGAATGGTATTCCAATTATTCAAATAGAATCGCAAAACCGGTGCGCGAGTTAGTGACCGAGTTGCAAAGGAATGCACCGAGGAGTATTCAAGGCTGACCGGCGACCAAGTCACGGAAGCAGAGCATTTCTAGGATGCCTGTGTTGCGTGACCTAACTTTCACAACTAGCAGCGGAAAGATTTAATGATCGCTCTTCAACATAAAAATGCACGCTTAGCATTGCACATACGGAAAGTATAAGAACTTTAGAATAGGTGCACACCTTTAAGAAAACTATCGCATAACTGTAGTGCGATTGTCTATTGTTTCGCAGATAATTGAACTATTTAGTTGCACAACTAAAAATCGAGTAGTGTGCGCACTTCCATATATGCTCATAGGAATCAAAGCGAGACTAAACAGTCGTCAGTAGTCAAGGGTGTACGCGAGCAAGAGCGCTGACAGACTCACTACTGACGCTCACGTGTGTCTTTAAAACTTATGGAAAATCCGTCATATACAAGGATCCAAATATGCAGTGTAGAAATAAAGGTTCTATCTAAACTGGGTCTTGAAATAGTAATTTCTCTTTCTTTATTAAAGTCGACTTTAAATTGAACAATAGAAATGTCGACTCTTGTTTTTTAAAATATACTTTCCCCTTTGAATAAATCAAATTGTCGCCAGACCGGCAATAAGAGTTACTTGAGTTTTTTTGTCGCACGATTCAAATGCTAATTTTACAGTTGCAGAGATTTTAAAGTGTTTGCAATGCACAACAAAGGAGTCTGAGATAGTACTGTAAATCTTTTTATTCGACGGGGGTAGAGGTTTTAAAATGACCATCACTATCCTCAAAAATCTTTTAGTATTTAATCAGCGAAGTGAAAAAAGTATCAACAACTAACAGAGAATTGCATATTAAGCTTGTGAAGGAGAATGGAAGGGCAGAATAAAGGAATCTTAGCATTTAGTTAAAATGTAAAGCATACAATATTTACGTTACATTTCAAGAGTAAAGGATTCGTTGCTACAAATAAAGAAAGTACCAAGAAAAAATGACGATAAACGTAGAAATAATTCCCTGATCAGTTAATAGTTCACGCTCATAGTTTGCGAGACAAAGCTTTTATCAAAAATAGATGCAACTATTGGTAGAGCTGAAAGACCGATTGAATTGTGAATGAATGAATGAATGATCTAAGGTACTTCCTACCATTAAGCACGTGCACGGAGACAGTGTGCGGCCGTGCGCCGCGTACAGCACACGTGTAGTTGCCAGCGTCGCTACTATTAACACGTGCGAGTCGAAGCAGACTGTCTGCACCGCCCGACACCTGTTCTGTCTTCACGCTGCAATCAAATAAAATAATATATCACCTATAGATGTCATTATTTTACAATAATATAGAAAAAAATGTTAATTTCACCATTATACTGTTCGTCACCGTCTACCAACAGTAATAACGATGGTGTTTTAGTAACATTTGACTTGCTAGCACTAATAAACCCTTGTTAATTACGTCCAACTTACACGTCACTACCGTACAAAGTTACACACAAAGAGATATCATCTAAGTACTTGTACTAAAGGTGTAGTTAACAAAGCAAACTTAAGATACCTGATGCCGCCTCTCGTAGTGTCGGCGTTGAGAGCCCTGCCCTCGTGTATCCAGGTCAGCACGGCCGGCGTGTCGACATGCCTCGCTCGGCACACGAGCGCTAGCGTCGACTCCGCTTCGTAATACTTCTCAGACAGCGGCGCGCCGGCTTCGTCTACTACCCATACTTGTGGAGCTAAACGAAAGTATTAACTTTACTAGATATGCAAAAGATAAGGTGAAGATGACAAAGTTAGTATGGGACCATATTTTAGTCCAACCAGTGTGATCAAACTCTAGCACGATTTGCAAAAAAGTATCCGAAACCTCATTGACATAATCTGTAATATAACTCAAATACAAATTTTGCCAATAACGTTACATTTATTTTTCAGTTATTTTCGTGCTGTGTCTCCATTAAGTCAATATGTTTTGTCACAGCAGTAAAAAGTTTTTTTTTAATAATATAAGGTGGCAAACGAGCAAGCGGCCATCTGAATCCACCGAAATGGAAAGCGACCGCTGCCCATACACATCCACAATTGCAGATGCGTTGCCTACCCTTAATTGACGGAGGAGGAGACGCACATAAAGAGGACATTTCCCCTTCCTATGCGTCTCCTCCACCGTCAAATCCACTTTTCCTTCCCATCCTTTCCTCTTAAGGGTGGAAAGGGAAAGGGACTAAAATTAGGCCTCCGACACCACACTCATCAGACGAAACGCGGAATTGCTTCCACTTCACGCCTGTTTTCGGTCTGGTCGTGGTATTACACCAGGCGAACCAGCCCATTCGTGCGAAGATGTTAAAGCGGGCTCTACCACTGTTACTCGTAAAGTCTAAGATACGTAATTGTTGCTATATTATTGTATAATGGAACAAAATATCTCACTATTAACATGTAAGTAGATTCTGCTGACTCTAGGCGGATGTGTTGATATCTGACATTCGTATATTCCCTCATCATCAGGTTTAACTTCTTTGATGAGCAGTCTCCAATTGCCAGGATATCGCTTAGCGACTGTCACGCGATTGTCCGCTGCGTATGTCACTGCTCCCACCGTGAGCAGCTCTGGCAATTCTTCTTTACCTCTACGACGCACCCATGATACCTACAAAGTAATCAATTTTATTGCTATACACCAGAACGTAGCTGACAACTTTAATTGAAGTTGTTGCATTGTTGCTAGTAGGATGGCCATTTTCACCAACGATATCTTAAATTTAATGGTCCCTTAAGCATTTAGGAACTGCTAGGACGAACTTCGTTCCCAACTTATAGGTGCTACTTGATTTCATAATTTTGATTCAGATTAGGAAGACCTTTAATCGATACGTCACCTATCTAAGAATACTTTAGGCGAGCATACGTTGCTTAAGTCATTTCGCCTATTATAGGTCATAACTATTGTGAGGAACCTTTAAAAAGAAAAGATTATTTTTTATAAGAATTTAGTTGCATATATTAAAAATGGTTAGCCAAGGCGATTTGATAAAGACAAAATGAAGACCACATTTATAAATATCCAAGGTGGATGAATGTATGAGCAACAGATTGCTATGAAAAATAATCAAAGTCTGCACATTGCCTGCAGTAAATACTCGTCAAATATGTATGCGCAATATATCTTTGCAAGGTCAGTGGAAGCCGATCCGAAAGAACTGGGTCGGCGACGATTCGAGCCGCAAGCCTTTTAAAAATGACACGTGTAATGGAGAAACCGTGCTCTTTATGTATCAGAAATAATTATTTTCGTACGGTACTTTTATTATTACGACACATATATAGAATAAAAAAATAATTTTATAATATCACTTGCAAAGGCAGATATGTAGAAGGATTCAGAGTTTCGTTTAATTAATTAGTGAAGTACATAGGCCCAATTCTAGTCCATCCTACATCCTCCTAGTGAATATCCTCATATCTATTTCGATACGAATGGGTTGGAATGGATACGGAAATAAATATCCTTTCTTGTTATTGAGGTAGAGTGTCATTAAAATTAGGATATCTGTTGCAGATGCCTATATTTTAGATGACTCATTTGCATGTTTCTTATTTTAGAAATATCAATAGTGAATATTACTTACCGTCTTATCTTGTAGTAGACTAATTCTACAATTCAAATACGCATCTTCACCGAGCTGTACAGTAATTTTAGTTACATTGCCATTCGGGGTATCTTCGAAATTTGGTCCATATTTTCTATCATGGTCGAAGTATGTATTCTTAGCTGATACTACATGTGGTACCATGTCAAGTATCAACTTTGGTTGGTTCGTTATTGTCCTCCCAGAGTCTGTGATGTCAGACGTTGGTTGTGGAACTTTGAAGGATTTCGTACTATCTATTGTGGAGTTGCCGAGTTTTAGCATGACCGGTGCGGGGACGACTCCTGTGCTCAGCACGTACAAAGAAGACACCGTGTTGCTTTCAGTGGTTGTTGGATCTGTGGATTTAAGTATGTTAGAGAATTCACAACTAAATATATTCAACAATAAATAAATTGAAACTTGATACGCCATCAACCTGCCCTTGTCCCTAGCCTTCATAACTGAATTCACTCCCTTCTTAAACATATCTTCTTTGACATCCACATTCAATCTTAATACTTTCTTATTTAAGGCCTCATCATCTCACCGCATTATAAATTCAAACATTAAATATTGTACTAATTGTAATACAATCAATTCAAATTATTTATTTTCAAATCCACAGCAACGAAGTTTAAAATTGACAATTTAACAGTTTGATCGTATCAGTCACTACAGAAGAATTACGGTTTTTTGTTGAAATTAAAGTGTGTTAGTTAATGGCTAATTAAAATCGAATTATTATATTACAGAACCTTATCCAAGGAGACTGAAAACTAATTTCTCATACAATGTTCTTTTACTTGCCAAAATTAATTAAGGCTACACGAGTCGCTGACAAGGGTGGGCTTATTACAACTGCGGTCCACATTAATTAGAGTTACAAGATATGCTAACAAAATGGCTTTGCTTACTAGCTCTGATGTTAATTAGCGGATAGAATAAAGAATAGTACAAGATCTCTTGAGAATTGAAATAAAGTTCAACGTGAAATGTAAATGGTTTGAACAATTTTTTTCAATCAAGAATTTCACAGATCTATGTTACTGATAGAGTCGAACAATGTTAAGTTATAACTAATCCTAATTGATACACACGTGATTGCAGAAAGCGACGCGATGCAATACGAGAGTATTATGTTGCCGTAAACATCAACTAGCTTCTCATTACAACGCTAACTAAGAAATAACGTCAAGAAATTCTAGTGTTTGTTTTATGATAAACTACATCCCCACTGAGATGGATCGGATCCTACCATAAAGTGACTAGGCCTTAAGTACGCTGGCTCAGTGAAGTGGACTTTATACATATCTATGAATTTCAAATATATGCGGGTAGCCTCACGATGTTTTCTTTAGCAGTAAGAACGTCGGGTAAATGTTTATCTAGTCTTTCATTTGTTTCAAGGATAGAAAAAACAACATTATAATTATATGTTTATATGTTTACCTGTAGCGAATTGACATACGCCTATCTGTGTGAGAAGGAATACGCCCATACTCCACAACATAGCGCCTGAGTAAGGCCGCGCCCCGCTCGGCCTCTCATAATCTGGAAATAAAACCAACACTCAACTGTAGAGTCCACAACAGCATTAGTCGTAGCATAAGTTAAAAACGAACACAGACGACAGACTTGAAGTCAAAGTAAATCCAAGATTCGTCTGATGAATGTGTGTTCCGAGGGCCGATTAAGATCTCTCACCCATCCTAGCTTTTTTTGCATACTACTATAACTTAACGAATTATAACCTTAAAATACTCTCTTTTATAGCAATAATTCCGATAAAGTCTCATTTTCCATTATATTCCCGGCTTCATACATTATTCAAACAATCTTTTTCATCGAAAAATCCAGCTCAAAGTTGAATCAGTCTATAATTACAAGTTTTAACACGAGCTTGGATATAACATTTCTAATTGCCTTTCCTTTGTGCGATCCGCAGAATTCCCGGCGTCTTTTTTGCCCTTTCTCGGGCAATGCAATTAACGTATAAAGAGAGCAGAACAAATGATAAAGGTAATGGTGTCGAATGTAATTTGACCCTTCTGTTTTCTGAGTAGGTCTATGGTTTGAGTACGTATAGTACTAATGATTTTCATACAATGCGTGCTAAAATGTTACAGATAGATTGTTAATTTCGTCATGTTTCAACCAGTAAATTATAATATAAAGAAATTTTAAATTATACATATTAAGGAAAATATATATATTTTTTTGTAAATACCGAGAATATGTTGAGTGTTTTGCTTTTTGAGAGGAATACTGTTTTTGACAGCTAGTTATCTACACTTCCTAGCGAAGATGGGACAAAGCGATAGGCTATTATTATTTTATCAAAACAAAGGCGGGTTAGGTTCTTACCATTGACCTCTATAAATGGACAGGCTATAAACTGTAGTATTTTGTGTGTATTCTATTTCACCATTTTAGTGCTGATGGTTGCGGTGAAGAATTTTCGATTTAGACATAGTCTTAACTGTCATTTCTAAATAATCACCTATCTATTTCTTACGAGTACATATCGTACTTAGGAAAACTAGAGGGTAGGAAATTATGTTCTACGGCTAAATAAAATACGGCCTTACCGTTTGTATATTAGAGTCACGTACCAAGTTGGTATTAAGTTGTCCATTAAGTTAAAACGCGGGCTCATTCCACTCAATAATAAACTTGATTTCTGCTTAACGGTGCTACGACTTTTTCGAGGACTTGTTAGGAATAAGTTTGTAATGTTAAGTTATACTTGTAATAAAAAGTATTAAACGGTTACCTTTTTTAACTTTTGTTGAAATGTTATTGATTCTTTTGCCTATTGGAAAAAAATTGCCTGAAAGAATGATACTTTACTCTAGCACTCAAATTTTGTTTATGATTTTTTTTTCCATAATAAATACAATACGATGATGCGATATTAATATTTCCAAAAAGACTAATTCCATTTATATTATTCTCTTAAAAAAAACCGAGATAACAATATTTTCAAGTGTTGGTTGTAACATTTTTCAAAATCATGATTCTGAAATTTTCAAAAAAAAAATTTCCGGGAAATGTTCCAAAAAAAATTCCGGGAAATGTTCCAAAAAAATTCCGGGAAATGTTCCAAAAAAATTTCCGGGAAATGTTCCAAAATAATTTCCACACATTTAATTTCCGTTTCATCTGCAAGCGAGTAATTGCGACTTCGTGTTGTGGTGTACGCAACACGAATAGTTATGAGGAAAGGAAATAAAACGCCGCCGCGAAATTATTTAGGCTAGAATTCAGTTATTACATCCCGTTATGCGTCGGAGCATAATATGGCAGGTTGAGGTATTTAGGTCACATATTTAGCCTGAATAATGTTATTTAAATTAGTATGTTAAACATTTCGATAAATTCTGAAGCAAAAGATTAGCGTGGTATGTACATGTTATGCGACGAGACGATGGGGACATAAACCAGAAAGTGTTAAGAATGAATGTGGATGGCTACAAAGGAAGAGGAAGACTGAAGAAAGTATGGATGGATTGTGTAAAAGAGGATATGCTTAAGAAAGGAGTGGTTTCAGATATGACGGCTGATAGAGACGTATGGAAGAGCAACACATACTGTGCCGACCCTCCATAAGGGATAAGGGCAAGTTGATGATGAAACATGTCGATACATTACCTCGTTTTGGTACTTAACAATTTGTAAATAACGAAAACAAAATGAACTAATTATTTGTATTTCGAAGAATATTCTGAAATTTACTTGAAAAACTTTCTTATCGAATACGTCTACGATAATAATGGTAATAATTGATAGTAAAAGACTTAAATTGTTTTTAAAATGCCCGTTAAAGAAATGTGGCAATGAATTGAAAAATGTACAGTTTATGAAATTAAAAATAGACGAAACTCGAAGCTAAGGTTGCTATTAAAAACTTACATAAGTACAGATAGTAACTTAGCTGAAAAATTCAATAAATTACTTAATATTTATGACTTAGTTTTTTATTGTTCACTAACAAATCAACTATAGTTATATCAAGAATATTAAGTCTTTTTCTGTAGTATTTTAGCACCTTAAAATTTTCATTGAAATTTGTTATGTAAATAACATTCCGGCCACAGCTGCCCTCGTCGCGTTCAAAGCTGAATGTAAACTAAGCGTGAATTTAAATATGTACATATTTATATAATACGTAGAGATACAAGGCATTGCATTAGCTTGCTTATTTGTACTTTAAGAAATTTTATAATCTTTGATATAAATACCTTTACCATTTACATCAGCTCACAATACGTCCCCTGTTACGGGCTTGAAGCTTTTTTTTTATTTCCGAGGGGAATGCTTTATGCATACTGCCGTCCCCGGGGGGGGGGGGGGCAGTTATGTGGGATTCTCCTCTGCGAGGCATACCCACCAAAACCCTCGGTTCCTCCAACGCATTAGGTCGGGGCCACGGGCAGGCTATTGCTTACGTCCGGGACCCACGGGCTTCAAGCCTACGTTAAGTTGAGAGTGACTAGGCCTTAAACAAGCACGCATGTGTTTAATTTCTACTGTTTGATTTTTATTTTTTATAGAATAAGTAAATGTTAATATTTGGCTTTCACAGAAGTAGTGTTTATTTAACTGAAATACAAATTATCCAATATTACATGGATTTATTACTAGCTTTCGTCTGCGACTTCTTCCGCGTGGAATTTAAAAGAACAAAATTAAGTAGGCTATGTGTTCAGACTATCCTCTGCATCTACACATTCATCAAGATCCGTTAAGCAGTTTAGGCTACAAACTCTGGCAATCCAGTCCTCTATCTAAACTTTCTCATTTATAATATTAGTGAGATTTTAAACATCGCAATACGTAGTAATGGATTATTTATTTATGTTGTTCCAAACAGAAATCGCACAACATTGTGCAATCATACGGAAACACAAGTACAACGTCGCCTTCGCTGTTCTAAAATGTTAGCAAACGGAAATTTAATACCAGAGTTTTATTTTCTTTGTTTCATTTAAACTAATGTTTGTTTTCTCATAAAATTCATATCGTGAATTTCCAGTATTGAAACACATGTACTGTCGAGGACATTCATTTCCTAACGATGAAAACGGACCGTATACAGTCTTCAATCATTTATATCGATTCATCTATTTCTGGTTAAGTAAATATCCCGTGGATTTAATTTTGTAGGCGTTTGTATCTTCGAGGTTAACGGATAATGTGGGAATACGTTTACACGTAACAGATGTATTGAATAACTAGCTTTCGCCCGCGACTCCGTAAGCGTGCAATTAAAAATTGTGTAGCCTATGTGTTCTTCCAGACTATCCTCTACGTCTATGCCGAATTTCATCGAGATCCGTTCAGCCGTTTAGGCTACAAACTCTAACAAACATCCATCCATCTATCCATCTGGACTTTCGCATTTATAATATTAGTAAGATTATATACTTGCTGGATATTTGATAAAAGACATTTCCAGAATGTCACATTACAAAGAGTTGTTTTAGAATACAGTTTTAAATAGTGATAACTAGCAGTCAAAAGTAGCCTATAATATTCCCGTACCAATCAGCTACATCGTTAACACCCTCTGTATAAATTTGGCCTTATTAAATTACAGATAAGAATGTAAAGAATAGGTTTTTCGTTATCCGCAACGCAAATACAGCATGTTCACGAAATATAATTTGTACTGCGTAATAACGCACAAATTCTAATAGCCTTTTCGATTCTTGCATTAGATTCTCACACAAATGAAATCTCATTAATGACTTTGTATGGAACAATATCGTTGTACACTGTATTTTAGGTTACATTTTCAAAAATGAAACAAAGAGATAACAACAAGTTAATTCTGGAATTGTTTTACGAAACATCTTTGGCCATGTCACAAGTTTCCCGAAACTTGAACGACACGACTTTAAAGAGGAAAGTTTAAAACAGAAGTTTGTTTTAAATACAAATGGTTATTCGCTTTTACAACGTACAAAGTCGTAAAGTTTTGGGGGGCGTAACTAGTGGCTTGTACTCCGGAATATTTAGAATTCAAACCGCAGATTCCTCACACGTTTCTAAATACGGGAAATCTATTCATAGCTAGTTTTATTTGGATAAATTTTCATTCGTAATTCTACAAGTAAATGAAAATGTCACCATATTAAATGTTATGAGACGGACATAAACCAAAAAGTGTTAAGATTGAATGTGGATGGCTACAAAGGTAGGGGAAGACCGAAGAAAGTATGGATGGATTGTGTGAAAGAGGATATGCTTAAGAAGGGAGTGGATTCAGATATGACGGCTGATAGAGATGTATGGAAGCAGCACATACTGTGCCAACCCTCCATAAGGGATAAAGGCAAGTTGATGATGATGACCATATGAAATGGATATACTATAAACTACTTAATAACTACAAAATACTTAGAATGAAGAGCTGAAGGATTAAGGACTTGGTTAAGAAGAGAGTGACTGAGATGACGGATGATAGATCGATATGGTGGACATAAACCTGGTGCGTTGACCTTGAGATGATGCATTCATCATCATAAGCTCACTATACGTCCCCACTGAGGAGCTCGGAGCCTACCTTAATAAGGTGTGACTAGACCATAGTCAGCCACGCTGCACTGCGAGTTGACTTCACATATCTTTGAATTTCTTCGCTGATATGTGCAGGTATTTTCCTTCACCGTAAGAACGTCGGGTAAATTATGTACATTTGAAATTCGAAAATCACAAGGCGAGATTCGAACCCAAAACCTGTAGATTACAAGACAAGTGTCCAAACCCCTGAGCCACCAACCTAAAGCCATTACCAGCATTAAAAGTATTAAGTTACTGTTAACAATAATGGAAAAAATGTTTTTTTATAAACTAAATGTACAAGACAATATAGGCGTTTGTGAAAACCTTATATGCCTCAATGCCTTAAAAAAATTTTAAGTTCCCTATATACCTGTGTAGAAGTACTCTTAAGGTATAAAAGTATATACATATATTTGAAATAAGAATTTTCTTAGTACAACATAGATATGAGAGCGTTCGATCACGCAGATTTGGTAAACACAAATATAATGGTCCGAGGGTTCGTAATGCGGAGGTAGGCTGGGGTAATAAATAATGTCCTTGGGGTTTCATAAATTTAATCTTTAGCCGACGAGGGAAATCATCTTGAATAACACGGCGACATTGTAAATAAGCGGTCGGTCACGATTGATGAGACCAAACTTTTTGTCTTTGCTTTTATTAAATGTTTGACCCATATAAAATGTTTTTCACCTCAATTTTCTTATCAAATACTCTTTATTAACATTCTGCTTATAGGCAACATAATTATGCAATATTTGAAAAAAATAATCTGAATATGATATTACTAAATACTACATTAGTTACATTAAAACTATTTTTTCGTTTTTCGTTGTTTCTTATAAGCCTTTATAAAATTGGATTAGAAGAGACAGTTTAGTAGCACACTTATTTTTAAGTAGCTTTCGCCCGCGACTTCGTCCGCGCGGAATTAAAAAGAAACAAATGTAAGTAGCCTATGTGTTCTTCCAGACTATCCTCTACATCTATGCCAAATTTCATCGAAATCCGTTCAGCCGTTTAGGCTACAAACTCTAACATCCATCCATCCATCTATCCATCTAAACTTTCGCATTTATAATAATAGTATGATAGTAAGTATTAGTTAAGCAATTTCCTATTGATGCGTTATTTTGTCTTTCTATAATAGTAGTTTACGAATGCCTTAGTTTTACCCAAACATTTAACTGATATTCTTTTAAAACAAGAAAGATGACCAAAAGGATATTAAATACGATCCATCAAATGAAAAGTGTTACATGTATGACAAGAATTGCATCTATTCTAATACTCGTATTATAAAGAGTAAAGATTTGTATTTTTGAATTTTGTATGTATTGAAAAACCTCAAAAACTACTGGACCGATTTCAATTCTTACACCATTAAAAAGCTATGTTATCACTGACTAACATAGGCTATATTTTTTATTTCACGCGGACGAAGTCGCGAGCAACAGCTAGTCTTTAATAGATACATCTCTATAAGCAGGCAGGCGGCCGGCCGCAAAATAAGTAAGCCAAAACAACGAGGTAAGGGTTTTCGATACTCGAAATAAAATGAGGATTGGATGTTTAAATATAGGAACTATGACTGGAAGAGGACGAGAGCTAGTGGATGTATTAGAGAGAAGAAGAATAAATGTGGCGTGTTTGCAAGAAACGAAGTGGAAAGGTATGAAAGCGAAAGAAATCGGGGAGGGTTTTAAATTATATTATTGTGGGAGTGATGGCAAAAAAAATGGAGTAGGGATAGTGCTAGATAGTGAAATGAAGAATCAGGTGATGGATGTAAGAAGAATAAATGATCGGATGATAATTGTTAAGCTGTTAGTGGGAGGTGTGATCTTAAATATAGTTAGTGTGTATGCACCGCAGACTGGTTGTGATGACGCAGTAAAAGATAAGTTTTGGGAGGATTTTGATGGAATGATGATTAGTATATCAGGTGACGAAGAAATTTTAATTGGTGGGGATTTTAACGGGCACGTAGGTAGAACGAATGAAGGATATGAAAGAGTACACGGAGGGTGGGGCTTTGGGAGACGTAACAACGACGGTGAAAGGTTGTTACAAGCAGCGATGGCTTACGACCTCACCATAGTAAATACATGTTTCCAAAAAAGAGAAAGTCACTTAATAACATACCATAGCGGCAGATTTAAAACACAAATTGATTACCTCCTAGTTCAGAAATCCAGTGTAATCAAGGTTAAAAATTCGAAAGTGATACCTAGTGAGGTCGTAGCCCCACAACATAAACTGCTTGTTTCGGACCTAATAATAAAGCACCAAGTTTGTGAACTTAAAAGAAAGCCCCAGCCCAAAATTAAATGGTATTTGCTTGAGAGGGAAGACTGCAGGGAAAAGTTTCGAGAGAGAGTGGTAGATAAAATGATTGAGATGGATGTTGATATGGGTAGTAAATCGGTTAATGAATGTTGGAATGAGATTGCTACCTCTATACGGTGTGCTGCTAAGGATGTTTTAGGGGAAACGAAAGGCGTAGGAAAGCTAGATAAGGATACATGGTGGTGGAATGACGAAGTACAAAAGGCAGTTAAAGAAAAGAAGGAAGCATTTAGGGCGTGGAAAAATGAGATGAATGAAAATATGCAAGAGTTTAGAAGGAGAATGTATGAGGAAGCAAGAAAAATTGCTAGAAGGTCAGTTGCGGTGGCTAAGGCCGCAGTGCAGAATAAACTGTACCAGGAACTGGACACACCGCAAGGACAAAAAGACCTTTACAGGCTAGCAAGAGCGAGAGAGAAGAATGGGAGAGATATTATGCACGTAAAATGTATGAAGGATGAAAATGGTAAAATTTTATTGAAAGATGGAGATATAAAAGAGCGATGGAAGGAATATTTCAGAAATTTAATGAATGAGGAGAATGATTGGAATGGTGTTGTACCGAGAACACCGGTCAACATGGCGATGGTAAATGAGATCAGTATGGATGAGGTTAAAATTGCAGTGCGAGATATGAAGAATGGAAAAGCGGTGGGGCCTGATGGCATACCCGTTGAAGTATGGAAGGTTTTGAAAGAAGATGGTATAAAGTGGCTGATTCTATTCTTCGATAAGTTGTTGCAGGAAGAGTCGGTCCCTGATGAATGGTGTACCAGTACGTTGGTACCTATTTTTAAAAATAAAGGTGATATTCAGAATTGCAACAACTATCGAGGAATAAAACTCATGTCACATACTATGAAAATTTGGGAGAAGGTGATAGACAGACGGATAAGAGAAGAGAGTGAGGTATCACAGAACCAATTCGGGTTTATGCCAGGTCGAGGTACAACGGATGCCATATTCGCGTTACGCCAGCTTGGTGAAAAATACAGACGTGTCCATAAGAACTTGCATATGGTGTTCGTTGACCTTGAAAAGGCATACGACCGAGTCCCCCGGAAGGTTCTGTGGTGGGCGATGAAAGAAAGACAAGTGCCTGGGAAGTACGTGCGACTCGTGAGTGCTATGTACGAAAGAGCGAACACTCACGTCAGGTCTGAAGCCGGAGTAACCGACAAGTTCAGTGTGGCTGTGGGCCTGCACCAGGGATCGGCTTTAAGCCCTTATCTCTTCCTCCTGGTTATCGACGCGTTAACCGTGGAGATCCAGGAGGAAGCACCCTGGTGTATGCTGTTCGCCGACGACATTGTTCTTGTCGGGGAAGATGCGCTTGAGGTCCAGAGTAGACTGGAGAGATGGCGGGATAAACTGGAGACAGCCGGCCTGAAGATAAGCAGAGCGAAAACGGAGCAGCTATTCTGCGACTTCGGGGGCTTATCTAGTTTTATCCCGATTGCCTTGGATGGCGCCCATCTTCCAGTTTGCTCCGACTTCCGGTACCTCGGCTCATTAATCCAAAGCGACGGCGATATTGACCGTGACGTGAGAAATAGAATAAAAGCGGGATGGATGAAATGGCGACAGGTTACAGGTGTAATATGCGACCCGCATATTCCCCTTAAAATAAAGGGGAAAATTTACAAAACCGTCATAAGACCTGTCATGATGTATGGATCTGAATGTTGGGCAGTAAAAGGGACGGATGAAAGGAGAATACATGTGCGGAAATGCGAATGTTAAGATGGATGTGTGGGGTAACACGATTGATAAGATACGAAATGAGTATATTAGAGGAAGTTTGAGAGTAGCCCCAGTGGTTGAGAAAATAAGGAGTAAAAGGTTAGAGTGGTATGGGCATGTTATGAGAAGGGATGAATCGCATGTAACAAGACGGACGTTAGTTATGAATGTGGAGGGGTACACCGGTAGAGGTAGACCTAGAAAGAGATGGATGGATTGCGTGAAAGGTGACATGATCAAGAAGGGAGTGATGACTGAGATGACGGATGATAGAGTGCTTTGGAGGACGAAAACCTGGTGCGCCGACCCTACGGGAGTAGGATAAGGCAGGGGAGATGATGATGATGATGATCTCTATAAGCAGACGCAGAGTTACATCTCGTAGGAGATATCATTTTTTTCGTCGAATAAGTCGTATTGTTTCCTCAAAACAATTCAACACGCGAATGACAAAAGTAGCTGTAAATTTTCGGTTTGACTCTTCTGCTAAATACAAAAGTTACGTCAACATCGCAATGTCTGGGATACGCTTTGGTGTTCTCCTTTGATGTTTTCCTATTCTTTTATCGTGACTGTGTCGCTGCCAAAATGAAACAAAGCATTATTTGCACTTCACTTTTAATAAAGTTTAATTATATTTCGATTACCTATTATTTCTGTGATTTTGAGTTTATCTTATCCGATGCTAAAGATCTCTTTCCCTTCTCCCTTTTCTAATTATAATATAATAGAAGGTAGAGAAAGAATTCATATTCTTTTTTGCACGTTATACGAAATTACGTCCATTGACGACAGCGCATCTGCGAATTTAGGATAAAATTTTCAATATTTCGCTTTGCTATTTTAGCAATTCTAAATGGCAGATTGCCCGTTTGTCGTGTCATATTAAAAATATAATAATGTATTTGATTAACTCATAATTCCATATGTTTCATACAAAATGTATAAAAAACTTAGTACATCGTCTAGCAATAAAACCTAAACCATCAACTGAATAGCGAATAGAATGATTCATACAGTTGGGCTTTTTTCGTCAATATAGCGTTCGGAAACGTCTGATTTATGAACATCGTAAAGACGGTGCCAGTTCGAGACGGACACAGACAAAAGGCATATATGATTTAAACCTTTTTTCCACCAGGCGATTAAAGGTGCGACCGGCTACGCAAAGACAATATTACTACAACCACCAGTTGGCAATCGCAAAATCAGCTCATTAAATGGTTAGTCGTTGGTGGAAACAGGGTCTTATCTTAGAAGAGACATGCGTGTTAAAGAACTTGAATATCAGAACTTCGTATGATAGGTTTTTTATAAAGCTTTTACAAAGCTTCCGAAAGCTATGATAGTAAAAAATCCAAAAAAACCGTATAGAGATATACAAATTAAGCATAGACAGTAGACATTTTCATATTAATATTTCCTAATTATTTAAGTAAAAAACATCTTTATTTCTTAGTTCATTTCATGTTATCCAATAAAAATATCAAAAGATGATCATATTTTAAACTACCTTCACTTTTTATAAAAACATGTTTTGTCTCTTTCACACTGTATGAAAAGGCAGAGATAGAGTCATCTAATTATTTTGATACAAGTTTTAGCAGCGTTTATTAGTTAATAACAGTGTGTTCAGTTAAATAAAATGACCTTTTTATGCCACGACCACGATTCCACCTAAGCTAAGTGTAGACGCGGTCGAAGGATAGATGGGAGCTAGCTAAGAATTACCAAGAATTGGCAAATTGTTTACAAAGTTTCATATCGTATATCGATCTTTCGTGACAATGCCCTTGACTTCAGCCGTACAATTCAAGAGCGACGAACGCTCCTATGACAGCTATAAAATGTTTAACGAGCATCAGACGTCTGCTCTATATGATTGTTAATAACACATAACTTGTATAATAAAGTTTCCATTTTATACTCATTCGTACATGAACATTGTACAATTCAAATTAGTAGTTAGTGGTCGTACACTACATGACAATCCTTACTTACAGAGTGAGCGCGCTTTAATTCCTATGAGCTTATAGAGGTGCGCACACTACTCGATTTTTAGTTGTGCGACTAAACAGTTGAATTGGCTGCGAAACAATCGACAATCGCTCAACAGTGCGATAGTTTAGTCAAAGGCACACGCTCTTAGTAAATGATTTAAAAAGATTAGTTAAGTGAATGGCAGTGGTCGAGTCCGTTTTAAAGGAATGTACGAGTATACCGTCCAGATTGATGAAATACTCAAGAAAGGCGATATCAAGAAAACATGAAACCAAGAGAGCCAATACGTTTGTGGTCTCTGCATACTCCTCTAGCTTACGGGCGTGAGTTACGTTCTTTACTTACATAAATGCAGCTTTAGCTTTAGTAGAGAACATTTCTAAACATTAGTCAACATTTCATACAGCTATGATAAAACGCCAGGATGTGAAAAGACTCTTTTTACATTAACATTATCTATAGAAGATTATTCAAACAGTTCTAGGAATAAATTTCTAAAGTCCACTCTATAATTGATTGAATCTCTTTGACTGATCTCTACGTGAGATGAAGAGCGTGCGCATACCTGAAACTATACAACAACTGTTTAGTCTCGTTTTGATTGGTATGAGCTTATATGGAGCGCACACTACTCGATTTATTTGTGTAGTTAAACAGTTGAATAGGCTGCTCGAGTTGTACGACAGTTTAATCAAAGGTGTGCACCCGCTCTAATACTGACTTTTATACCGCGTTCGCTTATTACATATGAGTCTGCAAATCTATTGAATGGTATTTGAGCGTTGCGTCATGTATTGCGTCGTCATTACCTGAGCCCTGTGACGATAAAATGTCACGACTGCGGTAGGCTTTTATTGTGTCATTTGAATATGTCAGATACGATAACTTAGGCTGCTGTTACACAGAAATGACGTAATGAAAATTCTGGTTATTAACACAACGCTAACTGCGATAGTGTTAAGTCATCGCTAAACATAATTCTGAAGAACATACTAATTAACTATTAAACGACTCGGCCAAATAGTGAAACGAATATTAAATACTTCGCTTTAGAAATCCGCTTACAATCTGATAGACGTTGAAATTTGAAAGAAGTGTAGTTTTAACGTGGCCTTGTTATTTAAGACGGTGTTAAATATATAAATGACGTTCCAATATTCGACCGTATATTCAAGGTCTCAGAGTAAACAAATGATTGTGAAATCTATATCTATATCTATATCTATATCTATATCTATATCTATATCTATATCTATATCTATATCTATATCTATATCTATATCTATATCTATATCTATCTATACTAATATTATAAAGAGGAAAACTTTGTATTTTTGTATTTTTGTATTTTTGTATTTTTGTATGTATTGAAATAACTCAAAAACTACTGCGCCGATTTTAAAAATTCTTTCACCATTAGAAAGGTAATTTATCTGTGAGTAACATAGGCTATATTTTATTATTACTAATGTTCAGGAACTATTAATAAACAGCGTGTTTCTGGACGCCGGCGTTAAAAACTCACTAAACTTTAACTTTTCTCGGCTTACGCTGCCTAAACCGTTAGAGGTATATACAAATGATGTATGAAAGAATTGTAGATCTTAAAAAGTTCTACAGAAAAGTGCGCGATAGCATATATCTATCTTTAACGGTTTTCTTACAATAACCACTTTTGTGTTTACAAAATGAATTAAAAATCCAACGCTATTTGCAGCGTTCTTTTATTGGTTTCAATATTAATCCTTATCCAAATAAATGCGTTTGTTATCAGGAGAATTTAATGTAGAATAAAATTGTCATTTACATTTTTAAAATTGGACTAATAGTTTAGAAGATATCGCAAACACAAACAATAAGGGTAACCAAAAAATCAGCTTACAAGCTACCGGACTTACAATTTGGAATCTTGCATCGGTAGATTCTGTTATTACGTAGATTACTACTAAGTTAATACTTTTGGTAATAGGTTGAAAAAAGGGCGAACGTAATAGGTTATATTTGTAATTTCACGCGGGCGAAGTCGCGAGCAACGGCTCGTTATAAAAATAATTGTAAAATTGTAGCATATTTTGTTACCTTTTCTATAGACTTATTTGTACAGTTCAGGTAGCTTTTTATCAAGAAACGTGACCTCTTGATACTCATTCTCTGATAATCTCGGATAGCCGGGATCTGGAAAGCCGAGGATTAACGTCGACCGCCGCGGGCGAGCACGAGTATACCATTTCGTATTACCGCTTCTTATCATTGATGTACTGCAGTAAATATAAGAAAACAAATTAAGATTGTCTGGATTTATTGGAGATTGAAATTTATATAGGATACTGTAAAGGTCTATGCCAATGAGTTTCGCCAATGTTTTTCTAACATTGACACTAATTTTATTGTTTGGATTATTCCCAACCTTCACCCCACTCTGACCCACGTGGGGACAGATGAGAATAAAAAGTTTTATCCGTCCCATCTTTAGTCCCACTATCACCAATAAGGTGACAGATGGAACCGTTAAGAAATAAAATAAATTCCAACCGTTCTCTAGTCGCAAAAGGTGGATTGGATGAAATTTTTTATTCTCATCTGTCCCCACGTGGGGACAGAGCGGGGTGACGGTTGGGAATAATCCTTTTTATTTCGATTTACTTTATTATGACTTTGAAATTAAAATGTATCACTGCTTTGTAAAAACTTATTTATTTGTTGAGTAATAAATACCTATAGGTAAATATTTAAAAGCAATTCATTTCACACGAGGGTCCAACAGTACTGCAATACAATAATAGTACTGCACTGTCTACTCTACGTCACTGTTCCCTCATGTGAAGGGTTTCTTTTGAAAGTACACAATACTTCAGTGGTCTAACAAAGTAGCACGTAACCGTCATATATTTGGCTACAGTTTGCTGGCCGTAGAGTTGTACAACCATTTCTATACGGTTACAGAAAGTTGTGAGTTTATACCCTTGACCGGAGTTATAGGGTAGGGTTACACGCACGTAAAGTTAACCCTTATGTAAGGATACATCAATGTTGTTTAAACATACTGTGGTAAAGATAATATTATTTGTAAAGCAAAGTTAATATTTATTTAAAATATCCATGTTGTGACGTCATAGTACTCGAACGGAATAAGATAGGGCAAATCAAATAGTTATTACACGTTTTATTTTATTAGACAAGTATTCATTTTATAAATGTGAATGTTTAGATGGATGTTTGTTAGAGTTTGTAGCCTAAAATGCTGTACGGACCTCGATGAAATTTATAATCATACTAATCATACTAATCATACTAATCATACTAATCATACTAATCATACTAATCATACTAATCATACTAATCATACTAATCATACTAATCATACTAATCATACTAATCATACTAATCATACTAATCATACTAATCATACTAATCATACTAATCATACTAATCATACTAATCATACTAATCATACTAATCATACTAATCATACTAATCATACTAATCATACTAATCATACTAATCATACTAATCATACTAATCATACTAATCATACTAATCATACTAATCATACTAATCATACTAATCATACTAATCATACTAATCATACTAATCATACTAATCATACTAATCATACTAATCATACTAATCATACTAATCATACTAATCATACTAATCATACTAATCATACTAATCATACTAATCATACTAATCATACTAATCATACTAATCATACTAATCATACTAATCATACTAATCATACTAATCATACTAATCATACTAATCATACTAATCATACTAATCATACTAATCATACTAATCATACTAATCATACTAATCATACTAATCATACTAATCATACTAATCATACTAATCATACTAATCATACTAATCATACTAATCATACTAATCATACTAATCATACTAATCATACTAATCATACTAATCATACTAATCATACTAATCATACTAATCATACTAATCATACTAATCATACTAATCATACTAATCATACTAATCATACTAATCATACTAATCATACTAATCATACTAATCATACTAATCATACTAATCATACTAATCATACTAATCATACTAATCATACTAATCATACTAATCATACTAATCATACTAATCATACTAATCATACTAATCATACTAATCATACTAATCATACTAATCATACTAATCATACTAATCATACTAATCATACTAATCATACTAATCATACTAATCATACTAATCATACTAATCATACTAATCATACTAATCATACTAATCATACTAATCATACTAATCATACTAATCATACTAATCATACTAATCATACTAATCATACTAATCATACTAATCATACTAATCATACTAATCATACTAATCATACTAATCATACTAATCATACTAATCATACTAATCATACTAATCATACTAATCATACTAATCATACTAATCATACTAATCATACTAATCATACTAATCATACTAATCATACTAATCATACTAATCATACTAATCATACTAATCATACTAATCATACTAATCATACTAATCATACTAATCATACTAATCATACTAATCATACTAATCATACTAATCATACTAATATTATAAATGCTGAAGATTTCGATGAAATTTGACATAGATGTAGAAGATAGTCTGGAAGAACACATAAGCTAGCAACTTTTTTTTTTAGGCAGTTAGTGATAGAATAATCATTGGACAAGCATATTATGGCTAAAGTCTTAGCTTAAGTTATTTCTGTTTATTCACGTATTCAAAGATATGAATTAAAATACCTTTGAATGATAATTTATGACCGTTTTCCTGAAACCATAAAGTTATCATGAATAACACATTGAGACCTTTACGGCCCTTAAGAGGCAATATTATAACGCTTCTACTCTAAGCTATAATTATTTTATAACTGTCTTGAGACTCATAAAGATTTGACATTACCTGATGAATATACATTTTGGATGACTTTTTCGGAATTAAAGAGCTAAATAGTAACAAAATAGCGAAGTGACAGTTGCCTATAACTGCAACGAGATTAATTATTATTAATAATTACAAGCTGTCGCCCGCGACTCCGACCCCGTGGAATTAAAAAAAAGAAAAGTGAATAGCCTATGTGTTCTTCCAGACTATCCTCTACATCTATACCAAATTTCATTGAAATCCGTTCAGCCGTTGAGGCTACAAACTCTAACCAACATCCATC